>OY982564.1:11148924-11284892 GCA_963859945.1 Euplagia quadripunctaria | reverse complement strand
GTAAATGACGTAAAGTGCTAACAATTTTAGGAAAATACGTGATTTTAAACACAAAAACCGTTTTAAACCGTTTCATCTGAAAAATTTTGCCCACACCTACAAAGCTAATATTTCGTAAGACAGAGAATTGACATGAATGAAACTAAAAGTATACAAAGGATGTTTAAGATTTGCAACTCTTTCTATAAAACGGCAGAAAAAAACAGTGTGCAACTCCGAGAGGATTTTCAATCCTCAATATTGATTTTGTAAAAATAATGTTTCCTCTTTCTTCTCCATAGCTACTTTTCTGCTACATAAATCTTCCCTTCTTTCTCTTTTTTCAGAGTTTACTCTCTGAAAAACAAGAAAGAAATGAATGGTTTGCTAATATTTGGAATTGAATTGGCATTCTGATAACTCGTTTAGAATTAACAACTATACTTTGCAACTATTAACATTAATTTATTTCCAAATTGACACAGTCGTGCCAAAACGCCTATTGCGACTCAATTTGATTATCTTTATATCGTTAGGTTTTTCTTTTTAATCATTACGAAGTTTCAGAATTGGTCCACGAAAAATAAACGTAAGTAAGGAAAATTATACTTTAACTTCTTAGATAAAGATTGTCGGTTCTCTCGCATTTTTAGTCAATGACTTGTCATCCTCTACTTCAAAATCGATTGATACCTAGAACTCAAGTGCTTTGTCGTAATCACCTGTTTCATTTGAAACACTTCAAATCGTAATCGCTAAGTTACATTAGTTCCATTACTCTTAGAGTTTAGTTAATCTGACAAATATAACTTATCCTCAAACTTACCTAAACAAAAGCCTGTAAAGTCCTTGTTCGTTCCAGTGTTGTATAGGGCAGTTTTTGAAGGCGCTAATATTGTGCAGAGCATCTGCTACGGATGTGACTAACTCTGGCTGGGTGGAGGCGGGTCCACCCGCGTCTGCATGTGAAGGAGAAACGTGCACGTCCCCGCTTTTCTGTGCACGGACCTCTAACTCGCTCCTACGCTCCAATAATGACACCGATACGTTGGGATCTAAAATAATAATAACAAAATGTTATATGAATATTTATATGCTTTAATTTCAGCAAATTTAATTAAACGGTTCTTGTTTTAAAACATTATACAACCACAACAGTAAATCAAAACAATAATAAGGGAACCGAACCTAGTTCAGCTTATAGAAATATGATAAAATAGGCGTTCATCGCGGCTTGCCTAGTTTGGCATTCTCCCTCATTTCACCAAATTTTTGGCAGAATAATAATAAAAAACTAAAAAACACGCTTTTATAGAAAATTCAACTAAAAAAAAATGAAAAATTTAATCGAATTATTGCATTGTCATCGGTCTTTGACACGTGTGCAAAATTTGAATGAAATCTGGCCGGTTAAAGTGGGTCAAAATCGCGACGAAAGGAATCGGTTACAAACATACAAGTGAAGCTAATATAGAGCGTGTAAAAAAAAAGTTATTGATTTATGAATACAATGCCACAAACTGTACCATTGAGAGCGTTGTTCAAAAACTGAAGGTGGCGTTGTGAAAAATGCTGGAAGCGCGAGAAGTTTCGAGTGTTTATCGTTGTGTTGTACAGTGGAGAAGTCGAAATCGTGTAGGAAAATTTTATTATCACTTTGAAATAGGGAAATAGTCGATGGCACCCTGATCTTGAAACAACCAATGGTGCCGAGACCGCACTAATAAGATTGACGTTGAGAGAACTATGTAAGAGTGTGCTTTGTGGCCATCTGCGCGATAATGAGCGATAATTGAGGGGGTGACTGCTGGATAGTTTAGTTTTAATCGCAGTTGGTGAAATATCACATACTTAGTTCAAGAAATTAAATCAAAATTTGTATGTACATTGTACTTCTTCTAGATTCATAGCTCATATTGTTGTAAACATTTATGAATCTAGACTTATAGTGAATATAAATAAAATATACAAGAAGATCACTGTATATCGAATCTCATTACAATATTATAAATAATTTTCTTATCAGTGACACTTACTGTTCAATATTCAATAAAATAATATACAATAATATAAAAAAAGGCTTATGTTGTAAACTTAAATAGGACAACAATTCAATTAATGCCAAATAAGTTTTTAGTGTTAAGTAAAATAATTACCAGGGCCGGCCAAATAAATCGCACTATGGTTTGGTTCACAGTCATTGTATATAAGCATACACAGCTGTTCAATAAATGTCTCGCTCTGAGGTACTACCGTAGTTTTATTGGAGTATCCCTGGAATCTAGGCACTTTGTACCGATAATGTACATGGTCCTTACGAGTCGAAGGGCGTTTTTGGAAGAACACAAATTAAAGCCAGTGCAGTAGAAGTTTAACATTGTTTACGTTTATTGAATACGACGGCAACTTGGCGCTAGTGGTATGAACGATTTATGAAGACCGAATAAAAATCTGGTGTTGCGGATTTATTGCTGCTGTTGGAGGTTCGAGTTTGAAGTGTAGCAGTGGAACATTAAACCGATTGCGTGAGTAACGAAGTGCAAAAGTGGACTTAATACTGTGAGTACAATTTAAGTGTTTATTAAAATCGTGCTAAGTGTTAAAGAGTTTGAAAAATACAAGTTAATGCATGAACTTAGAAAAGTTAAGGCGGTTGTCTGGGACTTAGAATAGTTTCGATAAAAACGAAGAGACGGGGAACCTATGCTGGATTTTGGAGCGGTGTACAAGTTACAAAAAACACTTAGAAAAATTCACTCCAAAAAACACTTAGAAAAATATTACCGATTGCACTTGAACTTTCAAAGCTGTTGACACTTAGAATAATCACGCCAGTTCGGACTTAGAAAAGTTTACTCTCCACGGCACTTGTAAAAATTTGGCGAGTTGGTCTTTAGACATTTTAATTTTAGAATTTACACTTAGACTACAATTTGAACATATCATGGAAAAGGAACTAAGACAGTTAAAAGACATCAAAAGACAGATTGAGAAAGGGCTAATAAACTTCAAAAAGTCTCCAAAAGAACGCATAGTATACAATTATGTGGATACGCGCCTGGAGCTGTTGGAGACTCAATGGAAGAATTTTGTCACCAAACATGAAGCAATAGTCGGCGAATGTGAGGAAGATACAGAATTGGTCGACTATTTTCAAGAGGACGTTTACGAAAATGTTAATGAAACTTACTTAACGTACAAAGTAGAACTCAAGAATGCACTGTCGCAATTAAAAGCTCCTAGTTCCAAAAAAGAAACTTGCGATGTTTCGCCTGATAATGTTGTAAGATTACCAAAAATAGTTTTACCAACTTTTAGCGGAAAATATACCGAGTGGTCGTCATTTCGGGATTTGTTTATTTCCTTAGTCCACAACAATAAAAAATTAGATGACGTACAACGCCTTCATTATTTAAAGACACAATTGTCAGGCGAAGCAGAGCAGTTAATAAGACATGTTCCTATTACGGATATCAATTATAATAAGTGTTGGGAAATGTTAGAACACAGATTCAACAATAAAAAATTTATGTCCACTTGTATCTTAAAAAGATTGTTCAGCCAACGTAATATTGTTGTCGAATCTTCAAATGCACTAAAGGAACTTCTGGATGTAACTAGTGATTGTATGCATGAGCTTACCAATCTTGGGATTGATGTTAGTTCGTGGGATGTAATTGTTATATATGTGGTAAGTTTAAAGTTGGACCTAGAATCTAGGAAGCAGTGGGAACTGCATGTTAGTCAGTCATCCGATGATTTGCCCTCCTTTAAACAGTTTCGCCAGTTTATAGAGACGCGTTTTCGGGCGCTAGAATTTGTAGAGCCTAAAGCTAAACCGAAAAGCCTTCCTACATCTCACGCCAAAGTAATGCATGGCGTTACTAGTCTTACCTGTCCGCATTGTTCTGATAGTCACAAATTAGGCAACTGTAAGAAGTTTTGCAAAGAAGATAGTGACAAGCGCCGAGATATTGCCCAATCTTTGGGTGTGTGTTTCAATTGTTTGGGTAGTCACCACACGTCCAAAGCTTGCCGCGTTCTGTCCAAATGCCGTATATGCCAGCGAAAGCACCATACGTTGTTGCACCCTGCCAAGAACCACAATGTAACTAGTGCGGTTACCATGCCAATAGAGTCTACAACGTCACATGAAAGTACCTCAGAAGTCAGTGCGAATATAGCAACCCATCTAGTGAATGAACGAGCGCAGGGACAAGTCTTGTTGGCCACGGCCCTGATAAAGGCCGAATCACTAAATGGGTCCTCTCAGATATTGAGAGCATTATTGGATCAAGGATCACAAGCGTCCTTCATAACGGAGGCTGCAGCTCAATTACTTCGTCTAAAGAAAGTAGTGTCAAAAACCACTATTGCAGGTATAGGAAACGGTCATAGCAAGGTCGTTTCTAGACATGTCGTTAATATTAACATACAATCATTGCATGACTCATCCTTTACCTTGGAAGTAACTGCGCATGTGTTAAACACACTGACATCAGTTATGCCAGACACGTCTTTTAAAATTCAGGATTGGCCCGAAATTCATAGTGTTAGTTTAGCCGATCCTCAGTTCAATGTACCTAACAAAATCGACATTTTGTTGGGGGCGGAAACCTACTGCCGTATTTTAAAGGTAGGACTAATCAAGAGTCCCAAGGGCTCTCCGGTCGCACAAGACACGCATTTAGGTTGGATTGTGTCGGGCCATGTCGGTAAAGCAGACAGTTCTCTCAATTCCTATAACACAATTATTGCGATGCATGCTCAAGTTGAAGAGAATGATATGTTAAAAAGGTTATGGGAACTGGATGCAGAGCCATCTTTAACAAAAAAGCCATTCACCCCTGAAGAACAGTGTTGTGAGGACTTTTATAAGGCCACGACCAAAAGAGATGAAGAGGGACGATATATCGTGCAATTACCGTTTCGTTCAAATGATCGGCCGCTTAGTTCGAAAAATATAGCTGTAAAAAGATTGCTAGGATTGGAAAGGAAGTTGGCTAGGGATCGTGAACTGAAACAACAATATTCTGATGTGATAAAGGAGTATATTTTGCTTGGTCATTTAAAAAAAATCACTGATGAACCAGACAAGAACAAAAGTGATGCGGTTTACTTGCCCCACCACGCAGTTGTAAGACAAGATAAACTGACCACTAAAGTCAGAGTGGTGTATGACGCATCGTGCAAAGGGATCAACGGGATCTCTTTGAATGATACCTTGATGGTAGGACCCACTCTCCAAGCAGATTTGCGACATATTATAATGAGATGGCGACAGCATCCGATCTGCCTGGCAGCAGATATAATAAAAATGTATCGCCAAATTAAAGTCGCAAGGCCAGATACCGATTTTCAAAGGATTGTCTGGAGAGAGGATCCTAGCAAAGAGATTGAGGACTTCCGGCTTCAAACAGTTACGTTCGGGACTTCATGCGCCCCTTATTTAGCAGTTAAGTCATTGAATCAAGTTGCTAGTGATGAAGGCGAAAGGTATCCTTTGGCTGCTGACCGGGTAATAACTGACTTTTATATGGATGACCTTATGACTGGCTGCCAATCTGAAACAGAAGTAATTAAAATCTACAGGGAAATGAATGATCTATTAGAGAAAGGAGGGTTCCAGCTACAGAAATGGACAAGCAATAGAATGCACTTACTGGAGGTGTTAAAGGAAGATTCGGGTAAGGATTTAGAAATAAAAATGGATGAAGTAACAAAGGTTTTAGGACTTACCTGGAATAGGCATACCGATGAATTCGATTACTCCGTGAGAATGTCATCTCCTGCAGCACCTGAAACAAAAAGAACAGTGATTTCGGAAATATCACGGCTGTATGATCCACTAGGATGGATAGCGCCGTGTATTATAACCTCGAAGGTCTTTATTCAAAGGTTATGGATTGCTGGCATTGACTGGGATGATGAACTGCCACCGGGACTCCTACAAGAATGGATATATTACCGAACAGAACTGGAGCAATTGGTAGACTTTCACATCCCTAGGTGGATTGGCAAACAGGAAGAAAATGTGATGGAGCTGCATGGATTTAGCGATGCATCCAGTATAGCTTATGCCGCTGTAGTATATAGTCGAATTGTCGATCCAAATGGTGTGATACATACACATCTTCTAACAGCCAAAACGAAGGTAGCGCCGATTAAGCAAATATCTATTCCTCGCCTGGAACTGTGTGGCGCTGTTTTAGTGTCAAAATTGCTTACCGAAGTAGCTAAGGTAATGAACATACCAAAGACGAATATCCATGCTTGGACCGATTCGTCCGTTGTCTTGGCATGGTTAAACGATCATCCCAGTCGTTGGAAAACCTACGTAGCTAATCGGACTTCGGAGATACTCAGTTTGTTAGACAACACCCAATGGGCTCATGTCCAGTCCAAAGACAACCCAGCAGACATCGCTTCTCGCGGAGCATCCCCATCTATACTCCTTGGAAGTGTTCTTTGGAAACACGGACCACTTTGGTTAAGAAGTGAGATAGTCGAATATACAAGGCCTAGCGCAATACGTACCAATGAGGAGAAGAAAGCTGTGAAGGTTCATACCGTCACCGTGGTATCGGATTTTGATGAAGTCTGGGGATCTAGATTTTCATCGTTAAGAAGGCTAGTAAGGGTTGTTGCCCTATGTAAAAGGTTTTTACAGTCGGCAAAACACCGTAAAAATAATATGAAATCAACACCTTATCTATCAGTAATAGAACTACGGGAAGCCTTGCATCTCTGCATTAGGCAAAGTCAGCAGCAATGGTTGCAAGCAGAAATTGTGGCTTTGGAAAACAACAAAACATTAGACAAGAAAAGTCCATTATCTAAATTAAACATTTTCATAGATAATAACAGTAAGCTATTACGCGTTGGGGGTAGGCTCCGTTACTCTGAACTACCTGATGATACAAAGCATCCAATTGTTATACCTCATGACTCAAGTTTGGCTAAGTTGATTGTCGCCAACGCTCATGAAAGAACCTTTCATGGAGGTCAACAATTGGTGCTCAACTTTATTCGCACCAAGTACTGGATCAGCCGGGTGAAAAATATGGTGCGAGCACATATACACGGTTGTGTTCCCTGCAGACGCTATGCTGCTACTACAAAGCACCAGTTAATGGGAGAGCTCCCAGCTTGCAGGGTGACTCCGAGTAAGCCGTTTTTCAACACTGGCGTCGACTACGCGGGACCCATCAACATGAGGTTCTCTAAAGGACGAGGACAGCGAGCGTTTAAGGGGTACATCTGCTTGTTTGTGTGTATGGCCACGCGTGCTGTGCACATCGAAGCCGTTTCAGACCTGACCACGGAAGGATTTTTGGCGGCGTTTAGGCGCTTTGTTGCTAGACGTGGTCATTGTCGCCACATTTGGAGCGACAATGGTACTAATTTTGTCGGAGCTGCCAGAGAATTGCGAGTTCTGTTTTCTCAAGAAAGCTCACTGTTTCAAAACATAGCATCAGCTCTCGCAGATTCTCAAACGGAGTGGCATTTCATTCCCCCCCACGCTCCAAATCATGGTGGACTGTGGGAAGCAGGGATTAAAAGTGTAAAACACCATCTAAAACGTACAGTTGGTGACTCAACACTTACCTTTGAGGAAATGTCCACGGTTCTATCTCAAATTGAAGCATGTCTCAATTCTCGACCACTGTCCCAAGGCAGCAGTGATCTGGAGAACCCTACACCTTTAACCCCTGGACATTTCTTAGTGGGTCAACCATTGGTAGGGACACCAGATTATAATTACGAGGACGCCACGGTAAGTACTTTACGCAGGTGGCAGTTGACGCAACGTATGGTACAAGGTTTCTGGCACAGATGGAAGAATGAATACCTTACACATTTCTTCCAGAGGTATAAATGGGCGGTACGATCTAAAGATTTTAAAATCGGTGACATAGTTCTAATAAAAGAAGATAACTTACCTCCTGCAAAATGGTTGTATGGAAGAGTTATTGAAGTCCATCCAGGAAAGGACAATATCACTCGCGTTGTCACTGTACGTTGCAAGGGCAATACCATAAAACGTCCAACTTCGAAGTTATGTTTACTTCCCGCGACACAGTAGTCACATACCAAAATCTTCAATAAAGTTTTGGAAATAGCCATTTGGTCTATAGAATAGTTTTAAATCTTGAATTGTTATGTTACTTGTGAATCTGTCAAATTTTAGTGCGTTATATGTGAATGAAATTTTATTGGATCAATTTATTAATTATACACGTCCTATGATACCGTCACCTGTACCTTAAGTTTATATACAGTCCATTATTCGTGTTCCCCTTGTTTATTCATGGTGGGCGGATTTAAAAGGAAATATTCCTTTTGGTGGGCGGAATGTTCAATATTCAATAAAATAATATACAATAATATAAAAAAAGGCTTATGTTGTAAACTTAAATAGGACAACAATTCAATTAATGCCAAATAAGTTTTTAGTGTTAAGTAAAATAATTACCAGGGCCGGCCAAATAAATCGCACTATGGTTTGGTTCACAGTCATTGTATATAAGCATACACAGCTGTTCAATAAATGTCTCGCTCTGAGGTACTACCGTAGTTTTATTGGAGTATCCCTGGAATCTAGGCACTTTGTACCGATAATGTACATGGGGTCCTTCGAGCCGGATCACCTACATACTAACAGGATACTAATAATTACATCCACGAATAGAGTACCTAAACTAAGTACAAAGTGTTACTACAATCTTTTAAAGTATTTCTATAATCTTTGATAACGAAGTTATAAATTACTTACAGAGGGTACATTCCTTTTATTATATGATTTTACTACTCATACTTTAAATGAAATAATAAGAAATAGTCTTTTAAAACATCTAAAATGAAATAAGGACCTTCGACGATCCTGAGAGGTACTTACGAAACGATCGTTTGTATTCCTTGGCACTGAAGAAGGCGATGAGAATATCTATGCAATTCTGTACAAAATTATACTCATTCAACTGTCCGAGTACATCGCACTCCAAAACCTGTAAATATTGTATATTAGGTAAGCATATGACAAATAAACAATGAGCCTTAAAAAAATCAACTGTATAAAAACTTAATAGTTGAAATTAAAGTAATCAATTTAATCATAGGGCAGGCCGTAACTAAGGTAATACTAACAACAATACAATACACATATTAAACAAAATAAAGAAAAATAATTCGTTCTGATTGTTGTTCTTGAAAGGTACTTTTATCTGATGTGGAACCCTAGCCAAAGACAACCTTGTTCATGTTTCATATTAACGACCTCCTAATACTTGGCATTATTGGCTACGTCGATGACAGCACTGTTGTACAGAGATATATGTCCAATGCGCGAGCAAGTCCACAAGAAATCCAGTCTTTGAGAGAGTCCATGATTGAACGGGTTAATTTAACATTGCAACAGGTGTCCGATTGGAGTGACGCTAATCTTGTCAATTCTAGCCCTTCCAAAGCACAGGCGTCTCTTTTCTGCGAAAAAGAATGCTTTCGAATTTACACCCACTTTCCAAGGTGTGTCCTTACCGATTACTGACCATTTAGGGCTTCTGGGCATCATCATCATGGTCAAACTTAACTTCGGTCAACAAATCGAGTCCATGGCATAAACAGCTTCAAAGAAATTGGGAGTCTTTCGAAGATCCGGCGGTATTTCTGAACAGCTGCTCCATCTTTATATAGCCCAAGTTCGATCTTGCATGGAGTACTGCAGTCACCTTTTGTAATAGCTCAGCTAAGTACCAACTAGAAGCTCTGGACTCTGTTGACCGAAGAGCCCGTAGGCTTATAGAACTACATAGCCTTAGCATCGTCGTATAGTCGCCTGCTTATCGGTTTTTTTATAGCTCTCTTCGAATTAATTAAACCCTGACCATTTCTTTATCGGACTACTAGGCGCAGACAGAGGTTCTATAATTTCGTTGTCGAAACACCAAAAAGTCGAACCAAAAACTTTGACAGCTCCTTTTTGGTTTGAGTCGCCAAGGTGTGGAATGAACTGCCTGCGTCAATTTTTTCAATCAATTATAATAATGGATAGGCGTGTACCATCTTCGTCTTCATCGTCACTTTCAATCAGGTGAGTTAACCCTTTGCTGCCTAAATTTAAAAAAAAAAATTACAGAACGGTTATGTCAGAGTTGAACCAAGTAAAACCACGTGACTCGGATATTACACTTCGGCTTCGCCGGGAAGAAGTCTGTAACATATTATGTTGTTCAGTGCCTCAAAAGGATTCCAGAGATAGTTAACCCGCCCGCCGCACATACCATTTTTTACAGACCTCTTCTTCCTCACAGCCCAAGATTGCCTTCAGTGCAGGTCAGGGTTGCGGTTTGCGCCGATCGGAGATCTGTATTAGACCATGTCCACCGCTCCAAAAGAATCCAGTAATGATAAACCCCGCCGTTATTCCAGTGCGTGCTACCAAAGAGACAAGAGGAGAACCAGAGCGTACCAAATTGTGGGACAGTAAGGCCTTGGCTGAACACTAGACGTAAAGCAATATCTCCGCCAAAAAGCAGAGTAATAAATTGTTGTCCAGACTGCAACGAGGGCACGTATGCAAAGGTCTCTATAGTTATCTGTTTATTATGTTGTTAAAAATCAACTGCTTGGTAAAGGAAATAATATTGTATAAGGGGACTTATAATCAATTCTCTAATAAGATGAGAAAGGATGATGCCAAAAAACACTGGTTCAGGTTTATGTGTACCAAAATAATATTATAGAATTGTGTAATTTCTATGGTTGTCTTTTCATTTCCATTTAATGGTTTTGCCAATAGCTACATTTTGCTTAAATATCATGATTAAATGTTACACTAGTATATTTACTACTATATTTCAATGGAAGATGTAGGTTATCGAAATAATGCATGCGCAGTCAAGAGTCACTTGTTTACATTTCCATAAATAATAATTTAAATTAATGCAAATGTAATAAGGATTGTAATGTAACTAATTTACAATTATTGGACTGTGAGTTAACGATAACATTATTTTCTAAGTTCGTGTATGTAATGGACAATAATTTATAGCTTTGCAGTAGACATAGTTTTTTAAACAATAAAAAGTTTCAAATTTGATTTAACAACTGCTCAAAGGCATAATTCGTTTAATAAAATACTGTCTTGTTATACTTTAGATTGTCTTCGTTACATTTAACGGTTATCAAACATCTTTATTTTTGAATTCATATCTTGCCACCACAGATAGGGACGATTATCAATCCCCGTATACCCATTTGAACGACCTTAAGGAACACACTATACCTTAAGTCTATATGGAGTATCTCCATCCAATTGTGCTAATTTAATAACCCATTGGTTTAATTGCCTCGCATACCGCTAATGCAATAATAATTAAAATGGCACTCGCTCGAAGATCTTGCACAATGTTTCTAGTTTTTTAAACCTACAAATAGAAGAGTACATGATGCTCTATTTGGAATTTGCGATTTAACTTTAGCAATTTTAATAGACTTGTGCCATTCATTTTTATTGGGCTTAATCGATACATATTAAGTTAAATAAAAGAATAAAAGGACAGTTAAAAATAATTTGTTCTACGGTTGTCACTCGTATAATTATATTATCAAAATAGAATACAGTCTAGTAAAAACATATCCATTACATACGCAATTTGATATAGACAAATCATAAAACAATACCAACCGTTCTATTATACAACGAAAGCAGTCATACATATCTTAGTACATGATTACCAATACATAGTCATACATATTTTCAAAATAATTTAAAAGGGACCTCGAATCTATAGCCTATTCGTGTTAAGAAATTATAAATATTAGTTTTAATTTTAGTCAATTTCAAGATACAACTACGCCTCCACCCGACATGCAGTGACCTAAGACCTAGACGTATTTTAATAAAAACCTTAGATAAAAGTTAAAAGGATAGTTTAAGTGAGTAAGTAAATATCAGATTTTATTTATTCTTGTTTACGAATGAGTTGAGTTGAATCAAAACATAGTTCGTTATTTATTACACACTAGATAGGATGCAACGAAAATTTTAATGAAGTGATTCTTCCAATATTTTTTACTCAGTGCTTCGTAAATATCTCCTTAATGTTAAACTTATTGTTCTCTTTGAATTAATGAAATAAAAATAACAGGGCGTTCCAGCTCTGAGTACCTACCTATGAGTTCTAGTGCTTTGTCTTTGTTTTCAACTTTAATATCCTGTTTATCGTACTGGTTACTCTGAGTGCGAATCTGATACACATAATAGTTCATATAAAACATTAATTCCGTTAGCCAACGTCTAGATTGCACAAATGTCAACAAAAAAGCAGATCGATACTTAACGCTATCACACGATCAATTAACGATAGCCCCCTTGTTTACTGATTACTTATTTATTGACGCGGCTCATTAATCTTGGAGAGGGTAATGCATCCACGAATGAATAGATCGTTCAATTAACCGGATATTAAATGTCACAAAAGACAATATGTCCTAGTAATGTAACGAATATTAGTATTCGCATTTCGATTTCGAATATCAGAGTAATTTTTGATATTCGCACATTGTATATAGCAAACGAAAAATAAATTATGTATAGATATGGAATGATTAGATAATAATGTATGATAATAAGAAAATTATAACAAACTACATTGGTAATCTTTATTTTTGTTCTTATTTGTTTAATTAAAATACTAACAAAATAACTCAATCCGGAAAATAAAATACAATAACAAAAAACATTTAAATTATATTTTATGAAAAAGGAACTCGAAAGGTCTAATTAAATGTCTAATATCTATGTCTAATATTAGTTAGTTTAAATGTAGCAGTTTCAACAAAATTAAACTACTAATATACAATTCTTTGGCTTCAACTATATATTTTTCCACTACATGTGTAAATTATTTTGAGAATAGGGTATTACACCCTTTTTTTAAATTTGTTTGTATTTGATTCAAAGGCGACAAATTAAGTAAACAACGAGATTTTATTAAAATTTTATTCAATCGATAAGTGGCATTAAAATTCATTTCAATTTTACACTTAAAATTTCCGCGCGTGAATTGATGAAAACGCTAGACCGCCTGCCCACTCGTTATGACATCAAGTGAGCAGTAAAAGTGTAAATTAGCGCAATCTTACCAAATTTAAAATGAGTTACTGTCCTTATGATTGGTGAATGAGACAGAACAATACATCCCATTTAGATGTTAACACATTCCGTAATTTGGCAGATCGAGATTTATAGCAAAAAAAAAAATCCAATCATGAAAAAGCTTATTCTGGGTAGATTTGTACTTTATGTCTTTACCAAAACTGTTGTCCATAGTAATATTGAAGTAAATACACGAGTGGAATAAAATATTTTAAAATTTACAACCAAATTCACAATTTACTTAGTTTTTTACTAACGCGATAACGTAATGTCATGGCTTGCGTTTTGAAAAAACTGAAAACTTTGAAACAAATTATAAAATTTATTAATTATTGCTATTAACCTTCCATCACAGAAGAGGGTCTTCTTCATTTTGAATACGTTTATCCAATAATTTTTCATTATTTTTATTTATTCAAAACATTAGCAGGATTTACTTCCATTTTCTAACGCAAAGCAAGAAAATCAAAAAAGAAGCAAGCTTAAGTCGTCATTCTCAATTAAATCTAAAATATTTTTCATTTTCTGGACTTTTTTGTTTGAAAAATTTCATTTTGCACCTGGATCAATAACAGCCGACCAAAATGTCAAACCTTTCAAACATTTTGCTCGCACTTTATTAGAAAAGTCAACATTCACATTCACAAATACTGAAGATAAATATTCGCATCCGCGAACGTGAAAAATCCAATATTCGTTACATCACTAGCATGGACCTACGTACCGTTTACTTAAAGCTAAGAAGTAATTAATTTAAAATAAGAACTTAAAACATGTTATTTTCAATCATTCCATTCCATTAGGCGTAAAAGAAAGAAAATAATAAATATCGTAAAAATTACGATTTACAAGACAATAAACTAAAATAATAATAAAAAACATTTGTCATCTTATATTGATACTATAATTACAAAACAAATAAAACACTGTGACTACTTACAATGATCTACATCATTAAATTAAAACGTAAAAATCAAATGACCCATTATTCATATAAGATCAACATAAATAAATTTCTTTGTTGTTGTATTTTATTGTGTTTAGTACACAATAAAATACAACCACTGTGAATCACTGTGAATCACTGTGAATAAGTAAGAGATATAAATAAATAAGAACAGACCTTTGGTACTACTTTTTGTCAGTTTTATACGTTATAGATGAAAATAAAACCAGTTTTAAATCGCACCACAAGGTGCGATTTAAAACTTGAGAGAGAACAATCTCGTCCAAGTCGAGGTTTAAAGTTGCATAGTTAGTTACATGTTTAAACTTGTGAGTAAAGATCAATAAGGAAACCATGTAAATAGTACCAATCTCAAAGAACAACTTACAACCTACTAAGGTGGAGGACATTTATGCATTTCAAAATGGATTTGTGACATAAGTTATACCTATATGCTTCAACAATAAAATTATAAAATATGTACATAACGATAAGCACATCCGTTTAAACACGGACATGAAGAGAGACGTTCTACACATCACAAATAATGTTTTACTAGAAGAGCTGGTAGACATTTTTGTACTACACATATGTTTTATACTTTTTATAAATTGAAGGGTCAGTTTTATCCCACTACCCTTTAGCTATATCTTCGTTTATGTATTCAGTTATCATAAAAGTATTGTACAAGGTTTTACGGTGCCTCTAATACCGCCCCAAAATGTCTACTAGCTCTCCGACTTACTATTACGAATCTAAAGATAAGATAAATAAATGCATTAAAGCTATATATAGTTTCACCCGGTTTCTAAATGGTTGATAAAAAATTGAGGACAGAGGAGTCGGACATCAGGGTCACGTGTCCTGACGCGAGTTTAACATTTTTTACCCATCCCAAAAAGTGCACAACGCCGCTAAAGAGTTTTCACTTCAAAAATACTTATCTATAATCAATTACATTGACATTTGACATAAGCTCTGGTAGCTGATCCGATGATCAAATCAAGGTCTATTTAATTTTTGAGTTGCCTTTCAGAAACCGGGCGTAAGATTTAATTAATAGAAAACGTAATACCTTACATGCTTCTCACATAACATTTACTTAATACTATGATAAAAATGGACAATCTAAAATCGAAGTTTAATGTATGGTCTAATGAAAGAAATATTTGTATTGTGTGTTTTAATTAGTCGCCATTTTTTGGATAAATCGACCACGCTGCTATTACTAAGCGTAGTCAGCAAAAACGTAAACTAGTAATTTATTTTTTCAGCTTTATCACATGAAGGTCGAGAATAATATAGCGGTGAGTATGTTGTTTAGAAATACTTATTCATTGTTTTAAAAACAATGACCCTATATTTTTTCGATGTTGTTAAAAGTGTAATCGATATAAAACAGTTATATAGAAGTGTGTTTTAAAAAAGTGTTATTATTCTCACTAGTTAACTTCAAACCGATCAATATTTTAAATGTTAGTAAACATACATAGTATCAGAAAAAATTATGTTTAACAACTGAAAGTTATCGTGGCTTGTGATTCCTACAAACAAGTAGGTAATTAATGTTAAGTTATATGACCCTAAATCGCAGAAATATTCCTCCTTTGTTCTTCAACATGACACTCCTTGGATCGTACTCGATAGTTGAAGTTGTGAGGGCGCAAGGCTCTACCTCGAAGGAACTCAGAATAACAGCCAAGCCAGCTGCCACTGTTAGTTGAGCGAACCGGGCTCCTGCACATTCAAATACAGTTTTATAGTTTTGTAATTTAACAAAAATACTCCCGAATAAACTACTAATTATCTGAACTAATATCATAAGGTTTATTATTAGATGTAATACAGTGATTTCAGACAGATGTGTCTCAGTCAGTTCGTTACCTATTGAGTAATGTCGTGCCTAAGTAGTGGGAGAGCCATGCTTCGGCACGTATGGGCCGGCTCGACCGGAGTGATACCACGGCCTCACAGAAAACCGGCGGTGTTCCTCTCTCCCTTCCTCGCCCCTTATTCCCCCCTTCCCCTACTCCCACCTTAAAGGCCGGCAACGCACTTGTGACTCTTGAGTTGCTGGTGTCCATGGGTGGCGGTAGTCATTTACCATCAGGTGACCCGTCTGCCCGTTTGCCCACATACCGTAAAAAAAAAAAATTTAATACTCGCTTTCACCTAAAAATGACATACCAATGTTCTTCCTGATCAGATATTCTCATGATTACTGATATCTAAGCTATTTTAGTTTCTATAACACATTTTTATAAACATTTACTCAAGACGAATAAACGCAAATCTTGTCCCCTTTTTCCCCCTCATAAGCTCTGATAAATCTGGGAATTCGGTCTATGCCCTGTTTATGTGAATTCAAGCTCAAGTTCTGTAAACACCGAGAGACAGACACAATGAACCGACTTAAAATATTTGCATTAGATCTACACAATGAGAACAAAAGAATGTTTATATAAAAATTTATTAAACAGATATATCCTGTTTAATTTATTTACACACGCTAACTATACAACAATATAAGAAATATATGAAAATATTTCTTATATTGTAAATATTGAAAAAGTATTAATAATCAATAAGAAGAACGTCATTTACCTGGACAATTCCTTGGGCCATCACCATAAGCCAGGAAAGCTGGTGGACATAAATTCTCCTTAAAGCGACTCGGATCGAATTTATCAGGATTCGGAAAGTATCGCTCGTCACGTTGTATACACTGAATAGGAATGAGGACGACATCCTTAACTTTCATACTCAACTCTCCATTGAGTTTGCAAGGAGCTGTGCATAATCTGGTCGTCATCGGTGTCGGTGGGTGCAATCTTAACGTCTCCGCTACGACTTGTGCAACGTAACGCATCGCAATCACAGCATCATAGCTAAGTTCCTTGTAACGTTCTAGACATTCTATAATCTCTTTTCTCGCGGTATCTTGTATATCTTTATCTTTCGCTAATTCATACAAACAAAAAGATAAAGTGGTAGATGATGTTTCTAAGCCCGCCAACATGAATATAAAAGAATTTGAAGTTATTAAAGCATCAGTCATTGGAAAAGTTCGCTCTGAATTCTGTTCATTTATCATTAACTGAAGGAAGTCATGCCTTTGAACACCAACCCTTCTTTCCCTCAAAACTTGACTGATGATCGTGGTAAAGAACACCTCCACATCGGGAGAGTAAGACCTCAGATTTAAAAATTTAAATAATCTGGGAAAAAATGTTCGACAATACCGTTTCAGTAATGTTGCCCGCTCAATTTTAAACATTTTCTGTGACATTTTTAGGAACGGAGATTCTGTATTTTTAAGAGAGCCGGGGTCTACGCCGAAAGCACAGCTGCCTATAACATCAGTTGTAAAGCGCATCATTATATTGGGAACATTAACCGAATCTAAAGATTCAGAAAGAACATCTTTCAAAGTTCGCCCACACGCAGCTATCAATGGAAACATTGCTTTCATTTTAGCCGAAGAAAATGTGGGAGTGACGACATGTCTCATTGCTTTCCATTCAGCGCCACTCATATTTGCAAGATTTCGCAGTAGGGGCTCGCGCTGAGTGTCTGTTGAAACCGACACCCGATCACTGAAGCACTGGAACTCTCTTGAAAACACGGCTTTTACGATCTCCAAATCTATAAGCATTAATGTAGGCCTTCGAGCTTGAAAAATTCCTACATACTTCTCGTCTTTATATCTATCATATAAAATTTTTAGCATTGTTGAGTAACTCTTTTTCATAATGAATGTAGCACCAAAATTTCCGAATATCGGACAAGGGTCTCTATAAGGTATGTTTCGGAAAAACCAGTACTTCCTTCCTTTCGTTGAATAGTGAAAAATAGTTAGTAAAAAAAGTAATGTTAACAAAATCACCAACAAGACCACAATGATCCACATTTTAACTTATTTATTCTAAACACCACTATAGAATGAAAAAACTTGTTAATATTTAAACAACCGGCATTTGGATCGTATGTAAACAACACGGCACGCGAACATACGCGCTAATAATAGAGGAGTAACCGACAAACGCCTGCGGTAGCGAATGCGGTCTGTGATCAAGTGAAGCGTATCGCCAGCGTGTGCTAAGATAAGCCCTACGCGCTCGTACCGCGCGGTCCACACGACGCCATGCACTCAAGGCCGTGAATGTTGATGTACTATGCCCGTGACTCGAATATATGCCTTGGCTACATATCGATTCTTGCGACGTCCATTGTATTAGTAAACGTGAATAATAATAAGAAACACAACTTATACACATTTGCGGGTCATCTCGCTGGATATTTTGAACCAAAATAGTCTGTAATGTTATTTTAACAGGTGTTTCAGAATTTTTAACAGTGCATTCGTGCAGATTGTAACACAAGTGCTGCAGCAAGAACAATTTTAAAAACATTATTGATCAATGGAATCTGGGTTATCTATTTGATGAAAAGATTTTAGCATCTCATCATATAATAAAGTTGATAGATGCAAAATCTAAATCTCAAAGAAACAGGATTTTAAATCAGCACAGGCATTTAAGTTTCCATCTCACAGTATCATATGCGTAGCTACACATTACTCTCTACTTAGGGAGATCTATCTATATTTTCTGTTTTATCATGTTTAACTGTTTAATAATATAATTAAACAAAAACATGAAGTTAAGTTCTTCTCAGTTAATTAATTTATATTTTATTTTACAGCTATAAAACGAAACAGCTGTATTTGTTGACAATACTCTTTACTTCTCAACAATAGAACATTTATAATATTTTACGTCTTATGACGATCAGCAGTCAGACTCAGATAAAAATTGTTTCAACGATCATTATGTTCCATTTCAAAGAATAGATTTTTACTCAATTGTTCACGTAATCTGAGCAAACAATGCGTACAATAGTGAGCATCATAAACCTTAAACCACCTGAACTTTTAGATCAACGTTCGTCCACTACAGAGTCACTATAATTACTTTTAAGTGGATAAGTTAAACTACACAGGTTTATTGATTAATGAGTGCGGAACGAATGACAAAATAAGGATATAAGGAGAATGTTGTTGAGATGGCCGGTAATGATCGACCACACAGAACATATCATGACCAAGTTGGCAAT
The DNA here is from genome assembly GCA_963859945.1 of Euplagia quadripunctaria. NCBI lineage: Eukaryota > Metazoa > Arthropoda > Insecta > Lepidoptera > Erebidae > Euplagia > Euplagia quadripunctaria. The sequence goes on along the minus strand of OY982564.1, from coordinate 11,265,693 downwards.
GTTCTAAAGAGGGTTGGTCAGAAATATCCAAAACCAGCGGGCTTCTATGAAAGGTTAAATGACAGTAGATGAAATTCGTGAGGTATGTACGGAGAAGTTGTCTCTGCCTAACCCAAAAATTGAACCCAGGACCCCAACAGGAAAGCAGTATGGATTAATAAACAAAGCATTGCTGTAATATAAAATAAAAGTTTGTGATTATTAGTTTAATTTCATGTTGCGCACTTTCATCATCATTCTCTATTATTACTTCTCGTATTTTTCTTCCCAACGCCTTCTATTTATCATAGATTCATAATCTTTATAGAGTATTTGTAGAAACGAAATAGTAGAATAAAATAACACCAGAGTATTTACCTAAGACTCGAACAAACACATCACTCAAACAAGTTAATCTACGTTCATGATACCATCTTGTTAAATAAAGGGGAATAGTACAAGTCTATTAAAGAAGTTATTTCTTTGGGGGAAGTAATTGAACGAAACATAAAATTAAAGCCCACTCGTCAATTTACTTTTATGGTAACTAACAAAGCGCTATATTTTATACATAATAATATGATGACGTCAATATATTATCTACACGTGAACAGTCAGAAAATAGCCACCTGTATGTAGCACGTTTCATTACAATTCGAATAACTATAAAAGAAGAATGGATATTAGATAATTCTTTTATTATCATAGCATTTCTAAGATGACGAAAGATACATTGCGATTTCATACTGTCCATCTGTCTATTCATTCGTATGTCAATATTACTGTCCTCGGCAACTATAGACACAATATCGTTGAAATTTAGATGATAAACCTTTTAAATTTCATAGATATTGTGTTGTCTGAACAGGTCCATTCCAGGTGGTTATAAATAAAATTAGGGCCGGCATTTCATACATATACTCGTATATGTAACTTTACATACATTCATTTGGGGGTTTTGCAATCGAGTCCGAATGAACGTATACGTGACTCATACATTAAGCCGCGGAATCTATCGATATATGACTCTTTTATCAGCTTCTATCATGAGCCGCATAGCACGTCACGTCACGTCATCTTCAATGTTCGTCGTAGCTACATTGCTATGCCAATGTCAGTGAGATTGTTTCGATCGCTTTAAAGTAGGTGTGCGAGTTAGGTAAAATTAAATTGAGATACGCAGTAAGCTGGTAAATAACTAAATGGCCCGCCTGATCATAAGCAATAAGCTTCCTTAATACATTAGCAATTTCACGGTGTCACTTACGCGTTTTCTTATCCCCAACCCAAAAAGGCCTTCAAAAAGTCTAAAATCTACTATAGTCCTGTACTGTACTCTTTCTTTAACTCACTTATTCCCTAAAAAACTAACGCAACCGCTACCCCATCCCACCTACCTTTACTTTAGTACTAGCCTCAAATCAAGGTCTTTTTAGAGCAAAAATTCATTTTTATTTTTAACCGACAAAAATAAGGAGGTTCTCAATTCGACAGTATGTATATTTTTTCAATATATCAAATCCCAAATAACAGAGTTTTCAAATTACGTATCTCATGAAGCTTTTTTTGATATTTCGCATAACATTGACCAGGTAGCGCAAGCCCTTGCGTCTTCATATTAATGGTGCAAAGAGACGCTGGACTGCGGTCTCAGGCCTTTGCCTTGTGAAATCATACTAAGAACTCATGTTAAGTGGAAAGAGCGATTTGAGCGACCGAGCATCAGGCGCTATAGAGCGCTGGCCGGAAGGCGCCGGGTATGATAATCTGGCACTGAACGTGGGATATGTTCCGCGAACGCTTTCTTCAATTGAAGGGGGCATGGCTCCCATTCTCGACTTCGAGACTTTGTTTTATGGACAGGTGAAGTCTTTCGGGGGTACAGGGAATTTATGCCACTACGCCGTGCCGAGTGTTGTGCGTTCAATTCCCACACGGGACAAAAATTTGTGTGATCCGCAAATAGAATTTTAAATTATTTTGGAATTTTATACTGCGTTACTAAGAAAATTCATAAAAACTGACTTCAATTTTTTTTTTAGTTTTTATGGATTTTCTCAATAACTGAGTGTATTACAAAATTAAAAAAAATACGTACAATTTAAAATCTTTAACTTTATACGTTCCACCGGATTTTATGAGATACCTAGTTAAAATACCTGGAAATTCAAACCGTCATAACTTGTAAACAGACAATCTTTTTTCAAAAATTCTTATAGTAACTGCATGCTAAAGTCATGGCCTTTCCATTGTTTAAGTAAGTGTTCCTGTTTCAAATACACCCTGTATATACTTAGTAATTAGTCGGAATATGTAGATTCGTTTAGGCTGAATTCTGTTTTACTGTAATGTAAGTTACCGAATTGCAATACGTTAGATTATATTAACTTATTCAGACAAGATGGTGTGATTTTTAGTTTGTCTAGCAACTTGCTGTACTTGATTGAATAAGTTATAAAAAGATACATACAGCCGAATGTTGAACCTCTTCCTTTTTTGAAGTCGATTAATAACAATAAATTCATCACTTTTAACGTCAATGTTGCGTAATTGAAAGAATAACCTTGACCTTATTTTCTGTGGGTTTCCCTCATTTTCCCTCAGATACAATGATCAGATCTGGACTTGGCGACAATACGACCACCGCAGTACTAACCCTTTCAAACAAAAAAAGATTTTTTAAATCGGTCCATAGAAGACGGAATTATTGGAGAACATACATAAAAAAAGCAGGCGAACATAGAACCTCCTCCTTTTTTACGTTTGTTAAAAACCAGTCTAACACGTTTTAGTATAATTTTCTTTACATTTCAATGATCATCTAGTAGTCGATATGTTAATACTTAAGTTAATTCCGAAAACACTGAAACACTGAAGAAGGCATGTCCGCGTTAGGGCATCATGATGCAAGGGCAATGCAAGTAGATAAATCAATCAACATATTCCGACAAAATATAATGAATAATCTAGCAATGAGGATAACTGTGGTGTTTCCCACCAAGCAGTTTACAGGTTTCTCCCACTCGATATCTATATCGTAAGTTGCAATATGAAACTATTTTCACAACGCTAGCCTAGTCTGCGTGTGGTCCCATTCGTATTCAGAACTGGTGCTTGCAATTTATAGATCATTATAACGCGAAGGTATTCAACTCTGCCGTATGTATTATGTACACTTTTATAGGGACAATAAATTAAGTAATTATTTTTATTGTTAATACTTGTGTTGAATCACTGATTAATATTTATAATTAAATTATCCTCCTTATTAGCCCTGTCCTTATTATTCAAGCTAGTTATTGTAAGTATATATTGGAAATAGCGTTTCGATAAAATTCAATTATATGTTCAATTAATTCGCAAAAAGCTCCGCTGCATACAATGATTTTAAGAAAGTACGATCGTCATAAATCTATATCCCATCAAGAGGGCGTAGAGGAAATATTATGTCAATGTGTGTCCTTTGTCTAGTACGTGTAGAAATTGGAATGACTGACTGAAAATGAATATTTTCCTCAATATTTTTTTCAACAAAAAATTTCAACAATATAAACAATTATTCCCTATTAGCTGACCCGCGCAACTTCGTCTGCGTTTGTAAATTTTCCCCTTTTTTACAACATTTTTCATTGATGCTCCTCCTACTTGGTCGTAGCGTGATGTTATATAGCCTATAGCCTTCCTCGATAAATGGGCTATCCAACACTAAAAGAATTTTCAAAATCAGATCAGTAGTACCGGAGGTTACCCCGAACTTCCAAACTCACAAACTTTACCTCTTTATAATATTAGTATAGATTCTCTATCCTTTTAGTAGGATATTTTTTTTGACTACTAACATTCAACGTTAGACATCTTTCTTTTTAACGGAACAATTTTAAATACTCATGTATTCACAAAATGGAAAACGTTTGACGTTCACTTTAATACATAAAAAATAAATGCGTCATATTGAGAACTTCCTCTTAATTATTGGTTGTCCATTTATCAAATACATAATATGTATACTATGTGTTGTTAGGACTTAAAACGGAAAGACACACTTCATTTCCACTTGAAACAGTAAACAAGTGAGCCAAGACCTAGAAATTCCTATGAGTCATATTCTATGCAACACTTTCAGATTATGCGAAACTATAGAGGCCAGTTACACCTTTCGCAAAATTTCTAGACAATATTGTAATATTCTTATAAGATTGCAATTTTTTTAATAAATTCTTCAAACATTCTTAAAATGCTCACAAATTAGCGAAAAAATATTAATCATTTAATACTTAATTAGAAAAAAAACTGTCAGTCTTAGGACTCCACGTCAGAAGTGAAAACACATTTTTTAAGGATTAATTAATAAGGAGCTGACAAAACTCAATGTTTAGATTAGCGCCCTCTAGTGGATCTATACCATATAATACATAATAGTATATATCAAACTACAGTAGTATCGCAGAATCCACAGATGGTGTAAAATTCCTCTAAGTTCATATTTTGTTTTTGGAAATAAATAAAAGTTACAAGGTGTCAGGTCGGGACTGTAAGGAGGATGACCCACTAGCTCCACACATTCGATAGACAAATATTCGATAGTCCGTCTGGCGGAGTGATCTGGAGCGTTGTCGTGATGGAGGAGGATCCTGCTTCTTGGGCGCTGCTGTCTAACATTTTCCAAGACAACTGGTAGACAATGACTGACATATCAATCTGCAGTAACAGTCCTTTTATCTTCTAGAATGATTGTTGCGAAATGACCCGTCCATCCAAAGAATAAGGCAATCATCTTTTTCCCTTGACTTCTGCCCTTGTTTACGTTTGTCTGCAAATCTTTAAATGGAAAAATCCATAGCGCAGATTGTCTTTTGGTTTCGGGTTCTTAACAATATGTCCAGCTTTCATCACATGTGACTATGTGACTTACAGCATTCGAGGCACCTCCGTCATACATTTCAAGCATTCAGCTGCATCAATCCAAACGGCGGCGTTTTTGATCTTCCGTCAAATTATGAGGTATCCATCTAGTACAAAGCTTTCTGACGCCTAAATGTTCATGTAAGACTTTTTGTACTTGGCTGTCTGCACAGCAATCAGTAGTCGCCGTAGAAGGACGGCCTTCTCGAGAATAATCAGTGAGTCTCCTTCGACCACGTTTAAACTCATTAAACCAGTTATAAACAGTAACACGAGATGGGGCTTCGTAATAAAATGCCAATCGAAGTCTATCGTAACATTGTTGTTGAGTAAGACCGCAACGAAAGTCGTAATAAATCATTGAGCGAAAATTTGCTCTAGTCAAATCCATTTCGATGCACGATAGACACTTTTTAAATTGCCGTCAATTTGTAAAAACAAATGACGTATGGAATCAAAGGGCAGAGGGCAAAGGAGCAGACGGGTAACCTGATGGTAAATGACTACCACCGCCCATAGGCACCTGCAACTCGAGAGTCACAAGTGCTTTGCCGCCCTTTAAGGTGGGAGTAGGAGAAGAGGAGGAAGAGGGGGAGAGGGGAAGGACGGGAATAAGGGAGAGGAAAGGATTAGGGCCTCCGGTAACCTCACTCACGCGGCGAAATGCAATGCAAGCATTGCTTCACGGCCGGTTTTCTGTGAGGCCGTGGTAACGAGCGGAGTCGAGCCGGCCCATACGTGCCGAAGCATGGCTCTCCCACATAAAGTTTCCCAAAGAGATCCCAATGTGAAATTTAAATAAATTTTTCATCGGCTGCTTTTCTTACTGTACCCTCGCACATGAGAAACAATTCTTGAAAGACAGTGGTGGTTTAAAGTGGTCGCCTCGCCACTACGCCACGCGAGTGTTATGGATTCAATTCCCATACGGACAACGATTTGTGTGATCCGCAAATAGCTGTCCCGACTCTGGGTATTCTTTGTGTCCGTTGTTTCAATGTTTGTAAAGTCCCCCGCGACACAGGAACCATTACTAATGTGGGAGTTTTCTTTTTTTAACGAACGAATGAAACAATGAAGACAATCTTAACCCAGTCGTAACGGTTTTAACGTTGGGCAGTCTAAAGTGTCTAGTAAACTGGATATGGCTAATAACAAAGGCAAAGAAAGATACTATGCAAAAAAAAAGAGGAAAAATATGATTTTACTAAAAAGTGTTCCATATAGCTCAAGGTCAACGTAGTACTTAGTTCCATTACTGCACGTCATTCGACTAATCGCCCAATGATATAATCATTCACTTGTTTCAAAATGATTCTTTCCAATAACTTTGAGTTGGGCAAGTTCAATACATTTATGGGACTGCTACCAGTAGGCAATATTTTAAATCACAGTTAGTTAACTACCACTCGTTAAAGAGTTCCATTGTTTATCTCCAGACTTCAGCACATCCCCTTACTAATATTATAAAAGCGAAATTTTGTGAGGATGGATGGATGGACGGATGTTTGTTACTCTTTCACGCAAAAACGGCTGAACAGAACTGGATGAAATTTGGCACACCAATTTGGATTTCACCAACATTTCCATGTGAACGAAGTCGCTAGCAACAGCTTTTCAGACAACGTAACAAATGTATTTACACGGGAATTAACGCGATCACGAAAGGGTATTCATATACATACCTCTGAATTGAACGACGTTTCGACCAGGCTGACTGGCTCAGTAGTGCACGCCCTCCGTCGTCAAGATCGTGAGGTAGAAGGTTCTTCATCCACCCACACATTTTCGATATTATTGTTTCGCCATGTAACATCACATACTATACTAACAGTGTCCCTATTCTGTAAGTAAATCGATGTGTCCCTGATTCTGGTGTTCACCTGACTGCGCATAAAAGTAATTCCACGCTGTAAATAATTTGAAACCATCTTCCCGATTAAAAGCTTTGTGTTTTTTAATTTCAATCGCTTCACATACAACTCTTGAGTAAAAGTGACATTCCGTGAAGAGGACTTGCGTACGCTGAAATTCAATCCAGTGATTGGTGCCGGCTTCGATTACATCTTCTGCAATCGCTGATTTGCTAATCTGTCGGTTCTTCACAGCAGCGATATGTTCTTTGACCCTTTCAGCAATAGTCCGCTTCATACCTTTTCGTGATCGCGTTAATTCCCATGTAAATACATAATTATATCATGGAACGCGAAAGTTTAAAAGTAAGGTAAGATTTGTATTGCAAAAAAAAAAATTGAAAGAAGGTGTACACACATAAATTAAACTCGAGGTAATAAGAATCGCCAAAACGTTAAAACGGTATAAATACTTACATCTGAACGCGACGATGCCCTTGAGGCGACAGCTACAAGAATTGATGCTGAAGCAGTGCGCACGGCGTTTGCTTCCCCACGATGCGAAAATATTTGAGCCGCGAATTCAGAGAGGGACGACTCTTGTATGGCTATTAAATATTAAAAAATACTAGTACTGATCAGAAACATCTGTTACAACTAGTGATGTGCCGGATATCCGTATCCGTATTCGCGGATATCCAAGGGAGAAAAAAGATCTGTATTCGTATCCGTATCCGTTACTTTTTGGCGAATCTTGAACGGATCTTTTACGTTATCATATTTGATTACGTTTATGAAATACAAAATTTATTTTGCTAAAATTAAATATTAAATATCTGATGTAGTGAGTTACTAATATTACTGTCAGTTATAAAGTACTATTTGACTTCCTTTATAACGAGATCAAACCCTAAATCTTTGTTGTTATATGTGTATTAAAATAATTAACAAAAAAATACTCGCAGTGCAAGTTGAAACATGTCGTAGTACAGTCCTCAACGTCAACTATCGTGTCAAAGTCACGCGTATCCGCATCAACTGAAAAAAAAACTTGAGGCCCGTACCCGTATTCGCGGATCTAGACACTAATAATCCGTATTTATATCCGTATCCGCGGATATACATTTTTAACGACCCGGCACATCACTAGTTACAACGCACCATAATAATATACTTTTAATAAATTTTATATAACCATTTAACAAATGAAGTACGTAATATTAAATGAAGTACGTGTGTAATACTGCGGCCTTATTTCGTCTTTAGTAAGTTCCTAAACAAAGGTATCCAATTTGAGACTAACTGTAATTTTAGTCTAGGATCCCAACTAAAGTAGAGCTTCCGCCAAAGTGATGAAAAGTATTTCATATCTAAGAATACATGTATAATATCTATCATATTTAAGAAAATACCTAAACAAGGATAAAGTATATGGATTAGGGCCGATTTCACTTGATTTTAAGAGATAGTTTAATAGTTAAACTATCTGTCATATCAAATCGACTTAAGACTCATTGTTAAAGGAACAAAACGTTTATTATAGACAACTCTTCCACTTACCAGTGATAATAACATGTGGAAATCGTGCGAGTTATGCTAACCGTGGTAATTTCGGAATGCGTGTCAAATTGAATGAAAAAAATATTCTTTTAATTTTTTTACTTTAAATTTTAATGTTAGAATATATTACTACAATTACTATATAATCTGTAGCATAATGCGATATATTTAAATCGAAACTAAAGGCATATTTTATACAATCACGTCGACGTGACAACAAAGTGGTGGTAAAAATGTTTTTATACAAAATTTGAAGGCTGTGAAAATGTTTAGTCTGTTTCGTTGACAAATTTTCTTAAAATGTTACTAATGGTAGTTTAAAAACCGAAAGATTTGTATATTCCCGTCAGAAGTTTACTTAACACCAAAGTTAATAGAGTAGAAGTCATTCTATTATTAACAAATAGTACTTACTGTACCAAAAAAAAATTGATAACCTCTCAACGAAACACATTACAGTTTGATTGATTGATTAGAGATAAGCACCGTGGGACTATATATGCTTAATAATAATCTGTTCTGTTGTAAGTCTTAGTTCGCACTAATATGACTTTTTCCTGATCTCATTAATCGTAGTTGGCAGTGAATTACCTAATAAAGTACTTTTATTAGGTACATCCCTAACTTCAAGCGAACCATTACAAATACTATGATAATAACACAGATAACGACGTCCAAATACATACTGTTATAAGTATTCAAAATTATCTAGAGAAACCCGGCTTTAGAGTTGAGATAGGGTGCTGATACAGAAAGCAGTTTTTCTAGTTACACTATTGCTGGACTGTTTAGTGATCTGGATTTCTAATATCGTCTACCAGTTATTTCTAAAACGATTCTAAAAGCGGTCTACTCACCTTGAAGTAAGTGGGGCTGCATTTGTGCATAGTAGGTAAGTGCTGCGATCACATAAAGTGCAGCAGCGCGCAATTCTGCTCGAGCGCTATTAGCATTTTTAACCACAACAGAAACGACGTCACTGTTGAACAGCTCGCTCCATCTCTGGTTTTAAATACATAATATTTACGATATGTAAGTATTAAACAAGATAAATCATCCTAACTTAGTATTATAAATGCTAATGCGAGTTTGTTAAGCGTTCATGCCTTAACTATTCAACCGATGATTGAGATTTTGTATATGGTATGGTACAGAAATGGAATTTGGGTACCATTCATTCAGAAAAAAAACCGGGCAAGTGCGAGTCTGACTCGCGCGCCAAGAGTTCCGTAAGCAAGCAAGCTTGTATGTAGATACGACGTAGGTACATCTCAGGAACCAATTCTGGAAGATTTTTGGGTGTCTTTTCCGAAAGACAAACGTAACTTTGCTGTTCTAAAAATACTCTTCCATACATCGATTTACGACAAATTCCAACTTTCCAACCGCCAAATAAAAGTTTGTAATCACAAAAACTATTTTATTAAAGGTATATAACAACAAATAAACGACTTTCGGATTTTTTCCTTTACTTGTGCTGTGAGACCTTGCTTGTTACCAAATTTCATGACCCTAGGTGAATGGGAAGTTCCCTATAGGTTTTGATTTACATGCAAAATGTTGAAATTTGGTCAAATCTAAGGCTTAAATGGTCGGATCTTTTGATTGCATTGACTTAGAAGCTTGATTTTTTTACAGCTATAAGTATCCGCAGGCATAAGTTTTTGAATTTCAACTTGATGCCTCTACGGGTTCCTTAGAAAAAGCGTCTTGACTGACAGACAGACGGACAACAAAGTGATCTTCTAAGGGTTCCTTTTTTCTTTTTGAGGAACGGATCCCTAAAAAAGAACTGAAAGTACACAAAAACATCTATTACGAGAGCGAAGCCGCGAACAAAGGCTAGTCATAAATACATGACAGAATTCCAACATGGATTTTTTTTATATCAATAACTACATACAATGTAGAACATTAAAAATATTTTGTCGTCTTAAGCGATGATACGACTGTAGGTATCGTAGTACCGTACCATATACGTATATGTATTTAACACAAGGTGATCTAGTACATAAAAAAATGTCTGACTGGCATCTACTTTTATCATAATCATAAATGATAGAAGATACAAGTGTAATGACTTCATTGGTTTTTATAAATACAATTACTTATCAGATGTTGAATGTTATAAGACTTAAAAGTTGTCAAGAGTATGACGTCATCTTTTACACTCCAGGGATCGGTCTCAGATAATTACGCGCCAGTGCATCCTTTACTAGAAGTTAACTTGCTTTTTGGAAGTGTGGAGTCACCTCAGGTAACAGTGAAGTGGTATGTCGGACTAAACTGTCTAACTGAACAACACGGTGTGTCTATGGCTCATCAACAGCTGGACACACCACTCGAGTCCTTACCCCCTCCGGTTTAAAGTTTTAAATGGGCCGATTACAACAGTTGCTTCAAAATTCAACCGTGCAAACAAAATTCTACAATTGCAAAATGTGATGTTGTCTTATTATACTTTGCATGGTTCACATAATTACGTGTTATTTTTTTGGGAAAAATTATAAATTAATTTAAAAATAATTACGAGCTCACATCGACCTTGTCTGAATAGACTGTTATTACGAATCTTAGCTATGTAAGTATTATTATGTAAGTAGGTACACACGTCGCTTTTATTAGTCTACGCACGTCATCAGGATTAGTTATTTTTTATATCCGAAAACACGGTAGCGCCAAGTACGCGTTTAAAATAAATATTCCGGAGAGGGAGAAAAACGACGTAAAAATCCGAGGAAGGCAGCAGGCGTGCAAATACCCACTCCCATCACAGACACACATTAATGATGAATTGAAATAAAAAGTGAAAAATAAATAATAGTTTAAAAACACGCTTTAATAGAAAACCAAACTAAAACTAAAAATAGACAGCTATTATACTTATGAATCGTTATGTAAGTATTACACGGTAAACGTCTAGTCTACACACGTCACACATCTTTTTCTTCGCCCTACCTATTTTTCAAAGTCCTCTTAATCTACATCAAATTTGTTCTTATAACTCATGCATTTAATTCAGTTACTAACCTGTACAGGAAGAGCTTCCCTGTGAATTTGCCTCAACAGTGCCAACAAAGACAGCGTCGCATCCAGTCTGCAGGCTTGGCCTTTACACCCTCCACCAGAGGCACAACCCGTTAATGTTCTTGTTAAAAGTTTTAAACACTGTATTAGGGAGTCTTCCGAAAGCCTGCAGTGGCGGGAATTCAGTGCATATCTTATACAGCGCATCAATTCATTGAGGTATCCTAAAATCAAAATCAAAATTTTCACTCCGAAACAACTATACCTTTAGACGAAGGCGAAGTTGAAGATGGTTCAAGTTCTTGGGTTTTTCGTACCCGGTATCACATGATTTTACTGCGTGGAAGAAGTGTGTAATCTAATTTTTTTTCGGAGATAAGTATGTAATTACTAAGCACATGCATCGGTCCAAATAAATACATAAAAGAGAAGTGTCTAATGAAATGTAAAAGTTTCGTTTATTTTATTTTTTAATCCAAAAACTTGTATGAATGTATTTTGTACGTTTCTAAGTTTGCCAGACAAAAAGAGTCAGTTCTTGAAAGATGCTTATTACTTGACAACCTAATAAAACGGATGACGTACGCTTAGCAGTGGACAATCATATATAATATGTATACATGATACATCAGTATATAATATGCAGCGTAATTAGTCACAACTTACCTAACATGTGAAAATTCTTTAGGTTGATTTTGTCCAAGCATGCTAACAAAATTTTAAGTAAACTTTCTAGTCTATTGGTATCGTAATCTCCACATTCCAATAGGACGATACATCGAATCAGAACTTTTACTATGTGTTTGTGTAGTTGTGTGATTTCAATGCTTTCTTGTACTGTTTGTTGAGGATAAAGCTCAGTGCGACTCAACAGGGAAATTATGTTCGCATCATTGCCGATGAAAGAAGACTTTATCCATGACATTGTACCCTCTAAAAATAAAAATAAAATATATACGAAGAATGTTATTTAATATATTTTTGCACTTTATAGAAAATTCAAGGTTTAACAGTTAATAACTGTGTAATTTGAATTTTCTATATAGTGCAAAATGCAACTACAAAATATATTAACTGATTTGCCAAAGAAAGAGGGTGGCTTTATTGCTAACCGCACTCAATGCAAACTCTTTTCATGTCTATTGTAGGTTAGTAGACTAGTATTTGGTATAGTAAATAGTTAAAGCCATCCATCAAACTTGAAAACATCCCTGGACTACTAGAGACATTCAGGTTATTTTGACTTAGTGATTGTGAGATGATTTAAACTAAGATAACGTTTAGTATTTGGTGTAGTTTTAGTGCTGCAGCGCTCTGTAAACTGAAACGTATTAAGTGATTTTTAATGCGCATTATACCTCGAGAGGTCCCCCGATCTAATCACCATTAGCAAACGATCTTAGGTTAATATTTAATAACTAGAGATGAAACAATTATCCGTTAATTATCCGATATCCGGTCTATCCATCCAAAATGTTCTATCTGGCAAAATCTACTTTTCATTTACAACGTAATTAGTTGTACTTGTAATCGTTATAAGGCAAGTTATGGTGAATGACTACCAATTTCTGTGCATTAAGAGGAAATAAACGATTTCACTTGTCTTCATGACAAAGATAGCTTTAGAACAGTTTTCCGCAACTGTATTTCAATAGAATTATCTGGCCAGCTCTACCAGATTCACGACGACGACCCGCCTTAATTTAATTCAGGTTTCAACGATGCCCTCAAGAGTGGAAAATCAGATCTTTGGTCAGTTTCATCTTTGTCTAATTATTTTGACATGCAGCACCAGCGTAATGCAATCGACATGTTCGATATCCGGTATCCGGCCAAACAGCTATTCGTTTCAACTCTAGCCATAACTCAGAATATATATATACGTGCCGAATGCTAGTTTTAAAACATTTTGTACAATTGAATTAATTTTATAATAGACGAAAATAAATTATTCAGAACTTACGACTATTTGGTACATTATCCATGTAAGCGATAACAAATTGTAACAAGGAACACAGAAGTGTAATATCACGAGATGAAGCAGGAGGCGAACACAAGAATCTTTTCGTGTGATGCCACGGCAGTGCACTAAACTCCTTCTTACTTACACTTGCAAATGGCACTAAATACACGTAGCTAAAAAGAATAACTGCGTGAGATTAGGTGAAAAAAAAACCACTAAATTAATACAAGCAAGCAATAATTGAAACTCTACTAAAATTATGAATACTTGTATTAGTTGCAAGGATTATTATACCAATACAAACCTTTCCAATGCATGAAGAGCATCAATAACTTGCTTATGTGTGGTAGCATTTTGTAAAGACTGTAGTGCCTTCGTACAGCTAAACAAAGGACAAGCTGCTTTCAAGGATACTGTGTCTCGAACCGTGGGTTTTAACGCCAAAGGGGCGACGGGAGGTGCTGTTGACAGAAGCTTAGGGCTACCAGAATTAGCACACCACCATCGGACGCGAATTGCCGTCCGCCACTCTTCTTCGGTTAGAAGCCATTCTAAATAATTTGAAATAAAATAGATTAGTTACGTAAACTGCAGGTTTGGTGAATTGGGATTGATTTTTAAACTCTTTTCGACACTAATTTTTTTTCTTTGACTGACCATTGAAATTAAATAGTCTACCTGTCCATAAATTGACTTTATGAAAAAAAAATCTTTTCAGCTTTATTATACTAGGACAGATATAAACCGCAAATGAAAGACAATCGCGTGAAAATGAATAGCCATATTCTTTTTACAAGTTCATTCTGAGAGATTCCTATATATTTATGTTTAATAAAATATCTTGATTTTAATTAAGATAAAGGTCATGATTTCTAAAACCTATATGTAGCCAGGTAAGACACCAAGATTGGTTATAACAACCTTGAGAATAGTGAATTGTGCACACGTGAGTGGCATAACAAATAATTCAACAAAGTTCTCGAATTAATTTCCAGTGCTATATTGAGACTTAGAACACTAATATATTTGGTTATGTTAGATGGTTGGCACTAACCTTAAACGATACACGCAAAAAATCAGCGGACAGACAAACATTACTCAACTGACAAGACATGTTTATACCCTGACGGCTCATATTCAAATTCAATATCTTTATTTCAATTTAAAAAATAATTATTATAATTAAAAATTATAGATCAACACACACAGAGTCACCGCAACGAATAACATAATATCATATCTGCCTGTGTCGATCTATAACCGCCCGTTTCCAAATGGTTGAGCCTTGTGAGAAGGAAGGCTGAAAGAGGGTAAAGATTTTCGAGCGTATATGCATATAGGCTCGAAAATCCGATGCATATACGCTCGGCATATCCTATAGAATTAGAATTAGGTATATATATGATATACCTAATTCTTTAGCACATTACAAATTACGTTTAACGGATAACAGCATAACAGATGTAATTAGATATTTCTCATTTGTAGAATGATATAAGGCAGGTATAGTATTCTCGCAACGGTTAAGTGTGTGTGTAATAACTACAGAATACCTGGCTAGCCTAGAATTAAAGTGGTCTATGTAACATTTTTGGTTTTTTACTTATTTTCACAATTTTTTTGTTGATTACTATCCTAATTTTCACTAAAATTACATATAGATAGCTAAGTTATTTACTTAGCGACCATATAAATGTTTATAACCAATATAACATACATTCATAATCACACAGTGACTTCAAACACGTTTCGTTTGTTATCTCAAAATGCTTATTTTGTATCGTAGACCACTTTAGTTCCAGGCTAGCCCTTTATAAAATATGTTTAAGGATAAACTAATTATTTATCTCCTATATACCTATGTGGTCCTTTATTATTTGAATTACAATTAATATTGGAACAACCACAAGTATTTCAGTTAAAGTTAAGTAAAAACAGAAGCCACTTGTGGCTACTAGAATACCACCTTATATAAAATGCATGAATATTCGTTTTTATAAATTTAATTTAAGCAACTAAATAATGGTAATTAATACTAATTACGTCAACTATTCGTGTGACGTCGAAGCACCAGCCAAATAGTTATGATAATTAATTGTTAGTTACTCTATATACAAAATTTAAACAATTTATAATCCACACCGACCTATACAAGAGTGTTCAGCATTTGGGCTGGTATTCCAATAACTATGAACACTGAAAGGTAATGATGTTCGTTGAGTAACACTTAGCGGTAGTGCTGGTATCCGATGTCGAGAAGAATCCAATTCTTGTAAAGCGAATCCAGCCCAAGACACCAATGCTAAAATTTGCGCTGCCATCAGCACTGATGAATCATTGGCAGGAAACACTAAAATCACTGAAATAAGAATTATAAAACCATCAAATCTGGCAAACACTTCAATTAGCATAGAATAGGAAAATACGTACAAAATATGTAACGTGACTCAAATAAAATACATTTATTTATTGGACTTTTGTACACAGCCTTTAGGATTTTCCAAATAATCATATGAGTATTTATTCGTTTTATATTATACTAGCTGCGCCACGCGGTTTCAGTAGCTTTTGCTTGAAAGAGCAAAAAACATCCATACATCCTCACAAACTTTCACGTTTATAATATTAGTAAGATCGCCTTACCTCTAATAAGTAATGCAGACAAATCAGGAATTTTAGACAATTCATGTCTGCTTGCAAAACAAATGCTATTCAAAACTGACACGCAACTAATTGCACATTCTGGAAATGCTAAATAATCGTCCACCATGAGCGACATTCTGAAATAGAAGACGAAATAATTAAACTTCTTATTTGGTCTATCTCTTGAAAAAGTATATTTTTGTGCTTTTGATCTAACGAAGCAATTATATTGTAATCAAATAAGTAAATATTATGCGGTGATTATGAACTTGCTCACAGGCTAACCGTGAATCCAGCTTCGTTCTTAGAATCAAGTAATTCGGGTTATTAGAAAACAGAAAACAAATAATGTATGTGTAATTTTCAACTTTTTTGACGAAATAAGGTATTCCTTCGTTGAATATTTAGCGTTTTTAGTTGTTGGCGAATTTTGATGCAACCCTTCATCAAAATTCGCCAACAACTAAAAATGCTTGATAAAGGACTGGTCCTCCGAATATATTTCTAATATATTCTATATATCTAATAATTCTAAACAAAATTTTACACTTTCAAGCTATCTGTTAATATTCTATCTATAATTATAACTTACCTAAGTGTAGCAACGATAACCCTCACACCATCACTTTGCATGAATGTGTGATGCAAGTCCTGTTGGCGCATCATCACCGCGAGTTGCTGTAACGTGCTCCGCCGCAACGATGGTTCTAAAGTTGGATGCATCGTGTTCCGTGCTACAAATTCACCGTGAGCATCCAATGTTATGTCTTGTTTTAACACATCCAAAATTTGAATTAGACCTCCTGTCTAAATGAACGCAACAGTCATTAAAATGCAATTAATCAATTCATGACTAAAGTTATGGTAAAGAATGATACACTTTGTAGATATATCTGAGTCCATACGAAACTATGAACCTCCAACTAGTCGTAAAGCTTAAAAACGAAGACATACAAAGGATTTCCTATAACGTTAATTAATAACAATCTAGTAATGAGTACACTAAAATTATTCAAATTTTAGTTTACGTTAAATAATATAACGATATTATAACTACACTAGAAATTATATTCGCTTACCTACGACTCAAACACAAAAGTCTTGTACCCTGAGCCGCAATCAAAGCCCTTATTGGAATGATAAACTTTCCCTACGTGGATCAATCGCTATTGTTCACTACCTTATTTATTGGACACTAGTTTAATCCATTTAAATAAACCATATACCTGTAATATTTTTGTAGGTGAACTAGACGAGTCTAAGTTAAAATCTTCAGGCTCTATTCGCCGTAATGCACTTAGCAAGATATCGGCACGTAGTGATTCTTTTGGCGGTAAGTATCGTTCATCGTCTGAAAATTAAAACATTTACTATGTAAATATAGTGGTAGAATTTCCTTAAAAAGTCTTATTGTCTCATTAGACACAAAATTTAGGTATGAGGGTTAAACACGTTTAACTACTACTATTTCCAATCAGCTGTGTGAGGCAACAAAGAATTACTGATGTTTCAAACAATCATTCAATTCAAATTCAATCAATTAGCCATACATAGGCCTCTCCCAATGTATGCCACCGTAGTAGTAGCTGTAGCTGTAGCACCCGGTCCTTCGCCTTTCGCATCCAGTCCCTCCCAGCTACCTTCCTCAAGTCGTCGGTCCATTTGGTGGGGGGGCGTCCTACCTTTCGTTTACCGATTCGCGGTCTCTAAGACCCGTTTGCTTAATACGGCCGTCGGTCCTTCGGTATACGTGGCTAGCCCATTGCCACTTAAGCGTCCTGCGAGCTATGTCGGTAACTTTAGTTCTTTGTCGGATGACCTCGTTATGAATTTTATCCTGCAAAGGGACTCCAAGCATAGCTCGCTCCATGGCCCGCTGCGCGACTTTTAATTTGTGGACTAGTCCCACCGTTAGTGTCCAGGTCTCGGCACCATAGGTCATAACAGGTAGGAACGCACCTTCGTTTTGAGGCATTGCAGTAAGAGTGATAAGAAGACTCGACGTAGTTTGCCAAATGCTGCCCAACCTAACTGGACTTTTTTGGTGACTTCTTTCTCGAAGTTGTTTCTACCAAGCTGGATAACCTGCCCAAGGTAGACATATTCTTGAACAACTTCGAGCGTCGACCCTTCGACATCAATAGATCTGGGTGTGACGTGTTCATTGACGCATGTGATGCGTTGAGATGCTTCAATTAGGCTGTGCAGTATCTCACCTAGCTGCTCCAGCAACTCTGCTACTAAGTGCGAAGATGCGAGATATATTCCCCGTTTATATTTTTCGCGATTTCTCGCGAGACGATTGTGTGACGACTCTCGTGAACAACTTGTAGATGTTTTTGTAACTTGTCGCCTTTTTTGAACAACAGAACCACCGCGCTCCCGCTCCATGCCTTAGGTGTTATACCCTGCTCGATAACGGAATTCAAGAGAGTCGGTAGCTCTTTCAGGATCGGGATCCCGCCTGCTTTTAGGAGTTAAATACTAATTCCGTCACCTCCAGGAGCCCTGTCGTTTTTCAGCTGTTTGAGAGCCGACTCTATCTCGCATTGGTTAATCCCGGGTATCTCCTCAGTGTAATGGAGCGTTAATGGGCCCCTGTGGTCATCGTCCCTGATTCTCGTTAGTTCTGACGTTTGTGATGCGAAACTTCTCAATCTCCTCTAAAATCTCGAACTTTGAGGTAATTGTTGTACCATTATCAATTTTTTATTTCATCAGATGGGACCTGCCCAAATGCTGAGCGAACACTTTCGAACCCTTGTTTCGCTCAATCGCATGCTCATGCTGTAAGTAGCCTTGGTGGTACCGTGTATTGCCTTGGTAATGTCTTCGTAAACGGCTTCGGCAGTTTTGTCAGAGTGAATCGATCGAGATCGGCGCATATACCTGTATCACCTTCAAAGAATGCCTATTCGCGATTTAAAGTACAAAGTACGCTACCGGGGTCGAAACACTGTTGGTTTACCCTACTCTTACCACGTGGGCCAGACGGGTTTGTAGAGTGTTTTACTACGAGTTTTCCTTCTCTGGCAGTGATAATATCTGCCTGATTTGCTCCCTTAGTCGGCTCTTACGACACCTTCGGGACGGGAAAGGGTGGTGATTTGTTTTCTTAAGCCGCCACCACATTATTAACTTTTTTTTTTCATTTTAAGGAAAACCGTGTACCTTTTTTGGGGCCATAAATAATCTCTCTGCTAATAGTAAGAGTAGAAAAGGTAAAGATACTGCAATGTTTTTTGTACTAACCCAACATTCTGCATAAAGTATGCGCCGCATCTAGCTGCACAGCAACGCATCTCACAAAAAGAAGCCGCACCAAGCCCGTCATCACTTCCACCACGGACACGCCCATACAGTCAGCAATGTCACGCTCTAAGGATTTGCATATAGCTTTACCTAGAAAACACTGTAATTATTAATCGAATTCTAGTAATTGAGCGTTTTCTACATTCACTCTGATAACGGTGATCCTATTTTGTAAGTCACAGTAGAAGTACAGATTAAATCTGTACTGCTTTAGAATATATCACTAAGACTTGACATTCCTTATAATGACTTACCTAGCTGTGTTTCATGAGCTGCGTATACATGCAACAATGGTAATACTGGCAACAAGCTGGCCAGTAACCGCCACCAACAACTCTCGCTGAGGATTAGTCGCCCACGCAATAAATATAGCATTATGTCAGATGCATTTTCTTCCACCTACAAAGTTATACAATTAGATAGATTTAAAACACCATTGAAATAACAAACACAATATACATATACACAACGTTTGACAACATAGTGTATTAACTGGAAAGACAAAAATAGAACTTTTTTTTTAGACAGCTCTTGTGGCAAAGTTATGCGGAAACATTTTAAACAAATGTAGAAAACTAAAATACCAAAAGGCATTTATAACAGCCCTGCAGGTAGATTTTGATGTGGGAGAGCTAGGCTTCGGCACGTATGGGCCGGCTCGACCGGAGTTATACGACGGCCTCACAGAAAACCGGCAGTGAAGCAATACTTGCATTGCTTTTCGCCCTACCCACACTCTCCCTCTTCCCCCCTTCCTCCCCTACTCTACTTCTACCTTAAAGGCCGGCAACGCACTTGTGACTCTCGAGTTGCAGGTGCCCATGGGCGGCGGAAGTCGCTTACCATCAGGTGACCCGTCTGCTCGTTTGCCCCCAGAATCCCATAAAAAAAAAGATGCTGATTACCAGGAAGAAACGAAAATATTCATAAACACTATAGGAAATCAAAATACTATTAAAGGCACAAAAAAATCGGGAAAGTTACTGAATCCGCGCTTTGAGCGCGTTCCCTTACATCTTTGTGCCTACCATTAATGAATGGCTTAACATTAACAATCGCTAACTTGAGCGAAGTTATATTTTCATTAGGTAAAATGTTATTCATTGTTTTACCTCTTTAACTGTGGAAGACAGGCCATGACAGCATATTTCCGTTAATATACCAACGTCGCACAACAGTGTAAGGCATTTTTCATTATCAGCCTGATAATTGTCGTCACCAACTAATATTGACTTTACCATGTCCCCTAATAATTTATAGAAGGTAGTCTGCACCCATTTCAAGTTATGGGCCATTAGGCTAAGTGCTATGCTGCGTGCGTCAGACCAATCGCTATCAGCCAACTCCATATCTTTAGTTTTCTTAAGTAGAATATCTGACATATCGTACAAGAAGTTTTCATTCTGAAGTAATTCTAAAGTGGGCAGTGATTTTTTGATACATGGGAAAATGGTTTTTGAGTGATGTGATTTTTTGTTCTTCACGAATAAAATGGCTTCATCCATGCTCGCAAACAACTTTTTTAGTTCCCTATACTTGCTTCTGTACTCCTGATTAACAACTGTCCGTGTATTCTGAAACATAAAAGCCATTTTTTTTTTAAGATTTGTCGTTTTTAAATTTATAACATCGCGACGTTATTAACGTTATTAAACTCGATTATTAACGTTTTCTTCTAAGCGACAAGGAAACATTAATAATCGAGTTTTAATAAAAGAAGACCATGTTAATATGGTATTGTACTTATATAAAATTGTTTAAAACTGAAAATCACGATTGATTTTAGAATTAAGTTGGTTATACATATGTATTATATGGAGACATAAAATAAAACTTTTTTACAAAAAATTAAACCAACGAAAGAAGAAAGAAACTGAAAAGCGAAAATAAACTCGTTAGCCTAAATAAACTCCTACACTAATGTAAATACCTAAATAACTTCGAGTCGTCGCCAAACATACAAACAAAAATAAATTCGAAATCACTTCAGTATATAGACGCGTCGCCGTAGAATCGCCGCTGCCATCAATTTACCTATACCAGGCCTATGTCACTCAATGAACTTGCGTGCGCTAAATACCTACCGGTCGCCCGTCCGCCGGCGGACCTTATACGCAGTCACGCACAGTGGGTTGCTAACAGCTGCATCGCTCGCACACGTGCATATTTTTAAAGTACAAAAAAAGTCATTCGATATCATATTGATATATTCTTTAAGCACTGTAAAAATCATAGTGAAAATTGACATGACACTTTTTATTGAAAAGTTTTATTTTATAGTTTTTTGTAGCTAAAACACTAAAAAGGTCTCCATCATGTTGTAGTATCATTAGAACTACATATGTGTGCTAAGTTTCAACAAAATCGATTCACAGGTGATAAGTCAATGGGGGAACAATCATTTGTCCCCTATTTTTCCATCCTTAGGATTGAAATACTTATTTGAAATTTAAAGGGGACTAACTTAACTAAGTATGCCCAATAATTTTTTTTATTGAAATCGGACTACCCTGTAAAAAGTTATGCGTATCGTTTATATATATCATCGATCAGTAAAGTGGTACCAAATAACAAAAAAAAGTCGAAATACATACCTCCAAAATAACATCAATATTTTTGCTCAGCTCTGGGTAAAACAGCTCAACAGCGGGATCTAGTTGAGCTAATTGCATAGCGTTAACTAACGAAGTGGGCGGTAGTGCGGAATCAAGAGCCCATTTCAACAGCTTTTCTGCAGACATCATCAGCCGTAATGACGCCAAGCGGTGATGTGATCTATCTGTATCTTCGAAGTATGATTTCCTGTAAATATGTTAATAATTCGAGTGCGCTATAAATACTTATAGGAAAAAAGCCGGGTGGTAAACACTAGTTTGCAACACTTCGACTAGTTTGTCATTTTCATTTGTGTTTTGTTATTTCATTTATTTCCTATACATTAAAAAAACTTTACGCAATTGATAAAAGTTGTCTTGAACATCTAAGATCGCGAATTCAGGAGTGATTTAGTGTTCATAATATAATTACATTTTACAAATTATAATTTATCTTAAAATTTAAATCCATATATATAAAAATCAATGCCACTTTTCGTTGTAATTTTATAACTCAAGAACGGGCTCACCTATCCAAACCAAATGTTTAGGCTTTGTTTGGACTATTTAGTAGATGGTTTATGTGAAGTTTGCACAAAAAAGAAAACTTAACGAGGGACTTACGCGGGTGAAACCGCGGGGCGCAGCGAGTATAACTATAGAAAACAAATTAAAATTGAACTCACCTGTATTTGAACAAAAGATCGCCCAGTAATCTCATAGCCATGCAGCTTTTATGAGATATATCTCTATAAATTTTAGCAGAATGGTCCATATTCCAGAAGCTCGGATTGATGCAATCAAGTAGCAATGTGATTAGACTTTCCACTAAACTCAAACAAGTAATTAGCTCTTTCTGAAAAAGATATTTAGAAGATGTAAAAGTTATTAGATTTTCTGGAAAATAATCGTCAATAGCTCCATGAATTCTGATTATTGAAAACCCTATTGCAATTTCCACGGAAAAAACGAGAGGTGCCAACATAGCGACCGCTCGTGTCTTGCAATTATGCGGAGATCCACAACATTTACAATTCTATGACGATTGTCTACTTGCTGTAGTGATTTTTATATCGATATTCTTTGTGCATTGGAATATATTGCGGGATGCAGGCCGCTTCCAACCGGTCTTCTTGGAAGTCATTAAGGGAGGCCTATGTCCAACAGTGGACGTCCTATGGCTGAAATGATGATGATGATGATGATTGGAATATATTGATGCATTTGCAAATGTTTGTTTGGCGACGTCAGTCCCCATCGTTACTAATATTATAAACTAGCTTTTACAGACAAAGTGACAACGTGACTGCAAAATTTCATGTTGATTGAGGCACATTGAGGAAAAAAAAAGGCAGAAAAAGACATGGGGTAGGTATCTTTTACCCAAAAAAAAATGTTCCCAGAGGATTGTGAATCGATTGACAAAATCTTCATTAGCGTGATCGAAGCCACGAGCGAAAGCTAGTAGAAAATAATCATTCGAGCACTTTCTCTTGTTAACCCCCGACGCAAAAAGAGGGGTGTTATAAGTTTGATGTCTGTATCAAACGGATGGACCGATTTCAATGCGGTTTTTTTTTCATTTGAAAGCCAGTTTCCTTGCGGTGGTTCTTAACTATGTTAATATCAATTCAGCAGTGTAAGAGTATCAGCCCTTTTCCAAAATGATGTAAGGCATTTTGTAATCGTTGAAGGGATTTTCGAGTCGGGGGTGTTTTAAATTTTAAATTTATGATTATTTTGATTATACAGGTTGTTACAAATATTAACTTTATCGATCAATTTTCAAGTTAAACTTCTCAAGATTTCTGTATTTAACTACTAGTTAGACTATTCCTGTGAGGTTCGAACCTCTTTCGAACCTTGCGGGAAGCTGGCTGGTAATATAATATTTAAATCATTTCAAAAGTTAATCCGAATTTATATAGAAAAAGAGGAGAAGTGGTTCAGCGTGCAGTCAGACGGCTGTCAAGTTGCTGCGCCACACCTATGAAGCCTTTGTAAAGTAATTATATTCAATGTAGTTAGTTCAGTCAACAATATATTAATACCAGTTCCCCAGCTTCTATCAATTTACTATTTAATACTTCAAATGGTTCTATTACGAGTTGACTATGATTACTTACATTTTTCTTTAACCATAAATTATTGTTGCATTTCGCGTATGTCCATTAGCGGTACTACGGGATAACTAACTGAGATAGCTACATTTTGGTTTCAGATGCTGTATAGAGTTCGACTCGTCGACTAGCATGCTCTTTAGTATGGCTAGCCAAATAACACAATCTACTTTTATACTGTAAACTTATTAGTTCACGTATAGATATTATCATTTTTAGGGTTCCGTACCTCAAAAAGAGAAGAACGCTTATAAGATCACTCTCTTGTCCGTCTGTCTGTATGTCCGTGTGCCACCACCGATTTTCTCAGGAACGGGTGGACCTAGCAAGTTGAAATTTATACAAGATACTGAGGTCTATAGTCCCTATTAGGTGTATAAAAATCAAGGTCGTGAGTCAACGATAAAAAGACATGGGCAAATTTAGATTCTCGCGAAAACTTGTAAGTATCAAAATTTACCTTCGCTTTTTTTTTTTTTTTTTACGTGTGGAAACCCCCACGGGTCGTCATCCCACCTGGGCTAAGCGGTAGGGTGGTATGTCGGACTTGAACCGACTAAAACCACACGGTGTTCCATCACAGTCCATATTACCAGGGCCTCAGGTGTAAAATTTACCTTAATTTTCAACTTTTTAACAGTTTACGGAACCCTCGGTGCGCGAATCAGACTCGCACTTGTCCAGTTTTTATTATTTTTTTAATATTTATTTTATTATATTGGATTTGTTCAAATAAATATTCGAGTACATGTTTTGCAAGATATTCTAATTATCACACAAAATACTACAGGTTTTCTATTAAACCACCTACTCACCATATCCAACAACTCAGTTTTGTCAACAGGATCAACTAAAACGACACTTCTTGCCAAGATCGACAGTACCACATGCAAAGTATCTAATGCAAACATTGGTATCGGCAGCTGTCTGAGCTTTACAAGTCCATCTTCCTCTTGGGGTGTACTTGGATTACAGTCGCCAGCTATTTCCTGTAGTTCTAAGTTTAAACCATCGTCCATTTCTTTGTATTCGTCTAAAACCTGCTAGAATAAAACATTTTAGGATTTTAATCACGTTCACAAAGTTAGTGACATGAGTTGTGTGTGGCTCATCTGCTCGCAGCAGTCTTGTTTATTGATAAACGATTGAGAAGCAATTATCAACACATTATCATAAAACAAAGTCAGCCGCTGCATCTGTCTGCTCGCGATAAACTGACGGGACGGGTTGCTAGACGATCTATAAAGCATAATTTCTTTTTTTGTACGTATAAGCCTGGAGAGGGAAGGGTTCCCAAGGTCCCTCCTCTTAACGTCTGCCGGTAAAAGCCAGGGCACCCTCTGCGGATAAACCCTCACTGACATGTCCAGATACACAGGAACGTCGCCCCCTCACGGCTAGTTACTATGTCCGACGGAGAAGAAAACCCGTCCACCTCCAGTCACACTCGAAGCGGCATGAGTCGCAGGTGTATATAAGTCAAAATACCTGTACCAAACGTCATTTTGTTTTATTACCTTACTAGATTCATGGATTAGATCTAAAGACGACAGTTGCAAAATTCTCATGTGCAAAGCCCTCGTTATGTGTAGTAGTACAAATAGAGCTTCTCCGGGTCGTCCTCCATGGTTCCCGTCAGATATCGTCATTAAACTCTGAAATTAAAAGGATTTTTTCTGTAATTTTCTTAAATTTCTTTTTATATAGGAAAAAGTAAATAGGTGTGCGGTTTTACCCGCGTCTAATTTTAAAGAAATCACTGATTGATGATTAATATTATAATTATGGTAATAGAAAATATTGGTTTTCACGGCACCCTGTTCTAGATAAGCAGCATATAATTTCCCATGGGGAAAAAAACAGGATTCCCTTAAATCTATCCCCACGTGCTTAAAGATCTGTCCCTATGCTTTATATATACTGACTGCAAACGATAGATTTACGGGAAATTGTATTCTTTTAAAACTAAATGATAAATCTGTGGGTTTCATAGGATTTCGAAGGGGAATCTAGGGAGGGAGGGAGAGCGGGGAGAGCGATGGGAAGGGGGAAGCGGGTGGAGCGGGGGAGCGGGGGGAGCGGGGAGAGCGAGTGAGTGAGTGAGTCAGTCAGAGACAGAGAGAGAAAGACTCTAATAATACATATATAGATCCACTAGAGGGCGCTAATCTAAACATTGAGTTGTGTCTCTTTATTAATTTATGTCACCAACCTGTTAATGTGACGTTTTAAGTTCGTCGTATCGTTTAAGTTTGCACTTCTGTCGGCAGTCCTATGACTGCCTCTTTTTTTACGAATTTGACTGGTGTCTCCAAAAAATACCTCCCAAACAAAATTTTCCCCTGCAGTCTTATTTGCTGACGATATATCAGATATTTGACTGGCCTATTGGCCTAGTGGTTAGTGACCCTGACTCCTAAGCCATGGATTCGATTCCCACCCGAGTCTGGGTGTTTTTTGTGTCCGTTCTTTGTATGTTTGTAAAGTCCCCCGCGACACAGGAGTAATTCCTAATGCGGGAGTTGTCTTTTACAAACAAAAATATCGGTAGTTTGTACGCAAGAATACAAACATACATATAAACAAAATAATCAATGAGGCTATCAACAAAATAGTCGAGTGGAGGAGTATTATGATCTAAAGGGTGACACTGACAAAATCAAATATGCACAGTTTTACTATAGACATAGGCCGAATATTGGTAATTTAAATGTGATGTAAGTATAATAACAAATCCATAAAAGCAGTCACAGAAGTTATTTTTCTAGGACTAAATGTAGACAATCAGTGCTCATGGGATTCACATATTGATAAGGTTAGTACACATTAATAAGTTTTCCTATGCACGGAGCGGGGCGTCTAATAAAATGTAATGGGTTATTTACCCACATTTAAACAGGCTATTTATCATAATAAAAACTTTCGTGAGTGGTATCACTATTTATAAAACATATTGTCACGCCTGTGTGGCAAACCTTAGTTTTGGCAGATGATATTCTGTAGGTACTGCATTATATAGAACTGTTTTGAATTGTATAAATGACAGAATAGGTTGTTGTCTGATGTGAGCAACCGTGGAAGTCGGAACGGTTCGCCAAGGAATATAAATGTGATCAAGATATTTATACAAATGTGTTATGAATGTTAAATGTGATAAGCTTGATGATTGATTATAGCCTTACGAGCTAGTTTGAGTTTCAATTATTCTCCTCTCACTAGCGACACTGAAGTCCTGGTGACCAAGTTACTTTACCCGGCGCCTTACCACTTGTCGTAAGCTCAGGGGCGAGCTAGTATCGGGAAAGATGGATCTAATTCTAAGAAGGAGGAATAAAAGATTACGCGGACGAAACTATTACTTTACTTTAAACTTTTAAAGTATTACATTCACAACTTTAACATTTAATTGGAAAATAATTACTATATCTTGCGGTTCCGTGCTTCAGCACAGCCGTCTGTCTTCTCACGCTTCACAAGATTGTCTTCTCTTCCATGGTTTTCTATTTTCAAAATAGAATTATTCTAAACTTCGAATCTGAGAACGGGGCCAGACAGACGTAACGCGCCAAAGAGGTTTTTAATCAGTCCACAGAGATTGCAATCAGGCGCTTCCGCAAGTCCGTTACTACAATTTATAGTGCAATGCCTGATATGGACGCTGAAGGTCGCTCCAATCCTTGATAAAGGACCCCCGTCGGGTCCGAAGCTAGTCGGGCATTCCACACACAAGAGTAAAACCGTATATCCTTTATAAACAGGGTATTTATCTCACAAAAACAATGTAGGTATATGGGTAGTTTTTAATGCTAAACCTATTTTAGTTTTCTATTTTATTAACATAGCTTACCTTAATTATTTCGGGTCGGTTTAGAAAGATTTCCGGAGGAAAATCACGAAGAAATACGTCACGTATAAACCGGCAGCATCTTTTTGTGGACTTCAATAATCTCAAGGCGTCTTCTACAAGTAACAGAGTCTTCTTATCAGACTGGCAAAGGTCTACCCAAGGGAACAGCAATATTCGGATACTGTCTGTAACATTGGCGCTAAAACAGTTTAAAATCATTATTTAAGATAAATAATCTGCTCCTTTTTAGCTAATATCTAAAACAATGGTTTCCCTATCTATTTAATTTCATATACCTACTGTTAGACCTCGACCTGAAAACGAATTTTATTTGAGAGTTGACTACCATTTTAACCCTATCCAAAATGAATTATACTACAACATGAAAACAAAACCAAATCCAAAACCAAATATAAATCATATTCCAAGTTTATGACAAATAATTTTAAAAGAATCACATTAGTATCGAGATATGCATATCAAATTAAATAACATAACACTTACTTCCTATGCCTATTAACATCGGAATCATTAGATATTGATGTTTCCTCTGAAGATTGAAAATTCGGTCCCAAATTATAATAGCCACAGCTTGAAGCCTCCTCACTTTCTGAACTGAAATTTTCAGAAGTTCTTTTTTACATAATACCAGGTGTTAGAGAAAATGTACTGTATAAGCTTAAAAAAACTGTTATTTTGACATTACAAACAGACACTTCAATTTTATTTATTTGTATTGATAACTTAAACCAGTATTTAAGTACCTATGATTTTTTACAAAACCGAACAAAAAAGTATTTAAATCTTTAAGTATTATCATTTTCTTTTAATCAACAAGAAAGAAGGAAGACAATTCAAAAGTTATGCACTAAAAAGACGGAAACGTGGTTAAGAATAGAAAACAACATTAAAATAAACTATAAACAAAGTAAACTCTACTTCGGTTTAACAGGCTATATTATGAGCTAAAAGCCGAAGTTAAATATCCGTATTAAGTTTAGTAGCATGCAGAACCCAATTGTAAATTATAAACCGAAAGAAAATTAATGGGTCCCGCCAATATGATAGCATGGGGTCCGACACAAACATGGCTTATTTTAATGCTATCAAAAAGTTTTTGAACCAATTTATTATTTCTAATTAAATTTAAAGATGTAACTTATGTTTATATTTGTAATCCCCTTAAAGTTTTCTTTATTTTGATACCCTACACAATAGGTTTGGTAAATTTTTTTTTTTTAACATATTACTATTTCGCACCAAAAATCCCCCATATTGTTTTTTTTTTTTCTACACCTATCTAAGGACACTTGGGTTTTTAAGACGAACATTACAATCCTTTAACTATCGAAATCCATATAGCCATTTTGAAGATCAAGGAAAAAAAGAAATTTACAAACATACAAGATACATGTGAAAAACGTAACCCTTCCTTGGCAGTTGGATAAAAAGTCTTGTGCATTATTTTAACAGTACTTTTATTAGTTACCAACCTAGTCCTATCTTGCAGAGTAAGTCTGGGTATTGTGACATTGCTGTCAGATACTACAGTATTCATAAATTGCAAAGTCTCAATAACATCATCATAAACTTCTAATTCATCTGCAGCAATCTTATGTTTGACTTTGTTTAAATTTGACAAGATAGATGGGATCCCAAACTCCTTACATATGTAAGTGCCCGCTTTAGTCTGAAAAATTAAGAAAATCACATCATTAAAAGGATCATTGTATCCTTTACAACAGTAGAGGTATAGGGTTTACACAGGAGGCTTACAAATATTGAGTTTTGAGTACATCAATATAATAATAATAACTTGAGACATCTTACACATAACCATCTGATCACAAACTAAGCAGAGTGCTAACCAGTGTGGTAACCAGACTCCTGATAAACATACTTATACATATATTACTAAATACATACATAGACACAGACACAGAACAAATCATCATGCTTGTCACACAATTATTTTGCCTGTCAATAGTCAATATTTATTGCTTTTCCGCAATGTTAAGTTTTACATGGTAAACTTAAAAATAAGTATCATCATGGACCCTGGCGGACACAGAAGTAGGGAATTGGAAGCGAGAAAAAAAAATTAAAAGATTTTTTTTGCTATTCTAGCTTATTTTTACTATTTAGTATTTAAGTTTTCCAAAGGAAAAATCAGTTGTGCACTTTTTTAAGTAACTTTAATACTTAATGATTTAGTTTTATGAGTTACACATGTCAGGATGCATTGTTCTTAGATATTTTGTTGTCTGTTGTTATGACATTTTTAGAACTTAGTAGAATGGGTCATTAACAGCCCCTTGGGCATATATTGGCTAAAAACAGACACTTCAGTAGATATACGCTTAATAATTATTCTATTTAAAATGTAAACATTGTTGATAAGTACAGTCTTGATGGAGTTAGTTTGCCTTTTTTTACCTAATGTATTTTGGGTTGACAAATCGTAGCTACACAAATAAATACCTTTGAATTCCCGTTAATAATTTTAATATAACTTAGATCCATAAATAAACTCACTTTTATGGTTGTAAGTAGCAGTTTAAGTACTTCACGTTGTAATGATGGTTGAGGAGTCTGAAACCAAGCTAGTAGTCCTTCCAGTAATTCTCTTGTGCCTGATAGCTCATCATCCAACTCCCATCCTAAGTTTAACTTTGCAGTCAACAATTGAAGGGAACGCTCACGAATTTCTTTCAGAGGATGGCCTGGGATTAAATAATAAACATTATGTAAACCTCACTATTAACAAAGATATTAATAACATAGCTTAAAAATAGACCGCATTTACTCAGTTTTTTTATGTATACAGACAGCATCTCAGTTTTAGCCATAGTTTGAGTAAACTACTTAGCCTAATATAACAAAATATAAAATCTTTGCATTGTTTTGTTCGTAACTATCAATTCATACTTTTGAACAACATGACATAACGACCGCACAATTGTAAACAGACAGTTGACAATTGTGGATACATTACGAATATTCACTTTAAGTCTAAGTAGTATGGTTCAAAATCAAGAAACCCTTAATTAAGTAGAAAGGGCTGCCAGTAAATATAAATAACTTTGCAACGTACTTATTACACTTGACTAAATTTAGTCGTCTAAAGTCAGTTATTACTAAATTTATTGAAGTATAATTGCATTTAGCAAGTTAGCATCCTAAATTCAGAAGCTACAGTATGGTTGCTGACTGACTAAATAATGTAGAAGCCTAAATATAGGAAGTGTAATTGCATTTAGTTACTGATTTCAGTTAGGTGTGAACGTGTCTAGTTACTTTGAAGGCGTCACTAGTTACGAATACGCGTGATTTTTGTAACTAGTATCATTTCAGTGTGCGGCTACTTACTTAGTACGGCTACGCTACGTACGGAACGTAGTTACTCGTAACATCTCAAGTCGAAGCTGCGGTTTTGTAAACGTCTAACTCAAATATCTTTAAAAAAAAAGATCTTAATTATTAATTTAATTCGTCAATGAGCCAAAACAAATATTTGTGTTTAACTCGAGCCATCTAACGGATCCACTGAGTTAAATTTTAAAATAAAGTCAAAATAAAACAAGTCTAGACTCTCTAAAATCATAGACATATGCATGAAAATTACAT
The DNA here is from genome assembly GCA_963859945.1 of Euplagia quadripunctaria. Taxonomy (NCBI): domain Eukaryota; kingdom Metazoa; phylum Arthropoda; class Insecta; order Lepidoptera; family Erebidae; genus Euplagia; species Euplagia quadripunctaria. The sequence goes on along the minus strand of OY982564.1, from coordinate 11,234,266 downwards.
GCATTGTAGTAACACTTACGCTGTTTTTCTCGGCTCGTTCATCTGTAGGCACACTGCTAATGTGTAAAAGTGATGCGTATACTAATTATACCTGAGTGTGAAAGAAACTGCATACGTATCGCGCAACGAATTCTCATTGTAACGTACCTACGTTAACTTGAAACTCCGTTTGTATAATGTGGTGAACTCTTTCGTGAAGGATTTATGTAACCTTATTAATTATGTGTTACTCTACCTCTCATGCCATTGTAAATGTGTCAAATCATAGATGTCATTCATATCATACGATATTTTACTGTCGAATAAAAGCATAGTTTTATGGTTTTGTCTTTATTTATAACATAAGCAGTGCCCCGCGGTTTCACCCGCGTAAGTCCTGATCCGTTGGGAATATTGTGATAAAAAGTAGCCTATGCGTTAATCCAGGTCTCCAGCTATCTACATACATAGTTTAATCGCAATCCGTTCAGTGGTTTTTGGTTGGTGGCGTGAAAGAATTACAAACATCCATCTATCCATTCAAACTTTCACATTTATAATATTAGTGGGATGACACGTTAACAAAACAATTCTCTGTCTGCGTCTCAGCTTGAATTAGTTATTTCGTCGTGTGCGTTGTAGTGAAAATAACCTGTACACAAAAATCACTAGTTTGTTACTTGGCTTGACACTAGTTACGCGGTCACATGTTACGTACGTAGTTACTGTATCTAGTGACGTGAAATAACTCCCACGCCTAATTTCAGTCACTGCGTGGGTTTCCGTGCGTGAGGACGTGAATTCCCAAATTAAAAGTGAGAGAGGGCCGTGACCGAAGAGGTAGTGAGCTGTGGCGGCGTGCTGTTGGCGGTGTCGTTGGACATCGCCAACGCGTTCAATAGTCTGCCATTCAGCTGAATCAGGGAAGCACTCCACTATCATGGAGTGCCAGGGTACCTGAGGCGGCTAGTGGCAGACTATTTAGAGGAGCGTACCGTCATGTACGAGGACCGAGATGGAGTTTTAAGTCGTCGGCCCATGTCGTGCGGTGTTCCGCAGGGGTCTGTCCTTGAACCACTCCTGTGGAACATGGGGTACGACTGGGCCCTTCGAGGCGACTTCCCCCCCGGGCTCGGCGTAATCTGTTACGCCGATGACACGTTGGTCACAGCCCGGGGGGCGAACTTTCAGGAGGCGGCGCGCCTGGCCACTAGAGGAGTCTCTCTGTTGGTCGGGCGCATCGTGGCGCTAGGTTTGGAGGTGGCCCTGGAAAAGACAGAGGCCCTTTTATTTCATGGGCCTCGTCGTGGTCCACCCCCTGGCGCCTCCATCGAGGTCAACTCGGTCCTCGTACCGGTTCAGGCCCACATAAAGTATCTGGGCCTGATCCTCGACTTGCTCCAAGGCTGGTCGGCGCTGCGTCCACCCTTGGGCGACTCTTGCCCAATTTGGGCGGACCCAGCATCGCTACGAGACGGCTGTACACGGGGGTTGTCCAGTCAATGGCACTGTACGGTGCACCGGTGTGGGCGGAGGCTCTCACCGCCCAGAATAGGGCGCGCCTCTGGCGCCCTCAGAGGGTTATGGCGGTTAGAGCCATACGCGGATACCGCACCGTGTTGATGGAGGCGGCGTGCGCGTTGGCCGGGACACCCCCGTGGGATTTGGAGGCGGAAGTGCTCGCCGAAGTATGGCGAACGGCTGAGTTCCGGGCGGGAAGCGGTAGTCGGCCCCCGTCCGAAGAAGTGCGCAAATGGCGTGAGGCCGCTCACCGAGTCACCATGGCTCGTTGGTCGCCCCGGCTGGAGGCTCCACGTGCTGGCTTTGCCGCCGTGGAGGCGCTCCAGCCTGTCATCGTCGAGTGGGCAGGGCGGCAGCACGGGACCCTTTCCTTCCGACTGACGGACTGACTTTCCGGGCACGGCTGCTTCGGGAAGTACCTGCACTCGGTCGCTAGGAGGGAATTGAGTCCCGCCTGTCACCACTGCGACTGAGGACTCGGCTCAGCACACGCTGGCAGTTTGCTCCGCCTGCAGCTCACTACACACTGGGCCCTCACTGCAGTCATAGGAGGGGATCTCTCGCTACCAGCCGTCATACGCTCCATGGCCGATAGCGACATGAATTTTACCGCAGTCGCGATCTTCTGTGAGGACGTCATCTCGCAGAAGGAGGCGCGGAAAGGGTCCGGGAGGACGATCTCCACTCGGACCTAATTCGCCGACGGCGAACCGGGCGTTGGAGGCGCGTTACCAGTGCCTCATGCCGTCCTGAGTGTGGCCGCGGGTGGACGGGACGGGTTTTCCCCTCCACCCGCCGGTGCCGTAGTGGCATTCTTTTATCTGTATGAGTATTATAGGGCCTCTCCATAATGTATATTTACTCATTGTAATATATAATCTATTACGCTAGGAAAAAATTTTTTTATACAATTATGACAACCGGGCCACCTCTGCTCTGAAGTACACTTCTGAAGTTCTGAATTCTGATCGCCAATATTGCGATCTTATATTTTAGTATAAGCGTATTGTGTTGGTTCGATTTTTTACTAGAACTGTATAAATTGATTGCTATTTATTAATTCAGAGTACCAGGAACCAAACAAATTGTCTTTTACTATTTTATATTAAGTGTTAGGATTCTTTCGATTCCTCTGTCGCTTATACATTAGATGTAGTCTCCATACCTGTCGGTTTTTTAAAATATTTCCTCTTATGTTAACGACGCTTTGTTTTCCCATACGATAGGGATTTTATACTCAACACACTGCGGTAAGTTACCTTACTGATTCAGTTACTACTTTTTATTTTTTAACAAGTAGGTACTATGTGATAGCCGTTCAAATCACACATCCTTTGTTCCAGATGGCAGACGTAAAAGCTTTATTGAAAGACGCAAGAAAATTAATAGATGATAAAAATTATAAAGAAGCTCAAGAATGTTGCAAAAATATTTTACGAAAAGATAAACAAAACTATTTTGGCTTAGTATTACTTGGAAAGGCTCTTCAAGACTCAGATCAAGCACCACTAGCTTATCAGAAAGCCATAGCAAGTAAGCCTGATCATCTACTTGCATGGCAAGGTCTTGCAAACTTTTATGAAAGAAAAGAAAATGATTCTGAGAAAACAAAATTATTTGCCATTTATAATGAAATGCTGAACCTACAAATGGAAGCAGAAAAGAATGTAGAAATTTTGTCAAAACTAGGCCTACTGGGTTGTACTTTAAAAAACAAAGAATGCCTTTACATTTTAACTAAATATCTCGAAAAGAAGTTAGACACCCTTGTGGCTAAAGTAGCTGAAAAGCATTTTCTAGAATTATTGTCAGTAAAAGTGCCATTTAATGAAACAGATATACCAGATATTCTTAAAATTTTATCTAAAATCTATATCGAAGATCCAAGTGGCTCTCTAGAAATGATGCAGTGTAAAGTAATAATCCAGAAATCAGATTTTCCATCTGCTGTAGACGAAATAATAAAATTACCCTTTTTCTCCACAAATGTATTATTAAGAGATTGGCTTTGTAAGCAATTGTGTATTAAATATGTAGAGAAAATGTCATTCTGTGACTACAAGATTGAAGATTGTATTGATACCATTAGTGAGGGCATAATGAATTCAAAGTACCCAAGTCTTTTAAGGAGTATGATATGTTATGATAGAAGTTTATATTTAGAAGCATACAAACAATGTGTTCCTCTTGTAAACTACCATGAAGCAGAAGTTACTGAAGCAACATTCATAATAAGATGTACAATAATGTTAAAAAAATGGTCTGTTACTCAGAAACTTGCTACAAATTTCTTGACAAAAGTAAAGGATCAAAAGTTTGCCAACACCCTCAAAAAGTTTTTGTTGTTATCCTTAACCAACCAACAAAAATGGAAACAAGCTATATCAATTGCTAAAGACATACCTATAGATTTCATGGAAACACTGGACCTAGCTAGTCTAGCAGAATGTTATATCGAAGCTAATGAATCTGCAGATCATATTATAAAGCATTTAGAAACATCTGAATACTCTAAACAACTGCAAGCTCTGTTACTATTAAAACATAAAAGATATGATGAAGTCATAGATTTACTTCGAGATTCAGCAGATAATTCATTACATGTATTCTACATGGGCAAAGCATATTGGGGACTCAAACAATATGATAAGTGCTTAATTAATCTTCTTAGAGCAGCTAAACTCAACCCTGACCATGCAGACACATTTTTATATTTAGGTTACTTTTATCATGATTTCAAAGCTGACATAGCAAAAGCTAAAAAGTGTTTTGAGAAAGCATATTCCTTAAATCCTATTAATTGCCATATTGCCAAAAATCTAAGTGAAATGTATATCAAATTACAACAAATGGATGCTGACTTTGAATTATTGAATACACTGAGAAAGAATGCACCAACAATTGAACCATGGGTTAATTTCAGATTGGGTCTGCATTATTTACGTAAAAGAGAATGGGAAAATGCTATCCAAAATTTCAGAAATGTTATAAAAAGTAACCACAATGATACGGAAGCCTTTGAATGTTTGGCTGATGCATACTATGCCCGAGGATCTTTTACCTCTGCCTTAAGAGCTTATAACAAGGTTATGACTTTAGATCCAGGTAAAGCTGAACACTGTTTGACTAGAATTGGATATATTCATTCATTACTAACGCAATATGAAGAAGCAATTACAACTTTTGAGCTGGTATTTAAAATTAATCCGTATTCAGTGTTGGCCTTGAAAGGAGTTGCTGAAACTTGGATGAGAATCGCCAAGAAAAAGGGTGATGCCAAAATTTATGGTACTGCTAGGGATTGTGCACAACATGCTGTAGACCATATTATAAAAGCACTATTCAAACAAAATCAATTTTTATGTTTCTGGAAACTTTTAGCTGATAACTTAATGTTTATCACAAAGTTACCGAATAAATATGCTTTTGTCTACATGCCCCCCTTGACAAAAGATAGTGGCAACAAAAACGAAACCTCAAAAAAAGACAAATTTGAAATATTTCCACAAGCTATTGCTTGTTATTCACATATAGCAAAACAAAAACAGCAAGTGACATCTTATGATTTAGCCTCAGCTTACTTGGCTCTTTTTTATGAAACCAAAATCATTGTTAATTGTAATTTATCTTTTAACTTGACTATAAACTGCATCAAAGAGAAACCTACATCATGGCGTCATTGGAACTTACTTGGAAAAATATGTTTAGTCATTAAAAAGTATGATATTGCACAACATTGCTTTATTAAGGCTCTAACAGTAACACGAAAGTGGTCAGTTGCTAAAATATGGTGTAATTTGGGATCACTATATCTGAAACTTAAATTATATAAACTAGCTAACTACTGTTTTTGGAGAGGACAATCGATATTACCATCATATCCTCAAAGTTGGATAGGTCAAGGACTTATTGCAGAAGTCATTCGTGAAGAGGAAGCAATGGACTTATTCAGACATGCATCACGTCTCGGCTATCATCCAGAAAGTGCTCTTGGGTATGCTGATTGGGTGTGCAGGACTTTGAAAAATAATAAATATAAAGAAAGTTCAGAGTTCAAATATGAAATTGAAGGACTCTATGCAATACCATATTCTATAGATTTGATTGAGTGGTATTGTAATTTTGAATCTGATAATGCTTGTGCCTATAATATACTGGGTATATTACAAGAAAGACATGGCCTATTGCGATCTGCAATAAAATCCTATGAACAAGCATTCAAATATGCAGAAGATGATAAAAAGAACACAGTTTTGTTGAACATAGGCAGAATTTTGGTTATAATGGAAAAATATGAAGAAGCAATAAAAATATACAAAGCTATTACTGAAGCCAGCTTCAATTCTACAGCAGGACTAGCCTTAGCACTTTTTAAGAAAGGCTGTTATGAAGAATCATATTCAGTGTATGATACCGCATTGCAGTGGTTAAGCAATGAAGAGTCTGAAAAAGCAGATCTTTTGGTAGCAATGGCAGGTATAGTTTATATGTTTAAGGGTGTAGATGATGCTAAAACCCTGCTGTTCCACAGTATTCAAGTCTCTCAGAAAAAGCCAACTCCACACAGTTTATTTGCAATTTGTTCTTTGGGCTTAATGCATTCTGATCAAAGTCTCTCAAAACTAGCTTTGGGTGAACTACGAAAATTTGAAAAGGAAAACAAATATGGCTTTGATATAGGATTTTTGAAGTCGTACCTCTCCGTTTGTGAAGATAACATGGATCATGCTATAAAACTATTGAGTGACTGTCTTCATGACCATCCTAGCAATGCATTGTTGTGGTTTTGTATGGCGCAGTATTGTCTTCGAACTCGTAACACAAAGGCCAAAGTGGCCAGCTGCTGTGCTCAAAAAGCCTTATGTACAGCACACTATGGTAAATATGACTGTAATGCTGGTAAAATCCTAGCGTCAGCTAGCATTGCAGAACATATGGCAGGTGACTATGTAAAATCTTTGCTGTTAGCCAAAGGAGGGCTACATATGTATCCTACCCAAGCCGAAATTTGGGCAGCCCTTTTATTTTCACTATTATCTAATAGCTTATGGCTTGAAAAAAAGAATTGGCTTCTTGGATCTGCCGCACATATGCGCCGACATTTAAATGTGTCGCGACAGCTTAGCAGGTGGATTATTCTAATGGAAAAGAAATTAAATAAGTAAGTTGTATATATTTCAAGAATTTCGTTCATACAATAAACAGGATAATAACAAATCTAGAAAGAATTCTCTCAGTCTTCCATTTTCCCCAATACATTGTGTGGGCATAAACTAAACTTACACTGTTTCATCAACTTTTATTACTTTTCAAAGAGTACCAGTTATTTAATTTTTGTCTATTAATAAAACTGATTAATACACATTTTAATATTTTATTTATAAAACTGTATTAAGAACAATAAAATAAATGCTTATGATGTTATTAAAACAAGTTTTAATTATTTATCAGATATCCTCCTGAAAACAGCAATAAACTTGTCACCATTGTTTCTAGTAACCTTTTTACCCTCTTCTGTACTTTCATATAATTTATCCACTATTGGGTCCGATTTCTGTAATTACAAAAGAAAAATAATTAATTCCGAAGAAATATAACAAAGCAGCATGTCAAGCTAAGTTCAATAAAAATTAACTGGCGACGTAGGAGTCGTGTGTTATATTACACGAACCATTTGGGGCCATTTAATCATTGAAACCGATTGCTGGCTCGCAGGCCAATATAGCATCAAGATGTCCGAGTACTATTGTATTGGCAGACGATACCTAAGAGAGGATTGTGGCTAAGTGGTAACCGAGTAGGTCACCACATTACAAGGTTAAGTAATACTTGCCAGGTCAGTGAAAGGATGGGTGACCATTCGGAGAGCACGTTAAGACGTCGGTACCGGTTGCCATATGAACATCTGTGACATTTGTTATTGGTAGTTGGAGCCCTAAAAAGTCCGACGACCTGGTCTAACTACAGCACTTCGATATCGCCTAGTGCTTGGATTGTGGAGGTCTGATGGCAGTCGAATCAGGCAGTCCTTCACATAAAATATCGAAGTTCGGCCGTATCGTAGTTTGCCTGAAATCCGACCCCAACTTACTTGGGAAAAGGCGCCGAGGATGACTTAAAACATTTAGCTAACCTCTGTGCATCTTTTGTTAGAAGGGATTTATGAACCTATCGACACTAATATAATAAGGCTGAGCAATTATCTTGTTTGTTTAAACGTGGTAATCTCTGGAACTCGGTTAGATTTGAATAATTCTCTTTATTTAACATCACGCTACGACTCTTAGGAGCGGAACAGTGACCATAAACGCAGGTGAAACTGCGGGGAACAGCTAGTTACTAATAAAATAATAAATAACTTTATTAAAATAAAATAAATATATCGAAAATGAAAAATAAATTAAGAAAGCAGGATACAGGCCTTATCAGTTAAATATCAACTGCTGCCTGATAAATAATAATAACTTACTAATTCTACATCAGAAACTCGTTCAAACAAGGGATGCTCTTCAAAATGGGTGACCATCCACTCGTTAAGATCCTTTACATCAGTAATTGTATACACAATACCCTGAAATTTATGAAATACATATACATATAAATATATTTACAGGACAGATAAAGCAATGTAATAATTTAAATTGTGACTTCGCATAATTTGTAATATGCATTGTGTAGAAGCTGCATAAGTATTTCACCTGGTTTATATGATTCCATTTTGCTTATATTTTTAATATAAACATACACACGTGAGTCTGTAAGTTTATATTAAAAATATATATACTTACTTTAGGACAATATTTTAGAATACAAAGCTTTGTTTTTGGCTTCATAAAATTTCTAAGCTGCAAGTAAAACATAAGAGCAAATAGGTACTTTCTGTAGTTACTATAAAATAAGATACCTGTTCAGCTAGAACATAAGCATATTCTGACAATAGCCATTTATTTATTATTCTCCATTTATGCTTTGCTTTCTTGAAATGTGGATCGGGATAGAGGAAAAACATTTTTTTAAGCTGAAATCAAATGCTAAAGGTTATATGGAAATAAAAAAAAAAGTAAATAAAAATTTGTGGTGAGTGTTTAAAGAGGCAGATGCAGCCTTAAAGACATGGTTGTTTCTAGTACACATGTAAATGAAGATTTTACACATCAATTTGAGTATGGTACAAATATTGACAAACAAAAAAAAAGTTATAGGAACTAGTTAACATTGAATTCTAACCTGTCCTTTGTGAAAGAAATTGGGTAAGTATTTCATAGCATTAGTTCTTAAAACAGCAACATTTTGATACTGGTCAGCATGTTGGGACCTCAGTGCTTGAATTCTATCATTCACATAGTCCGATACCTTCACACGAATTTCTAGTCCCAGCATTAAGTTCTCAGGAAACATTGGTGAAAGTGTAACTGTAAATACATATAACTTTGACAACAAACATGAAATCATCCTTAATGATCATCGGATGATAAAAAATAATAACTCTGATACATCATTATATTTTTCACAACATGCCAGCATTATGTAGCTATCAAAAAAGTTTAATCAAAGAATCAGTAATGTCTGATACCACAGCTTTTATCTCAATGTTTTATACTAAAAACATTAAAAATAATTTAAGTTATGTGCACTACCATAAATTGACACAAGTCAAACCACTGACCAGAAAATGCTTAAATCTAACAAATGCAGGATTCCTATGGTTGATCTCTGAGAGCACTGGTCACCTGATTTATCATTATAACTATTATATTAGGATGTTTTATGTTCTTTTAAATCATACTGTACATACAGCTACTGATTATGAAGTGTTTTATCTTTAGGGTGTTAAAAACAAATGTTCATTTATAAATATATGTCTGAAATAGTTGAACATGAATATAGATACAAAAACATCTTGGATAACTAACAGCATATGGATGTTTTACTAGGACATTTATAAAATTTTAGTAGCTTTATATAATCTTTGTAATTATGGTAGAATATTATAAAAAAATACGAACCTAATAAGCCTCCATATCCACATCCAACATCTAAGAATTCAACATGTTTAACATTACTTTTTTCCTCTTCGAGTTTCGGGTATAACAGTGACCAGTTATATTCATCTGGGTGAGAAGGGCTGAAATTTAAAGTATTTAATATTCTTTCAATCCTCAGCAAAAAAATGCATAAAATGTCAGTTTTATTAAACTTACTAATCAAAACAGTGATCAGCAATTGGGTTGGAATGTGCACGTTGTCTATAATATTTTTTCTGCGGTAAAGACATGTTTCCAGTGCGAAGTTCAAAATAGAGACGTTGATGAATGCCTAAATTTTCGTATTAATATACAAAGCCATTTCAAATCTCTAAGTTGTGGCACAGAGTGTAGTAATTTAATATATAAATTCAGAGTTTAAGTGATACTTATTCTAATTTATATTAGATAACTCAAGTGTAACTCATAAAATGACAATTGAGATTGAGTTTGAGACCACTATTGACACTATTGACAGTTGGTAAGAATTTGACTATAGACAATGGGTTTGTTCCGTTATACACTGAGAGCACTGTTCAGTGCTCGTACTGTACTGCATACAGCTACGAATTTCTCTACAGCTAGTGTAGAGAAATTCGTTCCGAGACTTCACTGCCGCAGCATCGTAGGGAAATATATGACGTCATATGTGACGTCATATATTTCTGTCGTGCGTCAACTCGCGCGAACAAATCAAAACTGCTTATTATATGAGAGCGTTCATGTAGAAGTGTTTTCTTGCGCGTTTTGTTTGATATGTACCACAGCACACAGCGACGAACTAGGCGGCCCCCGCGGCGACACTCGCCGCTCGCGGCTGTACACTATCCTCGGTTCCGGCTCACACCTAAACGTGTATAGTATTCCCGAAATCTATAGGTTCCAACTTCAACATATTGTTTGCGGTCTTTAAAATAACTTGCCATTAATTTTAAAAGATGTGGGGATCATCCGATGGATGATAGCTTATTAAGTAGGATGTCATTGTCTATTCGATCGAACGCTTTGCTGAAATCGAAATACGCTGCGTCTACTTGGCCACCCTTAGTAATGGCCGTGGTCACATAATCAGTGTTTTGTGTATGGTTAGTTAAAGTGGAGCGGGCTGAGCGAAATCCATGTTGACAGTTATTTAAACGGTTACTAATTTCTTTTAAAATGCAATTATTAAGAAAGGACTCGTATATCTTGGCAAATACTGATAACATTGCTTTGGGCCTAAAACTTGTTATGTCAGAAGACGAACTTGCCTTAGGAACTGGCGTTACTCTAGAGGTCTTGAATTTCACACCTTGTTTAAGTGACAGATTATAGATGTGCAGAAGAGGTTCATCAAAGGCAAAGAAACAGTCCTTAATCAAGAACGTTGGGATATTATCTGGGCCATAGGCAGATGTTGATTTTAGGCGACATACTGCTTGTTTCAAGTCATAATAGTTCATATGCGTTATGCTGATATTTTTTATAATTATCTAAATTCGGGGTTTTCTTATGTAAAACAGAACTAAAGAATTCCGCAAATGCGTCGACAGTCTCTTGTCCTTCTACAGTTTTACTTTGGTATATAAATTCTTTGTTCTGATGTCGACTACTACGTTTGTCTTTAACGTATTACCAGAATGTTGAAGGTTCCCGAAAATTTTCTACGCCTGGTAAAAAAAGAGAAGGGAAAGACGAAAATTAACTTGGACAGTTTCGATTTAGAGTTGACCAGGAATAAAGCAAAAGAATTATATATTGTACGATAAGACAAATCAACAGTAATTAAAGTATTACAAATCCTTCGAAAAGATATTAACTTCAACAGAGGCAATATTTGAGGTTTTCACTGAAAATTACTTAAGGATTTAGAAAATGTAACTAATTCAGCGTGAATAATATGATAAATTTTATTTTTTTAATAGACTAATACTTAATGTGGTTTTCAAAATGTTAAATGCTAATCAAAAACAACAATTTTGATGAAGTGAGAAGACATTAAACAACAAAGATACAAGTATTTGGAGCGTATAAAGAAAAACTCAAAGAAAATCATTGGCTAGTGTACAGGTCAAACAGTTTAACTGCTAACTATCACCACAATATGATTAAGGATAATTTTACAAAATGGGTAACAGATAAGCTTAACCCCAATGTTTTTATACCTTCAATAATTGTTATCAGCTAGCTATCATTCTGTACAGATTAATTAATCAACCCCACAAGCTTATCGTATCGCTGGTCGATGAAGAACGAGAAATGCAAGAGGAGTTATGGGAATTATTTTCTAATTTTTATTTTACTTATTTACTTATTTTGGCGGGTTTTCGCAGGCGCTCTCTCAGGGATTCTTTGAAATTTTAGGATAAAATTTTGCCTATGTCCTCTTTTGCATATCATGCCTAACTATGATGTACGTTTCAAATTTTATCAAAACCTGTTCACTTGTTTGGCTTTGAAAAGGTAACAGAGTTACTATCATTAAGCTCTACTAATACTGAAGGCCACAAGCTGAACATTTTCATGCAATCGGTTTGAATGACCTTCATTGGAATTGCATCTTTTGACGTGACAACGTCTTATAAATTGGTTTGCCGGGTGACACTTCAAGAAACTGCGTTACGCTCCGCTCACGTTATGCGCTCACAATGAGAGCGAGTGAGAGGCACGCGTCCCTTCCACTCGGGCATGGTTAGCCCGCCTAAGAGCGAGAGAGACAGACATAAAATGTTTTAAATATAATTCTTTGTATAAATAAATGTTTTAAATTGTTACTATTATTTCATCCTTCTTCCTACTATACGAATGAATATTCACATTAAAATTATTTTACCACTCAAAGTCGTTGTCACGTAAAACTTTCGCCCGTATACCGACTTTACAGGCAACCAATTTTTTTTTTTCGTACAATACTCTTACTCTTTCACATTTACGAAATACGACTAGAGTAACCATAAAATATCGTTTATCTTTAAACTAATGAAAGATCTTTATTTTTATTTCATTTTAACTGCTTTTTGACATTCCAACAACGCTTAAGAAATATGCTGTGAAATTATAATATATATATATATATATATATATATATATATATATATATATCATCACTACATATTATAAAACAAAGTCCCCTGCCGCGTCTGTCTGTCTGTTAGCGATACCTCAGTATCTGGTATAAATTTCAACTTGCTAGCTCCACCCGTTCTCTAGAAAATTGGTGGTGTCACACAGACAAGAGAGTGATGTTCTGAGGGTTCCTTTTTTACCTTTTGAGGTATGAAACCCTACAAATTAATGAAATAAAAAAATAGACTAATGCAGGGAATTATAAATTATTTGTGGTTTTCGCCAGTTTATTGAGAAAGGCTTTTTTATGCTGCGATCCACAGAGGCGGAGCAGTAACCATAAAAGTAAAGAAAATCTAGTTAATTGTAGAATCGTATGGGATTTAATGGGATGGTGCATGAACTTGATATATACATAATCTAAAATTAAAACTCATGTGGAACCGCGGGTACAGCTGGTAGGTAAACAATATGAATATAAAGTTCAGAAACCAACTATAATACACTACTAATTGATAAATACTAAATTTATATACCTAAATATTTAAAAAAAATTATGTGAAGGTCGTTTAATGTTCAATCTAATTTCCCTGGTATTGCACACTACAAATTTACATTTTCCTATTAGCCTTGAGAATAATATTGAGATTCTGGTACTTAAACATAGAAGTTCAAGGTTACATTAGAATTAGTTTTTTTTTCCTATAAAAACTGTTATTTCCCGACAGGAGAAATAAGTCACATCACTAGATTTTTATGAAATGTCAGAAGTTCAAAAAAGTGTGTTTCCTCGAATAACAACAATTGCATAGCTTTCTACAAAGGAAAGTATGAGTAATTTATGTAAAGTATGTGTAGTGTATTTGTGAAATAAAAATATTACTTTTAGCGACGTATTCCAGTTTAACTCATAGGATAATGTAGTGGTTATCATTCGCCACCTTGTCATCAGACATTAATCACACATCAAGTAAGTGTTATTTTCTATTTCTGAGAATATGTGACTATTTATGTAAATGTAAGGTTCGCTAAAAAATGAAAATATTCTGTGGTTAACGAAATACATCGTTCGCCAAAAAAAACCATGTATATATTCTTAATGAACTGCAAATTTGTAAAATTTATTTACAAAACTTTTCATACCTAATGTAAATATTAAATATGTAAGTTGTATAATAGTGTAATGCGAAACAAACCACATGTGTTACAAATTATTTTTATTATTAAATACACTGTGGCATGGGCGCACCCAGCTTTTAGCCCAGGGGGGAGTAAAATTTGTTTTTGAATTTAAAAAAATTGACTTAAAATTACCTTAGCATAAGCTTGGTAAAGCCAGGGGGCCAGCCAGCTCCCCTGCCCCCTCCTTGGTATGCCCATGCCCTGTGGTATTGGTTAGTTCAAGGAATATTTTTAATGAGACTTTCATGGGAGGAGTTCAAATTGTTACTAGTTGTTCTTGTGGATATAAATATCTAGGAATTTGGTCTATCGCATCGCACCTGGCCAGCTGATTGCATTAAATCTCTAATTTCTGTTAATTAGAAAATTTATTTTGGTAGTTAATACCGTAATTATTGGTGGTTAAGTTATACATATATAATTAGCCTACTTATGTAGCTCTGGATGAAGGGTGACATTTCTAGGATGAGCATTGCCCATCCTAATCCAAAGTTCTAACTAAATGCTCACCTACTTATTAAAGACTCTCCTGTGCATATTTCTTTCATCAACACACCAGTTTAGGATGTTTATTAAATAGATTAATGGAAAAATAATTTATTTATAATAAAAAATTATTGTAAAGTATTTTTATATAAATCTGAATTCGGACCATATTACAGTTCTATTAGATGTTTGGAATAATAGAGGTTTCCGGCTTATCAAAAATATTCATACAGTTTCTCCTCTAGAAGTGAAATAAAAGTGTTGGTAAAGTAGAACTCCTTCTATTTAAAAGTCTGAATAGAAAATCATTTTATTAAGGCTGTAATTTACAACTGTACCCATAATAAAATGTTTAGTAATAATAATAGTGTAAAGCTATTGTAAATCTTAAAGCTAATTATGGTAAAAGCCTTTCAGACATTCAATTATTTAAGTGGTTCATTGTTGTTTATAAATGTTTCTAATAGTAGCAAAGATAAGTTCTGTAAACTACTTAATTCTCAGACTATACTTAAGGGCATTCTCTGATATTATTATTATTAAAACTAAGATTTACTAGATCTATTAGTAATTAATCCTTGTTTGGTTAATTGCACCAGAATAATAATATTCTTCATTGAAGGCTACATTAATAAATATTCATTATTTTAAGATAATAAAGATCTTTAAACCTATTAATACAGTTACGGTTACAGTCCACTTAATGAGAATTACAAAATTGATTAAATGGAAAATAAATGACAATGGTGCAATCATGTTTGGTATTGTCTTAAGTGAATGACTCCAAAACGGAATGGCAAACGTTTTGCACGAATTTAGTTGCAGTAACATAATGTACATACGAATATGAATACTGTAGCTGTTTATGGTTGATTACAATAAATATTTTTGTTATTGTAAGCAGCTTAGTTACCTGTTGTATCAGTTACGGCTTTTGCCTGCGGCTTCGCCCGCGTGAGTTTCGTTTACGGTAAAGAGTAGGTATCCTATTAACACATAGGATTCCGGTCATAAACTATCTGATTGCCTTTCATCAAAATCCGTTTAGGCGTTTTTTCGCGTGAAATAGTAACAAACATCCATCCATCCATAGATCCTCACAAACTTTCGCGTTTATATTATACTAAGAAAAGACCGATACATGGCAGTAAAAAGACCGATTTTGTGGCACACAAGGCCGATACAAGGTAAACTAGTGAAATCAGTCGATAAAACGTAATCTATATAAAAATGAATCCCTATTTCCCTTGGTCACGACATCACGCGTGAACGGCTGGACCGATTTCGCTAATTCTTTTTGTTTTGCTTATGTTATTGTCAGGGGAAGGTTCTTATGAAAGAAAAAATTAAAAAAGTTGCGGGGAAAATTAGAAAATTTAAGAAAACTTAACGACCATATTAACTTTTCTAATGTAATTTTCGTGCTTTTGCCATAATTTTCAGTCAATATTCATAGTTAAGACAGGACAACGTCTGTCGGGTCAGCTAGTAGATAATAAACTGAAAAGAGATGTTACGAATTAACATGAAATAAAAAATAATGAATAAAAAAAGTACACATAAAAGCCTAAAAATATCAAAACTACATTTAAGTTAAATGTCGAATAATGTAGACATGACCGATATTTGTTGGTTTTACCCTACAAATCTGTGTTGTTAAGATTGTCTAATTTTTATTATTCACTAGCTGTTCCCCGCGCGGCTTCGCTCGCACATATTCATATATTTTGCGCAGAACTTCAATTCTTTTTCCAAAATAAATGTAGCCTAAGTTACTCCTTATAACATCAGCTATTTCTGCCTGTGAAAGTCCCGTTGAAATCAGTCCACCTGTTCCGGAGATTAGCCGAAAAAAAACAGACAGCTTAAAAAAAAAAAAATATTTTTTACGTGTAACGTGTGTAGTAAAATGCTGTTATTATGACATTACAACCAGATCCTTTATTTATTTTTTTACTTTATTTATTTGTATAGATTCAGAAATTATTTTACAATCTTTTTAAGGATTACCTAATATTCTAATATATTATATGACCTATAATGACTATCTGTCAATATGTACCCTAACTTTTTCAATAAAAGGTGCGATTTTTTGCTAATTCAAAGATGTAAAAGTCAGCACAAAAGCATTGTTTTGACGTCGTCGTCGCCCACGTGCGCCCGCTCCGCGCACCGCAGTCTAGCTCTGGCGCCGTCCAAACTACACGTCAGACGCATCGACGTAACCGCTCCTATCAAATAGTTTGCGAAATATATATTTTACTAACATTCTTTTTATGTTAATTCCTGTGATTGGTGATGTGTGATTTGTGAAAATGAAGAAAGAAGATTGTCAGTCTGGTCCTAGTAAAGGTGGACTCGCATCAAGATCGGCACGATTACTTACGGACAGTATCTCGTCTGACGAAGGACCGGAGACGGAATGTCTGCTGACTTCGCAACTGCAGGCAGTGGTGGTAGCTCCCATGAGGGCTCGAAGGCAATCGCTGACTGCTCCACCCTCACCGACTGAATCTCGGAAGAAACGAGACTCTAACCGTCAGCATAATTATAAGAATCATTTACACCACCTGATCCACTGGAGAGATATCTGGAGCGGCGAACCTAACAAAGGTCACGAGGTATAAAAGTGAAATATACTGTTTAGCTCTAGCACTAACCACTTCTAAAATAGCGTATGCATATAACTTTTGTTGTTCTCGTTTGTTGTTGTTTTGTAAATTTGTACCTACAGTTAGTCCTCGAATCGTGCATGAATATCTTACCACTGGTTTCGTAATACATTATCGGTATGTATACATAATGTATCTAAGTTTTCTATCTAAACGTTTATCTTTACAAATGTTTCTTAACATTCGGCAACGTTATCATATCTTCTGCTTCCATTCTAGGGAACGCATATACGCATATTTAGATGTTGTGGTTTTCCTTATTGGTGTCACGCCTGACATTCTATCACGGATTTGTTGTTCAAACAGGTCATTGGTCAACTTACACCAATGACCCGTGCAGCGAGTAGGTACACTAAAAAATGAATTGTCTCGGTCTGATTGCGTGGCCTTTATTATTTAAAGCAATTTGCAATAGGTTACAACTTACTTTATAGGCTAGAATCGTAAAATCTTAGATTAAAGGCATCATATTGCTTGTAGATGTCACTTGTTAATTTGTGTTTGGGACCGTTCAAGTATTACGTAAGCAGGACTTTAGTCATTCTTAAGTCATTTTAGGAGGGGGTCTTAAGCCCTCGTCCTCCTATGCTAATGTAAACATTGGTATAATTTTCACAAAATCATGAGTTGATATCCAAGTCTACGACAAGAAATAGTAATTTATAAAATATATATTTAAAAAAAATATACCATACGATTTGCCTGATCGACCCGATAATTTCGATTTTATAGTTGGACAAAAACAATCGTTAGTTCATCTGTAGAAACTCTTTAGGTAAAAAATTTAAGTGCACGGCTAAACTGTGTGGGAAGACTAAGAAATTGCCTCAATCTTAGTAATCTGAACAAATCGCTTCTTGGACGACAGCAACCCTTATTTTTACATTTTTACAAATTGAAGTTGGCTTGCACACCCTTGCTCTGAATGAATACCATTTAATATCGGGTACATCAGGTCAAATTTACCGCGTCCAACATGTTTTCCAGAAACATGATATCATTTGCGTTGCCATTGAGCTCCATACTTTTGCTTATAGATTTCCAGCAAACTTGAATTTGGACCTTTCTAAATTCTCATAAATTGGAACGCCACTGCCATCCAAATTTGGCGCAAAATGGTCGTTGGGTAACCAGATAGTTTCCGACTAAGTGGAACCATTTTACGTTCTACTTGTACGGATTTCTGTCATGAGTATTTGTAGCTATAATCAAAGCGTTGAGATCATGCTGCTTAAAATATTGAGCAATCGCTTTCACTTTTTGGTAAGGTGGATTTTCAACTAACCTTTCTTCAACGGTCATAATCACAATGGGTTTTAAACAACCACCAATTTTAGCTTGTAGTTGAAACTCCTCAAGGCCGAGAAGCGTTTCGAAATCTTGAACATGAGTTTTACCAGTAAACTATACTTTGAATTTAGGTTTCATGTTTGGCCCAGAATATCCAACGGCTTGTGGTTGTCCTAGCATACTAGGAATTATTTTAATACCAGCATAAACAGAGTGTATCAATTCATTTAATGGGAGGGATGGATTGACGTTTCGGCGAAATGGCTATCTATGTTATTTTGGTGTTCAGTCAGTTCAGACTGTGCCCGTGCTAGCTGAACAGGAATCGTCACGTCGATACATGCCTTGTATATTTAGATTTTCTTATATGAAAACGAAGGTATGTTCCACTTCGGCTGATGTCAAATCCGATTCTCTGGAATACTTGTGTCATCATCAAAAGTTTTTACACTGCGAATGATTTCTGATCGCCTGTCTATCGACTACTGCACTTACAAATAAATCAATACATGTTATTATATGCTTTAGTTTTTAATAGTAATATGATCATTTTCCAAGACGTCCAACTAAATCCATCATTATCAATATTTTTACCATCATTATCATCAACTTCGGTCTGTATCGACCCACTGGGTATGGAATGTTTTTATGATTAAGATTATTATAATTTATTTTTGAGTGTCCTACATAATAATATGTGTTCAAAATCGTGACCATACTTTTAACCCTTTGATCGTCAGAGCGTAAATGCATCGTCGTGTCCCCCACGCCAAGCCATAAATTTACCTCAAATTCCTACAAAAATCATAGGGATTCCAAGATCAAATCTTCTGTTTACTTATCGATCATAATTGTAATGAACGAAGAGGGACTGATGAAAGTTCTTAATTTTATTTAATTGTTTGATAAATAACATATAAAATATATAATAAAATAGAAATCTGTAGCGTGGAAGAGCCATGCTTCGACACGTGTAGGCCGGCTCGACCGGAGTGATACCACGGCCTCACAGAAAACCGGTAGTGAAGCAATGATTGCATTGCTTTTCGCCAAGTGAGTGAGGTTACCGGAGACCCTAACCCTTCCCTTCCCCCCTCTCCTCTTCCACCCTTCCCCTACATACGATTATTATTCTAGGAAGTGGTTCAAAACTTCAAATGTAACTTACAGGATTTGATTAAAAACAGACACCGGGACAAGTCAAACGAAATAAAAGATAAAAAAAACATAGGTATGTCATAAACTATTTTATTGAGTAAATTTTTCGATAACCCTTTAAATATGGTTTCCTACCCATCGCTAGCAGTCGGTTATTGCCGACTTTGGCATGTTATTAAGTATCGTTTTTCTACTATTAAGATTAGTTGTTTTACCTTTGAATACCATACAAATAATAGATAATTATAATATATAAATAATAGCGAAAAAAAAGAGAAAAGTTATTTTCATATGTTTATTTTGTACTGCAAAAGTGTCGTATTTTTGTCGACCATTGCCGACGGTGGCGTCGTGGGCACGTTTTCGTTTGTCATATATAGCTCACCGTGGCGATCAAAAGGTTATCCTACCTACTCCTAGGACCCGGATGTCTTAATAAAAGCTGTTCCCGGATCCCTCCTATTTTAGGCGCAGTACGGCTCACCATGTGGAGTTAGTCGGTTCGACTCCGACACACCGCCCCACTCCGGTGGGGTGACGGTGCAAGGGGGTTTCCACAGGCACAATAAAAAGGTACCTACTACTAGTTTTTCCACATCAGAGTTAATGAAATCAACGCATAGTAACACCAGAAAAAAGGGTAATATAATTATCTAATCAAGTACCGCAGTGCAACACATTTAAAATGAAACGAGAAAACATAAATAGATGTGTACAATTATAGTAATTTAACTGGAAAAAGCTTAATGTACTTGATTTGTTCCTTTTGTCGCAATAATAGCGAGTTTCTTCTCGGACTTTGCTTGTTTCTTATAATCACGTCAAACTTCATTAACTAATTTCTGTAAATCTTCTAATTTTGCGTTGTGTGAGATTTTTGTACCTTCCAATCATTTATGGTATAATTTTAATTTGTCTACATTAGAATATATTTTAATTTGAAAGGTAGTAAAAGTCGATCCATAGTCTAGACTGATTTAACATTTTTTTGGTTAATGGAATACATTGTATGTTTTTAAGGACATAAAAATTAACAGTCGCATGTTACAACTATAACGCGGAAAATCCTCATGAAACTGGTAGAATAGATGAGTAAAATGTAGATCTGAGGGGGTTATCTTAGCGCGCGCAATTGTCGCGCTAGGACAAACTAATAAACTAGTTACATATACTAAACGATGTTAAGTTATATATTGCTTTAATAATCTAAATCATACCAAAGACAAATCTAAAATAAAGACAGAACTTTAGAGAGGTATGCAACTAACTGCTTTGGTACTTCCTGCGATTGCTTTGGTTAAAATACTAACACAATTACGTTAGGTACTTCGAAGAGAGATTGTCCCGTCCCGTGAAAAAAAAACAATTCTGTCAATCATAGCTATTCACAATCATTCATTTGATACATTATTTTCATGTAATGCACATTGAGCATATAATGCATAATTCGGCACGTTGCCGCCTATAATCTTGTAAATGACTTTGATATACCTTATGCACAAAAGAATCACTTCAAACTATATCAAAGGTTATCCTTATTCTATTATTTGTATTCTATACCGTACCTTGTTCCCAGGAGCAAAACTTGTCGCTCCTCATCTTCTCTTTTGCTTCTAATTCCTTCTCATAATTCTACTCGTTATGATAATTCTTTCACTGTTACTGCGGTACGGCAGTGGAATTCCCTTCCTCATTCTATCCGGGATAGCCCTTCCCTGACTGTTTTTAGAAAAAGAATCAAGGACTTTATCTGTATCAGCATTAATCAGACTGTTAATTTGTATGCATGTATATGTTTAACATATTATTTATATGTGGAAAATTATGTAAATTTATATTGTGTACATATACTTATTCTGTAGGTAAACATGTAGGTATACATTATGTATTTATAGTTTAGGTTTTTAATTTTATGTTTATTTAATTCTCTTTAACGTACACGCCTTGCTTCTATTTATTCTTTACTATCCTCTCTTCACTCCCAAGGTTTGCTGGAAGAAAACTCAACTACGGGTTAATCTCGCCTTTGTACATGCCATTTTCCTTCCTGTACTTATATGATTGTTATTTTTGTGTACGATAAAGAATATGAATGAATATTCTTGATGGAATTTCTCTGTTTTACCTTGCCCTATAAATATAAATCAAGCGGTCCAAGGTCTGGTGAACACGGTGGCCATGGCACGGGCCCTCTGCGACCTGTCGATTGCGTATGCAGAAGCCGTCGTGTTGATAGTCTATAGTGCTGATAGAATAGGATTATCCAAGGGTTCTTTAAACATGTCATTTACCACACTGTTTAAGAAGTTATGATGCACAATCTAGTTTTCTGCAAGAAATATGGCCCCAGCCTTCGATTAAATATATGTAGGACACCATAGCTGTTTGATCGGCGGCGCTCAAAAAATGGCATCAACTAAACTGTGTGTAAATCAGTTGTAAGCAAAGTTTTGTTTTGTTACTAAACAAAAAAAATACATTTAAACAAGAGATATTTTTAGGCAGATTACTGTACTAAAGAGTGTTAGCAATTACTCTCAAATCGTATGAATAAATAATAATATGCTTCGCTCGGTAGATTTTTGTAAAAATTTTTTTTTTTTGTAAAATTGCGGTTTTACAGGAAATACACCTATGCAATTGAACTTAAAATGCAAAACTGTATCTGGATACAACATTTCATCAAAATCGTTAGAGACGTTTCCGAGATACCCGAAATATAAATACATACATACAAGAATTGCTCGTTTAAAGTGTAATAAGATGTGTGTTAGTTATAATATGATGATTTAAAGAATATAAATAAATAATACATATTCAAAAACACATTAGTAAAGCTTTTTTTCACACATCAAAGATAAATGAGCCGGCTCGACCGAAGAAATACTACCCTCTCACAGTAGACATTCTGTCATGCTAAGGAACCCAGTAATGTCCATGAGAGATGACCACTTAGCATCAGGTGATGATTACCACTTACCTCATCCATCATTGACGGCCGTAAATATCTTGCTTGTAATCTTATATTGGATCCAATTCCTCAAGTAGGTACAAGTCATTATATGTAAGTTGACTCCATAAATTTGCTAGTCTAGACGAGTGTCATAAGTACCAAAGAACCTAATACGTTCAATTGTGGTAATTAATAAACTTTTGTTTTGTTGCTGAAATTAAAGTGTCGAACTATTGCAACATAATATATTTACAGGGATATTCATTGTATGGTCTGGTTTATTATTAGGATGGGTTATTAAATGCATGCTCGTAAAGTATGTAGTTCTATCTGGTGCCTTTATTTGACGCGATTTTTTTTAGGGAATGTGTATCTATGGTATATTTAATCAAATACTTACCGAGAACACCCGCCCACACTAAATCCGTGTTGGTAAGCGTCATGTCGCGTAGCATAGGGATATGAATATTCCACCAATGTTCATTAAGTACATTAAACACACCAAGCTTAGTGAACATGGCTCGTCGGTGAATGTTTTTGTTTGTATTTTGTAGAAACAAGTTCAGTCCAAGTTCTTGTAAATATTCGTGGGAAATATTCCACACCGTTGAGGTACGCCAAAGCATCTTGCAGCGTTTCGAATACTGGCTTATGGGTTGTGCTCATAAATTCTTGTAAGCGGACAGGGTAGCGCCCTTTCTTGGTCTTGAATATACGCTGGCTCGGTGAATTGCCCGAATTCAAGTAATTGTTGGTTGAATGCTCAACATAACGTGGTACGTAGTTCGCGGCGTACAAATTTATTATACCTCGTACACCAGAGTTACCCAAACTTGTTTGTCTCGCAGACCACTTGCAATTTTTTTCTTGTTTGGGTAGACCCCCTCCTTCCATGATATTGTATTTTAACACATCTTTTTTAATAAGTAGCCCCTGCTTTTTCAATACTCCGAAACAAATATACGCCTCTGTTCGTCAATATTTATTGGTTGATGAATTGAAACAAGTCAGTTAGTAATAGTATATCTCACGGACCCCAATTATTTTTTTTCGCTTACATGGACCCCTTCTAGGTCGTAGTTGATGAACCAAAATGATCTATTATGACTCCCAGGGGAGTCATAATAGATGTTTAACACCATTTATTTGGAACCAGCATCAAGTACTGATCCTCTTTCAATATGTACAATCTATTACGTGTCAGCCTGTAAGTTATAGTACTTTTTCGGGAAATCCTATATCTTATACCCTTTCAGTTGCCGAGCCGTTAAAGTAAAAAAACAAATATTGTCGACCTAATCGTCATTTATAATCCCCTCCCCCGTCCCCCATATTATTTATTTATTTATAAAATATATAATATCATCTTACTACTATTATAAATGCGCATGGTTTGGATGAATGTTACTCCATCACGCCAGAACAGTCGAACGGATCTGGATGACATTTGGCACGGAGATAGACTATAGTCTGGAATAACACAGCCTATTTTTTATCCCGAAAAATGAACGATTTCCGTGGGATATTTCCATACGAAAGGAGTCGCGGGCATCAGCTAGTCAAAAATAAGCAAAGCAAAGACTGTCCTCCACCGCTCTTTGGTGGTTACTTAATACTTGAACGACCCCTTCCGAACGTCATTTAAACATTTGACAAACGCAATAAGCAATGCATTTCAGATGTCAGAAGTGAAATCGCGGATGACTTGATTGATGATTAGATTATATTATTTATTGATATCACGAGTTAGATCTTTATAAATATTAATCCGTCATCATAATCCATTGGAATTTCGAAGAGTTTTGTTGGTAAGTATTTTCATTTTACTTTACTTGCTCTATTGACTTAATAAACACTCGATCTGGTAACACAACATATTTGTAATTTTAAGCTTGTAGTGCCTTCAATTACCGAGGAAAATGAATACACTACACTCGTATCAAATTGTTATAATAATGTACTTGAATTGCATTTCAAAACGTAGTGCAATGTGTAATTCAAATCATAGAATTTGAAGTAGTAACACAGTGCGGTCTAACTCAACAGGAAAGTCGGAATTGTGTTTTGATTATTACAATTGCGAATGCGTATCATATTACTAAAACATTCAACGGTTACCTTGTTTTCTCATAACACGATTGAAAAGTGCGTTAATAACTTAAAATCATTGCGTTTACAATGCAAGTGTTCTAAGGAGCGATAAAGTATGTATGTAATTAGGTAAAGTACACACTTGCCTTCATGTTAGCCTTGTACAGTCACATCTAATTCCAGTAGACATTATTTATCAAATTCATAACAATTAGTCAAATAACTCTGGACACCTTGAAAATATGTCTGGGAAAATTTGATTAAGATCACAAAAATATTTTGTTATAAATGATGTTCTGGGTGAGATTGGTTCTAATCTATAATTGAGTTGAAGTTAAGTTGATAGAAATCTTGTCATGACCTTCTTATTTTTAACTCGTGAACAATCCCTTGGTTTCGGTGACCTCCTTTACCTTACAGTAGACAGTTATGGCACAATTATTTCTCTGAGACATAACTGTTCCAGCTGTACGCAATAACATTCGTATGACACAAGCCGTAATTCTGATAAACTAGCAAGATGGAGCCGCGTGCATTCAATTTAATTCTGACAATCAACGGTCATCATATATGAGGCACACGCTTTCAGTTCATGTTATGGATGTATTGCATAACAGACCACCAAATGATTCTCGGAGAAATATATTATCAACTTACATGTTCTGGAAACGCGAGTGTAATTTGTTATTAACGAAAGCATAAAATAATAGAGTTCGAGATGGATATTCAAGATTTAAAAAACAAAAGTTATATTTTAGAGTCGATGAGTTTCCCAAACCTTGTTATACGTAAAGCTAAAAATTATCTTATACTAAATTAAGTAACAATTTGAAAGCTTGTTCATATCAATCTTTAGGATTTACTGCAGTTGATCATTTTCTCAGTATAATTAGCGTGGTTTACGAATGATGCATAAAATTTCATGAAAACGAAATCTTCCTATAAAAGGAATAAGTAACATTTTAAGAACGTATAAAAAAAATAATCCTAAAATCTATTTCCGATTATAAATCTAACACTGTATTCACGTTTATCTTTTATAAATACGTGTGCAATAGATATATTTTTATTTATATCTTTTATATCACGGAAACGATATATGTGTGTAAAATTATTTTTATGGTCCACGAGCTCGACAAGTATTTCTTAACAACTACATATAATGTCACATGAATTGGATATGTGCTAGGTAGGTAGCTAGGTTCTACAAGTAAATATTTAGTGTATTAACAAAAAGGTTTTGAATATTACATTCACAACCAGATATTTAATATACGAAATAATAATACTTATTTGCAAATCCAAGATATGTATTATATTAATTGTATCTTCAGCGACAAATAGACAAGAGACAAGACAAATATATACTTTGATCACATTATTGGCACGATGTGATATAATTAGGATTGATGTGTAAATTACGTATTGAATTGCCATTAATTTGTAGTGCGTTGCGTTGCCCTTGTACTGTCAGCACATATCAAATTGTGTAAGATAGTAAAAGAGTTTTCATAAATCTTCCGTGTTCTAACATTATCAATCAAATTGACCAATGCAATATATCCTATTATCATTTATCAACGATAAGAATATCAAAGGAATCATCTATCGCGTCCCCATTACTTTTATTGGAGAACTACTGGCTGCTAGTTAATCCGGCAGATGTCGATGATTTTACGACGATGGTCGTTTTTATCGCATAGAAAAAAGGCGCTTTCACTTTTTCACGAATTTCCGATTTTTACAGACAAGTTTTTAAAATTTTATTTCTTTAATAATATGCGAATTATTACGAACATCACCAAATCGGTCCAGCCATTTTAAAGTGCACTTTGACCGAATCCTACTCTGACTATACAACGAAAAAGGTGTTGACCTCCAATCACATCACTCATCAATACTTTTTTCAATGAGGGGTTGTTGTGACTTACTTGTGGAAATGGTATTGCTGCTAATATATAACTCAAATTAAATGCTCTACTTTAAGCGTAGAAAGTATAATATTATTGTTATAATCAAGCGTTTATAGTGCATTATACTCATAATTTTATTTAAGCGTGTGTAAAGCGTAATGATATAAAAAATAATAACAATTGCAAATAATAAAATACATTTGGGTAACTACGACTTTAGTACCTACTGTAAAGATTTTCTTTGTCCATAAAAAATACTATTCTACAAAAAGTTGTTCTAATATTGAATGCTATAATGCATTTTAAGAAGGCATTTTAAGGTCACAAAAATTATTATTGTAATAATTAAAAATTGTGACATAATAGTGACATCTTGACTGTGACGATGAAAGAAGATACAACTGACACTCAAGTGCGAGTGAGACCTAGGTCAAAGGTGTTTTACCGACCTCAAATAATAATAATAATACATTTATTTTTCAGAATATTGTGTACAGAATTGAATAAGTTCATAAATATTTATAGAATTGAATAAGTTCATAAGTGGGCCGTATCTGCCATGTTGATGTTATTAACTGATTTCCTATTTCAATCATTCGATTGAAATAGGAAATCAAAGAAAGAAAGGAAAGACTCATATAAGGCTTCTGATACGATCATCAGATTGTGCCTATGACAACACCTTATTATTAAGATAATAGTATGTACCTACCTATATGCACGTCGCTATCGTAAAGTGGAATAAATACGTAAATACTTAAGTCTCGGTGAGGCACAGATATCCTTATCTACATATAGATCAAGAGCCCGTGATCGCCAGACCTTCGTCATTCTATAAAGGCTAAAAGTCTTTCTGCTTAAATTAGCATGCACAACAGAGGTAGCAAAAGTCGGCGAGTATGAAATTTGGATCATAGTGGCTTTGACAGCTATGAAGCAGAAAAGGTGCATAAAATTGATACCTACTTTCGTTAAAGTATAAAGCGTATCTTTTTTTATATTTTTTTCGGGATAATATAAGAAATCACGTCATTCATTGCCAGACATTTTCTATGGTGGCAACCCAGCGCCAGGCACCCTTAAAGTTTGATAAATTGTATTTCTACCTTAAGTATAGTATAAAAGCTGAATTTTATATATGTTATCTTGGGTAATAATTAAAAGATGTTTCCCAAGCAGTCTACACTTACTCATTTCATTTCTTTCTTTAACTCAAGAATGATTAATTATGCGTTGTTGAGGCAGCAAACTTTCATGTATTATTACAGCTACATACGTCTCTTGCATTTAACATAAAACTTTATAAAACATTTTTGTTAAATATGTGCGAATTACAACGATTAAAGTATATTGTGTTATCTTGGCACCTGCTCTTGGGAAATAGGTCACAAGCAAACATTGCAAGCTCCCTATTTGGCTTGACCTTCCTGCGTTTCATCGGTTCATTAGACAAATACAAAAGGGGCTGGATGTTACACAATGTCTCTACCATTTCACATTTCATGATCATACAAAGGATGCATGGGTCAGGCCAGTATAAAATGCTGTAATTTTACATTAATTTTCGTGACTTATCCATATCCATTTCAGTGAAGTGGTTGTGCGTGTCTTAGTTACGCTTCTAAGTACATTAAGTCCCTGACCTTTGTTTGCTATGTAATCTAGTTCATGTCAGTGAAATTTGCATTGAGGGTAATCCATTTTAAGTAATAACATAACGTATCTATTATGTTTATAAACAATGTCTAACAACTCTAACCTTCAGCGTCTTCGGTGTAGTACTTACTTCTTAAATACGGAAGGAGTTACGGACTACATACGAGAATAGCTTCAATATTGCCATCCCTTACTCTCCCTTGCTCTTCAAATTGAAATGTGTTATTATTATCCTGAGTTTTGCTACTAAAACTCGATTTCAGTCATAACTCTATTTTCTAGCGGTAAAACACTCTCAGCGGTCATGCTCTTATCTGTTATATGACCTCGATGATTAAGAAGGACATCTAAGATATTTTGTTATTAAAATATTAAATAACTACAAGATGATTCATTATACAGGTATTTGATATTTGTGAGTCTTAAACATATCAGGAAGGTCAAGAACGTGTAGATGGTCTTGTTATCCATTCGCCAAATACCTATCTTGTTACCTGTTAGTGGTCTCCGGAATTGAATGGGACGTTATTTTGGCTCGAATATCTTGCGATCTAAACTTTAAGCCTAGCACTGACTTTGTGCCACAGACCATCAGTCTATTTAGAGAAGAGACAAGAGCCACTACTTTATAATATTACGATGAATATAATTTATTATAGTTCAGTCCAAAGTTACACGACAAACTACCTATTTAACTATGTAGAAATTTTAGTGTATGTTGTCCTCTATGGTCTACCTCTAGGACGTAGTGAGGATTTCCTTCTACTATCCAAATTGTCACAACCAATCTCCAAAACAAATTCTGATTATCTCTTGACGCCTCTAGTCTCTTTGTTTAAGTCTTAAGTAACCGGGTGACGGTCAGGGAAAAGCGGCTTTAACATTTTTCTCCCCAAAATGCGCAACGATAACAATTTTTTTACCTAGAACCCCTCACGGTATTCAATATTTTTCCATGTTCGATAAAGAGCCTTAATCACAGGCTCTAGTAGAAGGTACAACTACCTACATTAATTAATGTTTTAGATTCACATTAAAATAATTAGGTAATTTAATCCAATTCTAAGTCTAGTCAAAATGTTCGTGAGTACGTTCTTATTATAGTTACAGTGTTATCCACTAAAGTTTCTTGATTTTTTAGAATCTACAAACGATCAAATGGTGCCACCTACCTT
Organism: Euplagia quadripunctaria; assembly: GCA_963859945.1. Classification (NCBI taxonomy): domain Eukaryota; kingdom Metazoa; phylum Arthropoda; class Insecta; order Lepidoptera; family Erebidae; genus Euplagia; species Euplagia quadripunctaria. The sequence goes on along the minus strand of OY982564.1, from coordinate 11,205,121 downwards.
GAACTTGAAACTGTTAGTTATTATACATATTATTATTATATTATATATAATTTTACCTGATTACGCTTTATAACTAGCTATGTATGCAAGATTCTATACCCTGAGTTGCTATACTTACTATATCGACGTTAGCCAAGTGTACGTTATCGACCATTTTAAGTCAATTTAATAAGTGGTTCGAATCGCTTAGATTAGCAGATACTAACGTATATGTATAACTCAAATTACCTCAATATGGTTTTCATACAAATTTGCCTTTCCAGCGTCAATATTCAACTAAGGTTTTTGATCAGTATATTCCAAATAACAATTGTCATTTATATTAGTTCGCGACGAGGTTTTTATCAATATCGCGTTCAATTCACACTAAAGTGTAGCTTACTCTTGTATTTTTTCTGCTGTTGTAATAAGATAGCTAGTCGTTCAATGACATTACAATTCACATGATAATGGACTAACAATTATCTACGTGAATACACATTATTCTATTGTAAAAAAGGCTTACTGGTTGTTTGAGCTGCACCTAAGCGCCCAAGGTCTTCACGTTATCTGACTTTATGCGTCATTATTCCCAATTATGACATCATTAAAAGTGCTTACCCACACTGCAAAATTGTTTGTAACCATCCCTACATTACACGATATTTATTGAAAGCAAGGTTATTTACTTCATTGTTAGGTGTTTTACAGTTACAATGGATAAATCTATAAATAAATTGATTGCAATATTGTTTTGACGAGAACTTCTCTAGACCGCTTGATAATTACAAAACTAATGTGGGTTATCGTTGTGTATAGTTGTGTAAAGTGTTTCTACTCATTTCCTGTAATTTGAAATTGTAGATGATATTTACACATTTTCTTATACATTTTAACTCCATGTTAACAGAGCTATCTCAATAATAATATTAACTTGGGTAACAGCACTTACAGTTATTTGCATAATAAACGTGGTAATTACAACTACGTTTAATATCGCGTATCGTTTTGTCATAATCTTAAACATCTTAATTACGTTATAAATATAAATTTTGACATAAAGTCCAGCAGTCGTTAGGCACAGGCACAGTCTTGAAATATCACGCTACATGTACCTACCTATAATGTCAATTATAGCCGGGGTCTAATAATTTTAGTTCCTATATATTGTAGTCGCCACATTAAAAACTCTTATTTATTTTATTAAAAATAGGGACAAACTATAATAGATGATAACACAGTTCACTATTTAATAAAAATAAGTTAATAGTTAATATTTTAACTGGTTATACCGGTAACGCAATACTATTGGTCGATTGATAAATATTAACGAGTAGTGGGATTATAAAAGGGTAGGAATAAGACGAGAACTATTGACTTAAGTGCGAATAGAGTTACGAACAACTTGGTAGTTACTGTTGTTAGTGGTTTTTATAGTTTATATAAGTGGTTGTGAGACTGTTTCTTACAATATATTATAAATTATTAACCGTGCAGATACCTTAGATCATTTATATGTCTAGATGGAGAGTCGCACTAGAAAAGAACTAAAACAAGCGGGCCAACTTTATTATGCCGGAGTGCGTGACAGCTACGTTTTACTGGTTTTACACTCGCGAAAACGTCATTCTACATTACTAGTGTTTGTGTATACTCCAATTAAAATAGGGAGAAATTTACTCCACGAAAAAAATATAATTTGAGTCGAGTAATTTTTAAACTACAGATAAGTTCTCCGTGTCTTTCTATTTCACGTTCGATGAAATTTTAAATCGATATGGTTTCATTGTCATTTTAGTAAGAAAGGAAAATTTTAAATTTTTATTGTGATGAATATGGTAAAACGAAATAATGCTACAAATATTAATTCAGTAATCTTTTTATTACAATTAGAGTACTTCTATTTGGATCTGTTTTCTAAAAAGTTTTCGTACGGGTGTGATTATGTTTGGCATATGAAAATAGCGAATGGTCACGTATTTTTCTGCCAGTAGTAAGTTGGCTTGGTGAAGAAGTCCACGAACATGGTCGGATTCTACCTGCAAGTACTTCCTGCCATTAAAATGTATAAATAATACTCTTCAATGTTTTTGACAAGTTCAAGGGTCGTCTCAACACTTGTCATTTCATCATTAGCGTGTATAATACAAACATATAATATACTCCTACAAAAACTATCTACATGTCCGACGCTGCTTTTCAAATATCAGCACGTATGTATTTACATACTAGATCACATTTGCATATGGGAGTTTAGAGTTCATAAAATGGCGACAACCACGTCAAACATAAAATGGCGAATAAAAATAAAAATTAATTTAAGAAATATTTCAATGGCTTATTTTGCTGACACTGATATAGAATGATGTTTCTTACCGATAACTGCCTTATTTCGTTGTTTTAGTAGTTTAGATATTGATTGTAAACAATACAATTTCGCGATGCAAATCGAGCGTATCTAGTAAACAGCGCAACTATTCTGATACTAAGTGCGAGAAAGGAACTTAGTAGCACACAGTTGGACACTATTTTTAGGGTTTCGTTCCTCAAAAGGAAAAAAAGGAACCCTTAAAAGATCACTTTGTTGTCCGTTTGTCTATATGTCAAGACCCTTTTTCTCGGGAACCCGTCGACGCATCAAGTTGAAATTAATACCAAATACATAAGTCTGCGGTCCCTTGAAGCTGTAAAAAATCAAACTTCTAAGTCAAGGCAATCAAAAGATACGGCCACTTAAGCCTTATATTTGACCAAATTTGAACATTTCGCAGGTAAATCAAGACCTATAGGGTACTTCCCATTGACTTAGAATCATGAAATTTGGTAAGAAGCAAGGTGCACAAGTAATGGAAAAAATCCGGAAGTCATTAATTTGTTGTTATCACTACATATTATAAAACAGTCCCCCGCCGCGTCGGTCTGTCTGTCTGTTCGCGATAAACTGAAAAATTACTGAACGGATTTTCATGCGGTTTTCACTAATAGACAGAGTGATTCATGAGGAGGGTTTAGGTGTATAATTTGTTAAGATTTTGTGTAAATTGATTGAAATACGAGGGGCGATCAAAAAGTAATGATAATGAGTATAATAAAACAACGATTCTAGTTTAAATTTAATTTATTTTTCTACATAGTCTCCTAACAAGTCGATACATTTAGTCCAACGTTTCTCTAAGCCTAAAATACCCTTTAAAAAAAAATCTTTATCTTGGCTCTCCCAAAATGCCTCTACAGCAGCCATAACCTCGCTATCATCCTCAAATTTCTTGCCCCTGAGGTGTTCCTTGAGCCGAGGAAACAAATAAAAGTCGCTGGGGGCTAAATCTGGAGAATAGGGTGGGTGTTCGACCAGTTCGAAGCCTGCTTCTCGAATGGCAGCCGTCGCAACTTCGGCTTTGTGTGCAGGTGCGTTGTCCTGATGAAACAGGACTTTCGCTCGGAGTTTGCCCCGTCTTTTTTCCTTTATGGCTTCTCGCAGTCGTCTTATTTGATCAGCGTAGTAGGAGCCCGTTATAGTAGCTCCCTTTTCCAGGTAATCAACCATTATGATTCCCTCAGCATCCCAAAAAACGGACGCCATAACCTTGCCCGCCGAGCTCGAGACTTTGAACTTCTTCGGCGTCGGTGAGGATGGCCTTTTCCAAGTCATCGATTGTTGTTTGGTCTCAGGATCAAAATGATGGATCCATGTTTCGTCCATGGTCAAAAATCAAGACAAAAAATTTTCTTGGTCAGCCTGGAACTTTGCAAGATTGGCTCTTGAAATGTCAACTCGCTTTTTCTTTTGTTCGTCCGTTAACATTCTCGGTACCCAACGCGCGGAGACCTTCTTCATATTCATTTTGCCGGTCAAAATGCTTTGGATGCTGCCATATGAGATCCCTGTGACCTCAGCTAAATGTCTGATGGTTACTCTTCGGTCTGCTAATACGATATCTTCGACTTTTTTCACGATTTCCTCAGTGAGGGACGAGGTTGGGCGTCCCTCGCGATGTTCATCTTCTGTGGATGTTCTACCCAGCTTAAACTCTTTGCACCACCGTGCCACCGTAGAATATGGAGGAGCAGAGTCCCCCAGTGTCTCCACCAAATCAGCGTGTATCTCTTTGGTAGACATTTTTTTCAAACAGAGGTACTTGATGACGCATCTCACTTCGTGTTTCTCCATTTTCGTGTTGTCGCTCCGACTGCTGGTATTCAAATGAATGTAGCTCCTCCAAATGATGTCCTATTTATACAATTTTTTAGGTGGGAAGTAGTGAAGGACCGAAGAAGTGAAAACAATTTTTTTTGGATTTTTATCTTTATTAGAAATACCCGTTTATCATTACTTTTTGATCACCCCTCGTATATTGATAATTGTTGAAGATGTCTGTCTCTGCTACCCGTGCGGAGCCAGGGCGGATTGCTAGTATCACATAAAAAAAATTGTTTTTGTGATTGGCTACACCAGTGGCGTAGCGTGCCTTGGAGGGCATCACAAAAACTTTTTGTTTATGTGATATAACAACAAATTAACGACTTTCGGATTTTTTCCTTCACTTGTACTGTCAGACCTTGCTTACAGCACAAGTAAAGGTAAAATTCCGAAAAATAAAAAAAAATTAAAATTAAGGTAAATTTTGGTACTTACAAGTTCGAAAATCTAAATTTGCCCATATCTTTTGATCGTGTTGACTCAGGACCTTGATTTTTCATACACCTAATAGGGGCTATAGACCTCAGTATCTGGTATAAATTTCAACTTGCTAGGTCCACCCGTTCCTGAGAAAATCGGTGGTGACACACGGACAGACGGACAAGAGAGTGATCTTAAAAGGGTTCCTTTTTTACCTTTTGAGGTACGGAACCTTAAAAAGACATGTTTTTTTTTACTTTTGTCATTTCTGAAGTGAAAACTCTCTATGGCATGTATGACAGTTTTTTATCTTTTTTTCCCGGGAAGCACGAGATTAAGTGACATTGTAGATAACATTTTACTAAGTTTTGCTTACACACGTTAGGGGCCCCTGTAGCCCGGGGGCCCCGTATCATTGATACGGTTGATACGGCGGTAGCTACGCCCCTGATCTACACATATGTATAAATGATCTAAGGCAGATACTTAGATATGGAGTGCGTGGACAATAAGTAATTCTTATCTTTGAATTTTATTATAATAGGAGTAATCAAAGAGTACCTAATGATAAACGGATAATAAAAATACAATCATAAATTGTTTATTCCTTAGTTAAGAACTTCCCTGTCAACATTTTTTGTACATAAGACGTCACTGTCGTTAATTTTTAATGACAATGTTTGAGCTCACGAATTGAGAAAAGCGCATTTTGGTATTTAGAGAGTTTTCATTTTCAATTAGCTATAAAGTATTAGCTATAGGTACTTATTATGAAAAAAAATCTAACTCAAACTTTGATCACTGTAGTTTTATTTTTAGGGTTCCGTTCCTCACAAGGAAAAAAAGGAACCCTTGTAAGATCACTTTGTTGTCCGTCTGATAGTCTTGCTATTTTCTCAGGAACCCGTTGGCGCATCGAGTTGAAATTAATACCAGATAAGTATGTCTGCGGTCCCTTGAAGCTGTAAAAAAATCAAGCTTCTAAGTCAACGCAATCAAAAGATACGGCAGTTTAAGCCTTAGATTTCACCAAATTTCAATTCGTAGTTAAATCAAAACCTGTAGGGTACTTCCAATTGACCTAGAATCATGAAATTTGGCAAGAAGCAAGATCTCACAGCACAAGTAAAGGAAAAAACCTGAAAGTCGTTAATTTATTGTTATATCTGTCCATCTGTGTGTCTGTCAAGACCCTTTCCTCAGGAACTAGTGGACGCATTAAGTTGAAATTAACATCAAATAATTATGTCAACGGTCTCTTGAAGCTGTAAAAAAATCAAGCTTCTAAGTTAATACATATATAAAAATAAAATAATAGTTTTTGTGATTACAAACTTATATTTTGCGGTTGGAAAGTTGACTTTGTCATACATCGCAACCGCAAAGTTAAGTTTGTCCTTCAGAAAAGACGGGCAAAAATCTTCGAGAATTGATTCCCGAGATGGACGTACTATCTATCTACATACAATGTTTGCTTACGGAACCATCGGTGCGCGAGTCAGACTGGCACTTGTCCGGTTTTTTTTACTTCTCATTTTTATTTTTAAGTCTTAAAGGTTAATATTATTAACCTAGCACATAACTATTTCTTTTCTAGACCATTAACTTTATTACATTATATACACCACTAGCATTATTTGGACCAAAATACTTTTTCATGACTAAAGTGAGCACACAATTCTTAAAAGATATTTAAATTTTAAATTTTCTTGTTGTTTATTGTTGGTATGGAATGATAACATTTTATCTGTTAAATGTTTACCTTTGCAGCGATGTCTTTAATTATATAACTATATTAATGTCAAATACACGAAGGTGTCGAAAAATGGAACATCTACGCGTACGTAACCATACATACAAATTTTAATTATATTTATAAAATTATACCATAAAACTCGCAAAATAGTAATTATGAACTATTAGTACATATTAGGTAAAAGTTAAAGTTAAATTACAGAAATAACCGGTTCATTTTTTTTTTATAATTTATGTCACTGTGTTATTTATCAACGCCTTCCTTAAAAACTAAAACTTTCCTAAAAAAATATGAATGTAAATTAGTAGAAGCTTCGATTTATCATGAACAACTAAGACATTTATAACCACTGAGTTATTAATCTCAATGTATAAAACCAATCGGAAGCGTAAATATTATTGAAATTGCTATTAAAACGGGGGACAATGTGTCGGGTCTCCTTCAATATGGTTGATCTGCACGATGGCTGGCGTGTGCGTCATGCTCCTGAACGGGTGCCGTTGGTCGGGGCCGGTCATCTCCGGACTACTATTACTTAAATATGTATAGTAGTAATTAGCACGTCTATTTATATTCTAGAATAATATGTTATATTGTCCTCACATTTCCTTTACGCTTATAGCAATGTAACCAAAAATTTGTAAAAAATATCCTGAAAAATAGTGTGCTTGGAGTTCTTGCCTGTTCTTCTCCATAGGATCTACGTACTGGAACAAGCAACTAGCGCTTCACAACTGACTTAGTCTGACTGACTCCTACTCCTGACAATTCAAAAATACCTATTATTGGTTTAATTGAAATAAATGGTTTTGATTGATTGACAAAGGAGCAACGCAGTAGTAATGTTATAGTAACGCAGTAGTATTTTACTTATAGCACTAATGTATTTATAAAGCATGTCTAGTAGAGCTAGAATATAAAATAATAATAAACTTCGAAGGTCTTGACAACATAAAATTTCTCGTATAACTTCACATTAGCAGACTCGTATGAGCAAATTAATAAATAAATCCGAAATTCTTTCAGTTTGTCCCTATGAATCAGTTTCACAAAAAACAAACAATATTATATGTTTAAGAAATAAATGAAGAGAATAATAATAATAATTTAATTTCCATAAAGAGTGTTCTTACATAGTACTTAGATTTTAATACATTGTTTTATTGTTGTGTTGTGTATTCAATAAAGAATATTCTATTCTACGAACAACCTCCAGGGTGTTATGTTAAGTGTCATAAGAAATATCAGTATCTACTGTTTTGCACTGTAAAAGTGACGGCAATCTTATTAAACGTGATCTTCATCACTCTCCTCTTCATCAAATTTACTTGTAGCTAAGTCTAGGCAGTATAATGTTTACCTTTGACAGAAAGCCACACTTCAAGAGTATTATTTGGAGAAGTTTATTTTTACAAAATCAATAAGTAATGTGCGGGTAATCTAGTTCTAACAATCTCTACATAGTACCTATAAAACAAAGTCGCTTCCGCCGTTTGTACGCTTAGATCTTTTAAACTACACAACGGATTTTATTTCGGTTTTCACCAATGCATAGAGCGATTCAAGAGGAAGGTTTATACGTATAGTTTAATATTAAATGTTTTGTGTTAATTTGTATAATTATATGACGATAATTGTTAACCACATTAGTATCTACATTACAACCGTGCGAAGCTGGGCGGAGTCGCTGGTATAGTAATATAAGTTAAATAATATATTATCAAAAAAACCGGCCAAGTGCGAGTCGAACTCGCGCACCGAGGGTTCCGTAGAAACCTGTAGGTATATAAGTAAATAAATAAATATGCGGCCTAAATTGCTGTGTCTTTTGATTGCGTTGACATAGAAGTTTGATTTAGTAGTTACAGCTTAAAGATATTATAGACCTGAGTATTTGATATGAATTTCAATTAATAACTTTACGCGTTCATGAGGAAAGGGGTAGAAGTTAAAAATTATTAAAAATATTTTTATTATTTGATGAAACTAAAAATTTGCGGTTTTCGCAATTTTTCCTTTATCTGTGAGATATCTATAAGACGTTGCTTCGTACCAAATTTCAAGATTCTGAGTTCACGGGAAGTACCCTGTAGGTTTTGATTCCCTTGCGAGTGTCGAAAATTTACGGCACAAACGGCTGTATCTTTTGATTGCGGTGGCTTAGAAGTTTGATTTTTTCACAGCTCCAAGGGATAGTAGACCTGAGTATTTGATATAAATTCCAGCTTGATAGCTCCACGCGTTCTTAAGGAAAAGGGTCTTGACAGACAGACAGACGGACGGACGGACAACATAGTGATCTTATAAGGGTTCCGTTTTTTCCTTTCGAGGTACGGAACCCTAAAAACAACAGCGTAACTAAGTAGCAGTAAGGTAGTAGTAAATATATTGTAATCAAGCTAAATGAAGAAATAAACAGCAAAATTTATTTCAAAATTGTCAAAATTTCAAGTAAAATTACTATATATTAAAATAAAAATAATGCAAATATCGGGAACACTAACTTTCTAACGGCTGGTAACACCGCCCGCGATCACAGAATAAATACACGCACTTAGTCCGAATATTGCAAAGTGCTTAATTTGCTCGTCATCATGTCGCTACCCGGCAAAAAAAAATGTCATATCACATGTTAGGTACGTTTTGACATTTTTATAGCATTGAATAGCAAATTTTGCATTTAGTCAGCTGTAAAAACATACTGAGCTGTTTTGTTCAATTCACCGGCATAAAAGTCGTGTTTTCTCGAAATAGCAGTTTTTGTATTAGGACACTTTCTTTGCCGGGTGGCGATGTGTAATAGAAGGTACTCAAAGCAATAAAGCAAACGAGCCGAAACTCGTCTATCTTAGCACTTTCCGTGACGGAGTTCCAGAATCAATTTTTCTTCACCATCTTCAGACCCTCGTCATCTTGTGTAATTAATGGAAAGTATTCGTGGATAAAATATGTAATTGCCCAAATTTAACTGTTCTACCATTTGCCATCAGGGAATTCCAGTCCCTACATCCCAGCATCACCATCAGATCAGCTCGATGGTACCATAATATTGCATTGACACCGTACTTACCTAGGTATACCAAATTTCAGTTCAATCATCCAACAAGTGGATGAAAAATGGTTTGCAAATTTTGAAGTCATCTTGCAAACGTATGTATATTGCAAGTTAATTAAAGCTTCTAAAAACATATGACATCCTAAACTGAATAAAATAATCATTACTTATTTACTACTACTGTTCGCGTGTATTTTTTTTAACATTCACATTCGACACGCTAACAATAGTGATTGAAGGTGGTACCCACCTTCAAATCAGGAAAGAAGACGAAACCAATTGTTCATTGTTTCTCAGGTATGTTTTGTCGGTTGCTAACATACCGGTATCTTTTAATATTTGATTAAGCCTTTAACTTCTTATCAAAGTTACTGTTAAGCTCGTAAATATATGAAGTACCTACATAAATTATACTTAAGTACCATCCATAATAACAGTATGATTGGCCATGGTTAGTGTTGTTGCGATAGCGATAGTCCATCGATAGTATATCGAAAGTGAGTGATCGAGTGATCTTACTATCGAAATAACAACATCGATAGTATCGATAGATAACATTAAGAAAATAACCATTGCTAGAGATCGATAGTATAGATGCTATCAATAGCAGCAATAGTTTTACCCTATCGATAATATAATGAATGTAATAAATATCTTACAGAAAGATGTAGATCTTCTACCTCACCTCAATAGTATCGAAAGTCATCAATAGGTCATAGAAAGTATCGGTATTATTGATCCGATAGTGCCGATATTATTGTCATTTTTTGAAACTCGACTTTATTCGAGAAATTCATTAGTATCGAAACATTTTTAGTAACGATGCTATTGAAAATGTCGATATTTTCCATAGGACTATCGAGATTGTTCCTATTTGTCAAAGTCAACTATCGATAGGGAAACATCGCTATCACAACAACACTGGCCATGGTAAATCAAGATTAGCGAGTAGCACTAAGGTTGACAACTGTGGTAAATCATGTCCATATTTTACTGTACTATCTTTGCAGATAGTGTCAAAAAATGTCCTTTGTCATAGTCATGATTCATGCATTTTGATTACATCTCGATAAAACGGGTTGAAAAAACGTAAAACAGCTTAACTTATTTAAAAACCAAAATATAGCAGCTGTTGCTAAAAAGGATGAAATTTGTATTGAGCTGCAGGTAACGCCATCTCTTTTATTACATAGAACTAAAAGATTGTTCCAACCTTGCCCACGCTCACCTCTTAAAAATCTTGTAAGAAACTTTACAAGTTTACCTCTGCATTACATGAACATTTCGCTAGATGGCGTTACAGGTTTGAAATAGTCGTTTCAAATAATATCATGTAGATTATTATTTTAATTCGTTTCATTTTTTAAATGGATCTGATTATATAATTTCGACACATTAACTTAAGGATGCGCATATTAAAATAACTTTTAATATTTTGTTTAATGACTTGCTTGCATGTATAAACTGATTATTTTACCTTGGTACAAGCAAAGTACAGGTAAGGACTCAATAAATAAACCGATAAGTTTTGATAAGCACTACGTGTGTATTATTATTCCATGACTACAAGTAAATGTTATCAATTATGCCAGGCGCAGTTTAACTCCGTCTTTAGCCCTAGTTTACAATTTTTTTCTTATGTTACTTTATTCTGGAATACCCTCGTTTAAGTTTAACACATTGTCAAGTGTAAGTTTTTAGTTAGTGAATCTTTGTGCCACTGCAAATGTGGATATGGCTAACAATGTTTTATATTAAAATTATTCGGACTAGTATCGTTATTGTGAAACTATGTCTCGGCGCGAAGTGTCTGACGCTTCCACACCGGTGGCCGAGCGGCGACCGCTCATGTTGGCTCTACGAGTACCTAGGAGTTATGGAAGTGTTTTTCCCTATTACAAATTCGTGAGAGACACTGAAAATGAAACTTTTTATAACGAGGTACTTTACTTTCTTTACTACCAATTGATACCTACATGTTGATATGCTATTTACTCTCAAACTCAATTCTCATGCAGTCTTGAATTTAAAATTAAGAAACCATTTTTGTTTCTTACATAATGTACATACACAGTACAAGGAGTGTGTACTAAGACATGTAACTAAATTATTTTTAACATCATTGATGCTTATTCTCAGCTATAAATCGTGGAGATCTACAAGCATATAATTAATTATCTACACTTGGTTGCGACTTAATTAGATTATAATTCTTATTTATCTGCTGTCATCGAACTGGAAAACTAGATCTACATCTAGTTTCGTAGTTGGAATTTGTCTGGCTTGTTTCCATGACCTTACGCGTCCGCATGATGAATAGTGCCATATTTTAACAATAACATTCAATTGTTTTTCTTAATATTTGACGGTTGTCGCGAGCAGTGTATTCTCTCCTGTAGAGCTTCGTTTAAAATACCATACTATATATATAATACCATACATACATAATGTTATTTATGAATAACATTATGAACTGATTTACGTTTTTTTGCGATTCGTATAAAAAAAAAATGCTGTCGTTATGTTGTTATACTGGTTATCCATCCGAGTGTAACTATTGGAAGTTATTCTTCTATCCCTCGGGTACAGTGGTTTTTTTTTCCTGTCGAAGTGTCGTAACAGCCTATTGCGTTGCATGTCTGTTGGAATAAAATGATCATATTGATATTTTAATCTTGGATAACGTCGTGTACCATCTTCGTCTTCATCATCACTTTCCGTCAGACGAGTTGGAAGACAAACGCCTAATCCATTTTATAATAAATAAATAAAAAACACTTGTGAAAATTTACTACTGATACGAATTGTTTGGGATAGGGTCAATTTTAATACAGAAAACGACTAGTCTGATTTAATTAAATAAAGAAAGATAGGTATCAAATAAAATAGCTTAATTTACAGATATTATGCTTAAAAGTATTTCTATATGTATTTTAAAAGTATTTTTATAATTTATAGATATTATTATGTTTAAAAGTATTTTCTAGCAATATTTTTTTGTTATTGTGTTTTAATAAAGAAGAAGATAGGCATACAGCATTGCTATAATTTAATGAGGAATAATTACGTAATACATTGTTTTCAAATAACTCTATTGGTTTACGCAGCGCACGCCAATAAAACAACAATTGTCATATTTCAGCAAATTTATACAAAACCTTGATGAAATTATACACATTAACCTTCCTCGTGAATCACTCTGTCCAGTGGTGAAAACCGTATGAAGTACTTTTGGAGTTTATTGCGTTTAGACAAACAGACGCGGTGGGGAACTTATAATATGTATGATTTGAATTGTGTTAATTGTCTTTCCCTCAATAACACGGAATTATCACTATCTACTATCCCCAAGCTAGTATTATCTGATGAAACTTTTTATACTCTCAAACTAAAATATATTAATATACATACAATCAACTCCGTGCCACTGAACAGTTGGAGAATCCTATTCACAATCAATCCTTGAGCAATACGTATATATGGCTTCATCAAAACACTTATCTCAAGTAGCCGTATAGCTAATTGACGCAACTCGAATTAGGCTACTAATGTCGTATATTCAGGTCAAAAGTTTTCCTCGCTTTTATTTTACGAAACGAATTCTAATAGCGAAGAACCTAGACCTTCCAGAACTTCCTTTCAACTATTACAATCGGTTAACGCAACTGGACTTTGTGCCTAAGGTTTGGGTCCCGGGACGTCTCGTGTCTCGAAGTCCCGGGAGTTTTTTGTAAATTTATTCTAAGGACCCCGAGACGTTCAGGTCGAGACTTGAGAAACCATTGTTGAAATTATATTGTATCAATTATATTTTCAAAAGGTCAGGCATAATAAAATTTATCAATTTCCCGCACTCAGTCATTTAAAGCGCCATCTTATCACCTTAACAAATAATTAAACATGGTTCAGATAGATTTTAAAAATATTAACATTATAAATTAGGTTTGATTTTCAATAAATTTAATGTTGATTTTTACTATAATTATTTTTTTCTCGATACTCGCTAAAAATAAACTCGATTATAATTACATGTTGAGAATTCTCCTCACCCGATGTCCCGGGACTTTGGGCTTTGGTTGTTTCGTGCATCTGAAATCCTAGTTTTGCCTTTCTTACTCTTGCCACTAGTCATCCAGACATCTAATAAAATTAATAACAGTGTCTTGTGTCGGATCGGCCGGGAACCGACGTCACGGTGCCATCATTGTGGTGACTGCCCCGACGACACGGCGCTTCACACACTGGCGGAATGCTCAGCCTGGGCTAGCCAGCGTCGTGAACTCGTCGCGGCAGTTGGTTCTGCGGGTAGTCTCTCGCTGCCGGTCGTGATTCTGTCCATGGTCCGGAGCGAGAGTGCATGGAACGCCGTCGCCGCCTTCTGCGAGGAGGTGATGTCCGCAAAGGAGGCGGCCGAACGGGAGAGAGAGCGAAGTACAGCTCTCCCTGCCCGCAGTAGACGCACCGGGCGCCGAAGGGCATTCAATGATCTCCGGCCACCGTAGGAACCCGCCTGCGGTCGACGAACTTTTGGGGAAGTCGTCGTCCGAACAGATACAGGCCCGAGAGGCAGAGCGCAGTGTTCCGCGCGCGCTTCTCAGAGGAGTGCGACCGAGGGGTGGCGGTCGCACCGGGTGACGGGACCCGTGTTGGGTGAGACGGGTCAATGCCTGTCGGGGGTTGCGGAAGAATGCAATGGCGATTCTCGCTCCCCCGATCATGGGCAAGCAGTGGAACACCGGGGTGGTTTTTAGTCGGTAAGAGTCCGACAGACCCCTTCAGCCCCCCCCCCAAGGGCGGAGGACATCCATGAGGATCTTCCACCTCGTTACAAAAAAAAAAAAAAAAAAGATTTTAAAAATATTAACATTATAAATTAGGTTTGTTTTTTAATAAATTTAATGTTGATTTTTACTATAATTATTTTTTCCTCGATACTCGCTAAAAATAAACTCGATTATAATTACATGTTGAGAATTCTCGTCGCCCGATGTCCCGGGACTTTGGGCTTTGGTTGTTTCGTGCATCTGAAATCCTAGTTTTGCCTTTATTACTCTTGCCACTAGCCATCCAGACATCTAATAAAATTAATAACAGTGATAGGTATAATTGTGGGCTGCAATATTGGTACTTATATAATACTAGCGTACCCGACAGACGAGTCAAGATTAACAATTCAACTAATTGTTAATATTAGTAGTTTCAATTAACGATTGATTAATTGTTTATCGTGACTACCACGATTAACCATTAGATAAATGATTGTCAATCTTGACTACCACCATCACAATTACAATTAAGGAATTAAATTTACTAATTATTTATAACAATTAAAAAAATGGAAATAGTGAAGGAAGAAAGAAGAAGAAGAAATTAATAGAAAATATTTTTATTTTAATAAACATTGATTAGGCTTGCAACGAATACTCGGCAAATATTCGGTATTCGGCGTATTCAGCTACTTTCATACTATTCGGCAAAATACCTAATATGTAGGTACTAGGGATGTTGCGAATATTCGCATCCGCATCCGCAATTGCGGAGCATCCGCATCAAATTGACCATCCGCATCTGCATCCGCATCCGCATCAATCGATGCGGATATTCATGCGGATGCAGATGTACCACAAGTCGTGACAAGAAAGAAAATAGGCGGAGCCGGCGACGTCCGCAAGCCTTATGCACGTGTGTATTGGTCAATAGTAACGAAGATTTCGTTCGGTGACAAGATTCGACGCGTTTGTTATTGTGGATGTATTTTTTTACGTGGGAGAGCCATGCTTCGGCACGTATGGGCCGTAATGCAAGCGCGTGAGTGAGGTTACTGGAGGTCCTAACCCTTCGCTCTCCCCTATTCCCGTTCTTCCCCACACCCCCCCTCTCCCCTCTTCCCACTCTGCCCCCCTCCCTCCCCCTTTTCTCCTACTCCCACCTGAAAGGGCGGCAACGCACTTGTGACTCTCGAGTTACAGGTGCCCATGGGCGGCGGTAGTCATTTACCATCAGGTGAAAAAAATGTATCATTTGTTTCTCGTAAATCAGTTATAACGTGTTTAGCTAGTTGCGCTTATCATATTTGTTGTCGTTTCGAGTGTTTTGTAATGGAACCACCAACGCAAAGTGACTTTTGGAATTATTTTAAACCTAAGACTTAGAGCCCAGTTTTCTGTGGGATCGTTAGCGTGAGCGCAGTGGCGGGCAGATGCTAGTTTTTATAAAATATCATGAGATCCGCATCCGCATCCGCGGATGTGAAAAAATATGCATCCGCAACATCCCTGGTAGGTACTATTCCGCCAATACCGAATACTACGGTTTTTTTTTGTTACTGGCTCGGCTGGGTGAGTCGGTAAAGACGTATACTGTCCGGATCGACAGTATACTGAAGAAGGGCTAAGAAAGGTCTGATGACAGCAATAAGGTGCGAGAGTATGTATACATATTTTTTATTTGTTGTAGTCTGATAATTGGTAAAAGGAAACGATTAATTTAATTTGTTTGTACTCTTCTTTTTCTTTATTCTCTCAATAAAATACTCGTACATAAATAACTTCCATAATGTGAAAAAACAACATCTGTCAATGCATTTGAATCGTAATAAAAATTTAGCAGTGGAAGATTGTGCTGCAGAGAACTAATATTTCTGAATTTTCCGACAATAGTTGCAACTGAGTTTTATCTTTCGCTGTCTCGATATCTGCTATGCTTCCTCTGCAGAATACTCCTCCTAGAAATCCATAAAAGGAGATAGACGCGCTTGGGTGGGTTTCCTTTTGAGGAACGGAACCCTAAAAACAATCCATCGAAATGAGAACCTCCTCCTTTTCTTGAAGTCGTTAAAAATTACTTGGAACACAAAAAAAAAACCGGGACAAGTGGTGTGTCTAAATAAAGTATGTATAGTGCACGTGTATTCTCCCAAGTAAAATAAGTAAAGCTACACACTAAAACAGCTTCTCACTAATCTAATAATAAAATCACAAAATAAAACAGTACGAAAGTTGTAAATGTAATTCTTAGAAAGGCCAGGTAATAAACAAAAACACAAGGTAATCATATAAGACCTAAATCAATGATAGGTATAAATTATTCCTAAAATTAAAATGGGCTAAAAATAATAACAGTTTTTTTTAATCTAAGGACTCATGTCATTATAATAAAGCATCAGAAAATTTATTTTTAATTCAATTTATGAATAAAAACCCAAAAAATGTTAAACTGCCTTAAAAAACACCAATAAAAATCTTTTTAAGAAAAAATTAAACCGACGAAAAGAACTAAAAAGCAAAAAATAAATAACTATAAAATTTTTATAATCTAATTTTGAGTCGGCGCCAAATAATAAAATGATTAATTATATCTACGTACAGTTGGTTGTTTGGCGCCTACTCAAAATAAGATTATAAAAATTTTAAAAAGATTTTTATTTGAAGATTTTTTTTCATCAACAGCTCAGCTACATGAAGTGATGATTTCTGAACGCAAATACCTGATAAAGTAATGAAAAGTAAACAGAAACACTATTCGTTCCTACAATTTTCGAAGGTTTCTCTCAATTTTATCAGGATCCCATCATCAGATCCTGACTTCCTTGACATGGGACCACCCTCGAGGTATACCCTATCTAACAAAAAAAGAATAATCAAAATCGGTTCATAAATAACGGAGAGAGCTGAACAAACCTAAAAAAAAAAAAAAAAAAATAAATACGGTCGAATTGAGAACCTCCTTTTTTTTCGTCGGTCAAAAAAGGGAACGGAAAGTGAAAAATAAAACTTAATTGACTTCAAAAAACTCAGTATTGTATTGTAGTTTTATTAATTAAGTTTGTAATCAATAATTGAATTTAATTTTTCAGTGCCCATTATTACTGTTTTTTGAAGTCGCTTTAACGTTTTCAAGTGCTTAATTTTTTTTATTTATTTTTAGTATAAGGTACGTACGTACTGGGTAGATACGGTATTTAGAATAGCAGTACGTTAGATTATATTAAGTTTAGTTTAACCTTTTGAACTCCACGGTCAGCTGATGCCTATAGCCGACAAACGAAAACATGTCCACGACGCCACCCTCGACAAGGTCCGACAAAAACGCGACATTTTTGCAGTACAAAATAAATATATATTTATAACTTTTCTGTGTTTTACTTCGCTATTATTTAAAACAATTACACGTTGTCAGGAGTACAGAAAAGTGCATAGGGTACCACTAATTCTGAAAAAAAGTGCTGTTTCCGAGGGATATTAAAGCAATTTTTTTTGTATTTCTTAAGAACCTGCCAAAGTTAGGCAAGTTACAATGTAAAAATTTATTGACATTACCTGCACTATTATGTATTCTGTGACATTACTCATGCTATTTTACAGTTACATAGATACTTTGCATTGCAACGTACATATACACACCGACCTACTACATCTACTGATAAAATATTATTCCCACGCAGTTAAAAATTAAAAATAAAGTAGGTTTAGTACCTACTTTAGTTTTAACTTTCTAACTCGTACTTTACACCTCGGATTGAATTTGTTTTATCCGAGGTAGTCACGGTGCACTGTAAATATTCAATAAAATAATTATAAATCAGCGCTTGAATACAGCAACGAATTCAGAACCCATAACTTTGGGTTCACTAAAATTAAATTAAATTTTACAGTCCGTGTTTGTAATTGGTAACTTTTATACTTGCTCTTTTAACTTTAATCCGGCCTTTAACAATATCATCACGAACGTTAATGACCGCTAAAGTTGGTTCGTTTAGGGAATATCAACATTTAATCATCATACCTTTTCTTTGTAAATATAATAAGAATAACGGAAACTACTATTCACCACTCATACAATCCGCGAAATTATAAAATAGGTAATTTATCTACTAGTATATAAAACAATAAAATTGTTAAGTAATTTTAAAAATGTAAGTTTATTACTGTGAAAAGAAACAGAAGTAGTATGTACTTAATTTCTCATTTCACGAACATCCTTATTATGTAGTAAAGCGCTGGAAATATTGTGAGATAACTCAGTAGGTAAACGTAGAGATAACGGAGCAATAATATACCGTGTTTTAGTTTATAATACATAACGGGAACTGGCTTATCGTCGTGTGTAAAACGATATTCATTTGAAGCCTTGTATGTGGTGTTTGATGTCTCTCCTACATCATATTATGTAACTTAGGTTAATCATTGTGCTGTTTTTCTGCCCTTACCAGCAAACATTAAAGGCTAACAGTATATTATAGGGTTTTAACCCTGAAGTTATGGGCAATGGAAGGGACGACGCTTCTTTTCTTTTCTTTAGGGGTGTAGCGTTGCTGCATCTGGTTAATATTCGGCCTAGGTAAGAGTGGTCTACGTTTTGGGTACATGGTGCGGTAAAGAAATAGATAGGCGGCAGACTAGTTCGCCGTCATTCTACTTCTTGAGAGGGCAAAAGGGAAAAGGAAAACAAAAAGAAGGTGGGCTCCAATTGTGCCGTGTGCTTGTTTCCAATTTAGTTAGGATAAGAAAGTAATTATAATAAAATTAATTTGTCAGTTTTAATACTAGCTAATATTATAAATGCAAAAGTGTGATTGTTTATTGGTTTGTTGCGCTTTAGCACCTTAACTATTCAACCGATCACCAAGAACCCATAATAAAATAGGGTACGTTTCATCTCCATAATAATAATTAGTTAATTTCTAACCGATTTACTGTATAATTTGTATTTCCGAACGGATCCTGGAACAGTCTAGACAAAGAGTTTTTTAAGTAATAATCATCTTAAAAATATCACAGATTTGAGTCGCACCTTATTAATATCACCAATATTAATGTTAATTTAAATATCATTGAAATTCATTTTCATATTTATATGGTATACATAAACGTGTAGTCATTGTTTAAGAGTGAAACCCTAGAAAGAAAGAAAGAGAGAAAACCCTAACTGTATTATCAATTTTCATGTAAATTTGACATTGATATTTAAAAAGGTTTTTATATATCAATGCAATTTAAAAACAAAATTACACACATTCCATCAACATCCTTGATATTAGACACCTATAGTTTAATTTATGTCAGCCCTCTCTCAATTTTTAAGTTCATTTTGTCACTTTCAAAATAAGATTTTTTTTATTAAATATCACGGATATCCCTTAAATGGTTAACGCTTTACAACATTTACGGGGTCTACTATACGACCTTAAAAAGTTTGTTAGGGTGTATGGATGTTTGTTACTCTTTCACGCAAAAACTACTGAACCGATTGCGATGAAACTTGTTATGTAGATAGCTGTAGACCTGGATTAACACATAGGCTACTTTTTATTCCGATATTCCCTCGGCACCGGGACTAACGCGGGTGAAACCGCGGAGTGCAGCTAGTAAGTATATAATTTTAAATCGGTTCAATAAGTGCCGGAGTTTAACCCCCCTCCTCCCTCATGTACTCCTACATATAAACAACCAAATTTAACTTTTTAATTAAATTTGTGTACCTAGACGTATCATAGTAAAATGGGTACCTACTGCTAGTCATTTATACAAACGCCTTATGTTGCCGATTGTCTCGGACCGGAATAAAATATTTTGATTTATTTCTGATACTTTCCCGCGAAAGTCCATCAATAAATTTGAAAAAAAACAGTCAGTCGTAGGACTGCACGTCAGAAGTGAAAACATAACTTCAAAATGTATTTGCATATACATACACACACACATCTGTATATAAATATAATTAGGTTAAAAATAAAAAGTAGGTAATAACATATGTATATCTAAATGTTGTATACGTTTAGATATACATATGTTATTACCTAGGGTACCTACACTGGAAGTTCTGCGCTCCTGGCCGCTCATAAATGTTTGAATTTCAAATGCTATATTTTTTTAAATATAAGAAACTCTGCTCCGTCTTACGAATTTTCGATCAGGTCACGTGTCCTGACGCGAGTTTAAAATTTTTTAACCATCCCGAAAAGTGCATAACGCCGCTAAAGAAGTTTTCACTTCAAAAATAAAACAATAAAACAGATCCACTGGTGGAACATTTAGGGGATCAGTCCGAATTAACTCACGGACAAATGCTAGTAAATTATATTTTTATAGAATAAAAAGATGACACAACTTGATGATCGCTATGCACTATGTCTCAGGTCTTATGTAATATCATGATATCTGCTAATTTCAAACCCATTTTATAAATATTTTAAATGATTGCCTGCATTCTATATCGTTTCTAGTAGTATTAAAGAATGTTGTTAGTGGATAAATCGTTAGATAAGTACTGGTTTAACACACGTTTGCAGTCCCAATGATGGTTAAAGCTCAATAAGCTTTTACTGCGCGGTATTCAGCTAAAAATAGAATCGCTTACTCTCCCACGGTTGTTTGTTACACAAGGCATAATAACGTTAAGCCTCGGGACTTGGATCACTCTAATAGTATGTGGCTAGAACTTTTCATTTTATCCATTTAAATGTACATTTTCTTAGCATTATCTGAGAATGGCGCAATAAAAGGGATATAGTAAAACAAATTTGAAATAGAATTACCGTAGCCTTTTAAACGTTCGTGTTAAATGATTGTAGTAAAATTATGTATATGTGCATTAACGCAATTAATAGGTTTTACATACTTTTGAATTCCTTGACCTTGAATTCAAATATATATATAATACCTATTATCCGTACCGTAGCCTGTAAAAATATTTTCGAAGAGCCCTGATATGGGCATTTTTCAGCAAAATGCACTATTGTAGATTTGACATATCCTGCGACTTTGATAGTTATTTATTCAGTGAATATATTTTATCCCAAGTTGTAAAATCCCTTGAGCGATAAGACCGCCAATGGATATACCTGAATGTTTACATTGTTTTTGTATTGTATCTCATTTAAAAGGTGTACAAGAAAGAGATAAATAAATAATTTTTTTTTCTTATAAATTAGCTATTATCCTAATAACTGTATTATTTAAAACTTGTGGAAATAGCTAAATATATTAAATATTGCTAAAACAAGGCAACATGCTATGCGATTTTGTCGTGTCCCACGAACTCCTTACTAAGTTTGGAGGTAAAAATTTAGATCCTTCGTATTTTTGCGCCATTATCGAATATAAACCTTAAAGATCAGTACTTCTTGTTTTCCGCTCTAAAATAAGCAAGCAAAGGTCGAAAACATCAATAAAATATAAATTTCGTGATGTCCTACGAAATCGCGTATGGTGGAAATTCCTACTACGCTACGGTATTTTTTAAGACCTGTAATAATAATCCTTTTGAAAAAAATTGTGTATTTGAATTCTCGTAACATTTTCTTCAGTATTGACAATCGTCATTTTATTTTAGTAATTTAGTAGTTTCATAGATATCAATGTAAAAAGTGTTCACGTCACGCGGTGCTCAAAATTTTGTTCCACCTACACGACGGTTTTATTCAAGGTAAATATTACTGTTTTAACTTTCTGTTTATAAAATTGAATACATTAACCTATCTTTATTTAGATTACCTTTTAATACTTGGCATATTTACATCAATTTATTTACTGTTATAGTATAAATTAAATTAACCAAATACGTCACATTCAGTATGTCACGTGTTGTACTAGTGGAACGGTTACATGAAATTTATG
Organism: Euplagia quadripunctaria; assembly: GCA_963859945.1. Classification (NCBI taxonomy): domain Eukaryota; kingdom Metazoa; phylum Arthropoda; class Insecta; order Lepidoptera; family Erebidae; genus Euplagia; species Euplagia quadripunctaria. Next base: position 11,183,096 of record OY982564.1, on the reverse strand, counting down.
AAATATTTTTGATTCTTAATTAAAGTTGTAAATTTAAAAAAAATGTTTTATTTATTTTGTTTGTCTTGGTGGTGAGCAATGATAGAAATATTTGAAAGTTTTTAGTTAATTTAAAATAAAGAGTACTAATCGGCAGTACTTTGTAGACCATACCTTACTAGGTACATGTGACGTAAGAAAATTTAAAGTCACGTTTAGGATATTTCCAAAGCGTGACTTTAAATTCCCTTACGTCACATATCCTAATAAATCTGTGATTAAGAATAAGTAGTTAGGAGTAAATATTGAACATAATAAACATAACATAAACCGGGGCTAGCGGTGAAGTGGTATGTAGGAATCGAACCGACTAAAACCACAAGGTGTTCCGTCATGTGATTCTATTGCAAGCAAGTCGGGTAAACTCTAGAAAGGAACCTAGCAGACTTTGGCCGTCTCTTAAACAAACTAGACAGCTACAACATAGGGAATTTTACGCTAGGACGGACATGATCAAAAAATTTGGTACATTTTTTTGTTTCCTTAGGATCAAATCAAAAACATTTTCCGAAAAGGGTGTAGTAACCCTATTGCGTGCGGAGGGCCTTGCCCCCTTCCGGTTTAGGAAGGCGCGCACGGAACACGTCGCGCCACCGTCTCAGACGTAGTTCTGCTAGGGGTAGCCTCACCCGTTACCCCCAAGCCATTATACGAACGCATACGCATACATAAAACTATGCATTAAGTTAATACTGTATCTATTCATGTCAGTGTACAATAAATAATTATCTATGTAAATTAGCCCAACAACTAATGACAACTCGTACGACTATTATAAAACTAAATGAAATAAGTTTTATTTGAGGGAACTATCATTTGCCAATGATCTTTGCTTTTTACATTCTAAGAACAAAACGCAGACTATAATTTTTTTTTTCTACATTTCCGTTGACGACGATTTCAAAAATTAAATAAGTAATTCAGAATAAGAGGTAGGTCGGTTTGAATGGTATGTATGAATAAGTAATTCGCTTAAATATTAAAAAAAAACTGCCTTTCTACGAATATTATTGGTAAGTAATAGTAGCACGACATTTATTTAAATTGAGAAAGAGGCTGGCATCGCTCTTGAAAGTTATGTAATGGGGTATGTACAACATTGAGATCTGCTATCCGCGAAATCAGACTCAGGAGCTTCCTCCTTGCGGCCCGAAACAAAAACTAAACTCTTAGTGTTAGTAAGCCGATATCCGCTTACCATCAGGTGCGTATGTGCTGGTTTGTCAACTTGTCTTAAAATCTGTGCCGCTCGTACGAACTTGAAAGTCATCAGTTCATCAGCTACGAAACAATTATATTGATACTCTCTTTTTTTGTAAGAATACTAGTAACGTGGGTCACACATTACTAGTATTCTTGTTAACCGCTCCAGGTAAATATTTTATGATCTGTTACACTTTGTAATAATATGTAAAATCGATTGTCGAAATTATAAGATCAATAATTCTGGTCATGAATTTGTAGCAGAGCACTATAGTGCACCATAGTGTATCCCAAATATTTCGAGTTGCCAGGGAGCCCCTATAGGATTTCCAACTCCAATGCCGAAAGGGCCATTCGCCGGTTCACCCCTTATTGCACTGGAAAGCCGCGGCGCTCGTTTGTGTTAACTCTTGAGATAGGCAACGCATTCATGTCCTGCCATTCAGATGATCATGCGTTTCGGTGGACTCATGAGTACCTAAACCATTTCTCTGGGGCGCCTAGTGACAATGTCCTGTACGAGAATCGGACTCATGCTGCAGCTATCCGAGTCGTGCCTTGTTCCCAAGCCGCCACGGGGCTGCCTCGAATAGCTACGATTGTCGCCAGCGTCCGCGGATTCTTCTGTACCGGTCCAGGTATCTGGAACAGTTCGCTTATTTATAAGATATACGTAACTGTAATAGATGAACTTTTCGAAGAACGAGATCACTTCTTAATCGTTCGGAATAAATTATATTTTGTCTAATACTCTTGTTTACAAGTTCAAGTACGCCATATCAATAGATGTGAATAGGAAGGATGTGATCAGTTTAGTCCATCTTCGTTCACACTTATGCGAATGCGTTGGCACCGCTGCCACGTTCCGTCTTGACAGCTGTGCAATTGACGGATCGATGAAAGCCTGGTCCTAAATACCCGCTTATTAATTTACTATTCAATCACTCACGGTCTTTGTTGTGTACCAAGAATTCGTCTTATGCCGGCTGCACTCGCTAGACAACACCTCGGGTGTTGAAATTGCAAATATTTCTAGTGTGTTGCAGTTTTAATAATATAATTAATTAATTACTTAACTATTGTCATTTTTTATATAGTTTAGTAGTATCGTTTTTAAACTTACATCAAAGTTCACAGCAATCATAGTTAAGGATGTACTAATTCAAACATCTCAGTTCGTGTTTTTTTAATGCATTTCGTTATATTTCGAAAAAGAGTGGCATTACGTACTAATTTTATTTTGTTTACTTCTGTAATATAAAGCTCAGAGAAACCTTTGTTACGATGATATCGAAAGAAATACAATATGTTGCCGGTTATTCTCAGCTGGGCACGGTCACGCTCAGCCACTCTCTATATTATACTCCATGGGACTACACTTTATTATTCTAATGATAGAAAGTGTGTATTAATTGGACCGAATGTTAATATGAGATTTACGTACAAATAAGTTATTGATCCATCTACATTATTGTAAAATTTTGAACGAAATAGAGAGGTTACGTTACGGAGCATCTAAGGCAGATCACTAATTTGGCAACGTTATAAATTATTACGTTTTGTAATCACTCATAACTATTTCAATGCCGTTGTAGATGTGTTCCTAGAGAAAGAAATATCTCAAGGTTTGCATAAACTTAGATCTTTTAACACTGCCACCCTAATTTCTCAATCTAAATAACTGTTTATTTGCCTTTACATGCGTATAATAGATCTGATGAATGAGTCATCTGATGTGAGCCCTCATATGACTTATCTAAATCATCGACATATTATGATGTTAGTCAAGATTATATGGAAACTGTTTCTTTAATTTCTAATATTCGTGGTCGTTTAATAGTATAAGATTTTAAATTTAATGGCTGTTCATGTGTGATTTTAAATATAATGCACTGAAAGTGTTAAATGGCACAATTACAAGGTCTATTCCATACAAATAATCAATAATGAAACCGCGAAAAAATAGAAATCTGTTTAGAAATTATGTATACATACACGTTAATATATGCAATACGTTAATATTGATGACACAATAGTGTATTTTACTCTATGAATATAATTATGAAAAATAACAGTAAGATAGTTAAGGCAATAGGTAATCGAAAAATGTTAGTTTCAGTTCATGAGTTTAGAAATTTAATTTAATAATTCATTTTAAAGGTTTCAGTTTTTTTATCTGTTTTTCAAATATGCGAAACACAAGCCGCCATGACATTACGTCATCGCGTCGGTAAAAAACTAAACAAATTGTGAATTTTGTTGTGAATTTCAGATTTTTTTATTTCTTCCGTGTATTTTACATATTACCAAATACAACGATTGTTAAAGGCAGAAAGTACAAACATACCCAGAAGAGGCTTTTTCTTGATAGGATTTTTTAATCATAAATCCCGATTTTCGTTCTGCCAAATTACAGAATGTGTAAACATCGATATAGAGGATGTATTGTTCTGTCTTCATCACCAATCATAAGGATAGTAAGTCATTATAAATTTGCCAAAATTGCAATAATTTACGCTTTTACTTCCCACATGACGTCGCGTCATGACTAATGAGCAACATGGCGGTCTAGCGTTTTCATCAATGTGCTCGCGGAAATTTAAAATGCCACTTATCGATTGAATAAGATCTTAGTAAATTTTCTGGTGCTTTACTGTTGACTTCGAATCCAATCAAAAAACTTCAGAAAGGATGTAATACCCTTTTGTGCACAACTTTTTGAATGAGAATGATAACCTTTTTAAAAATCCCCTAAATTAATGCATTCCTTTTTGAGAAAATCGCTACTAGGAAACATGCGTATACACATGGATCCAATGCATAACGTTCTATTTTAAATTTGCTTAAAAATCAATTCGGGCAATTCTAACTCCTCTGTAACATTTCCATTCCCAAGTTGCGGTAATAAGACTAATCTTCTCTACACTGCAATACATATGACTAAATATAAGTACGAGCCGTAAAATTTGTATTCTTTACCTTATCAGATTAATCTACTGTTTAAAGAATACTGCTTGTGGTCCAATATTAACTCAAGCTTATGGTACGGCAAACACTATAACAGGGTATAAGTATGACCACATTCTAAAGACCTTGCAGAATGTTTGGTGTAATGGAATAGAACTAGAACGATATCAAGTATTATCGGACCGTTAGTTTATAGGTGCGAATTTATTAATTTTTGTAACAAGTGGTTAACTTAATGATTGTGCGCCGAAATGTTTCGCGCAGCATCATTTATACGAGCTTACGGACAGGTATTAAATGGTTTTGTACGTTTTTCGATCATTTGTCTTGTACACGATTTGTACGAGATAATAATAAACATGCGGTTCCGCTTGAGCGGCCTGGCGAGCAATGGCGCTTCGCTGGAATCCTGCAAACCCGTTAATCTTTTTACTCTACTTATGCTGCGGATCTTAACCTCGGTACACTGCACTTGTTTATTTTCTGTAATATACGTTTTAGACAGACGAGATGTCCCACAGACCGGTTATGATAACTTTGTAATAAGTGGTTAGCTATTTACGCGTAGGTATTATTTAATTATGACGTGATATAATATGTATGTGTATTAAATATTCTTTATTATATTCCTCGTTCGTCGGTATATTTAATAACTGTTTTTATTCAGAGTTGTACATCCGTCGGGTTGTATCAGTATTACAAGCACGACAAGCACAAGGAAATAAATTATTTTGGAGATTGATTAAAGGCTGTTCATTGTCGGTTTGAATTTTTTGCCTTGGTGGCTTACAAATATAATTAATTTTGAAATGTTGCTGAGTCACTTCGAGCAACTAACACTAATTATATTTTCAAAATGGTGAATAAAAATTTACGTCGGTTTGTGTTCAGTATGGACACCTTTAAGAGGTTAGTTCTGAGCGGATCCATAATAGTAATCAATTGTTATAAATATTTGTGTATGTTACGTCTCATCTATATTCAAACAGACGCAACTTCATGCTTCTTTGGAGAAAAATTAATAATCTCGAGCTAATACAGAAGACTTGTAATTAAAAGTTCATTAAAACATGCAAAGTGATGTCAGAGACTAAAGCCTTATCATTTGGGTGAACAAAGGTTTAGATTTTCATGAATTGTATAGCTTAATTTACTAGGATGCCTATAAAACAGTACCAACAAAAATGGTTTACAAAAAAGCTTTAAGAATAAAAAACCGATGTGCGAGTCTGTCTCGCGCGCCGAGGATCCTGTAAGCAAACAAACATGTATGTAGATAGTACGTCCATCTCGGGAATCAATCCTCGAAGATATTTGTCCGTTTTTTTAGAAAGATAAACTTAACTTTGCAGTTCTAAAAATACTCTCCCATACATGGATGGATATATCAGAAAGTCAGCTTATCAACCGCAAAATGTAAGTTTGTAATTACAAAAATAAACATGTGATATAACAACAAATTAATGACTATCGAATTTATTCCTTGACTTGTGCTGTAAGACCTTGCTTCTTACCAAATTTCATAATTCTAGGTCAATGGGCAGTACCCTATAGGTTTTGATTTACCTGCGAAATGTTCAAATGCCGTGCCGTGTCTTTTGATTGCGTTGATTTACGAGTTGATTTTTTACAGCTTCAAGGTACCGCAGGCATAATATTATATATCCGCAGGCATAATAATAGGCAGGGTATTTGACGTATGCCTCCACGGGTTTCTGAGAAAAGGGTCTCGACAGACAGGCAGATGGATAACAAAGTGATCCTACAAGGGTTTCTTTATTCATTTTAAGGAACGGAACACTAAAAATAGGTAAATTAAAAAAATCCAGATCCCAACTGGGTAAATAGTAACAATATATACACTACATAGAAAAGGAACATAATAGAATGTTTCTTGGAAATAATTACTTCTAGCAGGCATTTGCTGCAAGTAAAACATGAATATAATATCTCCGCCTGCAATTATTCCATTGTACATTCCACTATGTGTGACTATGTTCTAACGTCAATAGGTGTCCGTCGTTTTAGTTACGGAATCCCTATTGCGTATAAATTCAAGCAGTCTCATAGTACGTTTCCCATTTTGTTTTGTCCTCATGGGGGGACTTTGGTATTATAATAAATCACCGACCTCCACGCGCCTAAATCATGAAAAATTGAAATCTTCGTCCCTTAATTTTTCAGCCTTAGAGGTGGAATATTTTCTTCATATTTAAATGGGATCAACCTTAAGACACACGGTATAATTTTGCAATATGGTTAATGTACCGACTCTGCGTCACAAAAAATTAAATAGACAGGCGCAAATTATGTTGCTAAATGTTGCCAAATGTTCAAAACTATTTATAAAAGTATTTATCATCATTTTAAAATATGTACTTATATATTTTTTCATAGATTCAAGAATGTAATTGAATGAATCAGACATCATGGAAAAAATTTAAAACCGTCAAAGAAAGAATCTAAACTTCTACAAGTCGAATATTTCCTTACACAATCCGCTAAGTCGAAAACTCAATAACTGGAATTATTTGGCGGCTCCGTTAAAGTTCGACTTACAGAGGTTCTACTATATAAAGTTCTAATAAAGAAAATATATTATTTTACTTCATTATTAAATTGTATCTGAATACATATAATATACATGATAAAGAGAAGGTGATTTTTGAGGTTAATTAAAATTATTACACAAGTATTAAAATTTCATAATTAATCGTAAAAACTTATTATAAACTGAAATTATAATACATGGAAATAAATTCCGTGTTTATTACATGGTGTGTAGATTAAATCTCAAACAAATAAATCTGTAGATGTCGAGTTAGTATATCGTGTCGTGTAAAGCCGAACGCATCACCCGCCCCGCGTGCCGCAAAATATCGGGAGGGTCTAGCTTACAGCTGTTTAACAGAGTCGTCAATAAAACTTTGTGGCATTTGGTCTCATTCTTCTATCAACACCCTTTTCAGTTGTCTTAAGTTGGTTACTGCTGGCATTTTTGTTTAATTTGTCTTCCCATTTTATCTCAATCATGCTCTATCGGGTTTAGGGCCTTTCCAAAACTTGGGATTCTTAACACCTCTAGCGCGTGTTACATTGCCACGGCATTTGGACAGGTATTGCACGATCAAATCTCATTCAAATGGACCATAATCAATTTTATGAAATAACTAGCAACCCGCCCCGGCTTCGCACGGGTAGCAGAAACATCTTCAACAATCATCAACATATTTCAATCAATTTACACAAAATCTTAACAAATTATACACCTGCTGAGGAAGGCTCATGAATCCCTATGTCTATTAGTGACAACCACATGAAAATCCGTTCAGTAGTTTTTCAGTTTATCGCGAACAGACAGACAGACAGTCGCGGCCGGGGACTTTGTTTTATAATATGTAGTGCAGATATTCAATATCTTTATTTCATAAAATTGATCATGAATTATTTGAAATCGTCAATTTAAAAAATAATTATTGTAATTAAAAATTATAGATCAACACACACAGTCACCACAGCAGGTGGTTGCCGTGTCAAATTATTAAAAAAAAACATAATATCATATCTACCTGTTTCAAAATGGTTTGTGATAAGAAATTGGCCAAACAATCTCACGACCACTCTTTTAAAACACGAAAGAAAAAGAAGCTACAATATCTCGAGGTGACTCCAATGGTGCTGGAATACCAATGATACCAGTAGAAGCTGATGCGTGTTGGAGCAATCGATCATACAAAACAAATTGCTCAGCTTTGTCTGGATGTGCAGCGATTATTGGGGAACATATTAGAAAGGTCTTCCACATTGTAGTCAGTAACAAATATTGTGTTATCTGCACTCGCGCCTTTTCTAGGCGTGTATTAATTACCACGAACTCACGATTGCACAAAAAATCATTTTGGATCGTCTACTAGAGCAAATTCTGGTTGAAAGTTTTAAGCGCTCAATAGAAGAAAAATGTAATGTTTTAATAGCTGACGTTTATTACTTGCTAAAAAATAACAGATAAAGATAATGATATTATAATTATATTTTGTACAGATGTACCTTGCTTCATTTGCTTTTCTTAATAGACCGGCAGCTCGCGACAGATTTTATCGATCAATCGTATCACGTATGCCCTTCAAGTTGATTATATAGTAGGTTTAACTAAAAAATGGATCTAATCATGCCCCTAATACCAGAAAAATAACCATTTATCTCAATCACGTATAGAAAAGGAGAAAAGAAATATTTCTGTTTATCCTTTTTGATGATTTTATGAGGGTATAAATTACTCGTCAAAACGTCCACAGTGATATTGTGTATTGTTAGTAAACATTTAGTTCTATCAACATGTCTCAGTTTTGTGTTAATTCTTCCGATTTGTTTTGTTATGTTTTCGGTTTATACTCGCCAAAACGTCAACAGAAACATATTACACCTTTGATTAAATTATGAAGTGTTATCGTGCATATTTTGGTTTTGACATGGTGCCACATATGTGTTACTTCGTGCCACAAAAATTTGACGGAATAGTTCAATGAAAAAAATAACAAATGCCTTATGATCAACCCATGCCTTGGCGAGAACCGAAGGATCACGTAAGTGATTGTTATTTTTATCTCACGACTGTCAAATGCTTTTCTACAAAATGTAAGCACGCGATAGAATATGCAGAGGTATCTTCTATCACTAAACCAATACTTCATTCGAAAGATCTTCCAGTACCTAAGCCCGATCGAGGCCATGTTGAACATACAAGTTCTAGTTCTGTTTTTACTTTGAGTGGTGCTGAAATTAAAGAAGGTGTGTTCATTGGGCCAGATGTGAGAAACTTAATAAAAGATCTTCAGCTTATTTCGACTTTAAATACTTAAGAAAAGAATGCTTGGGTGGCGTTTGTTGAAGTCATAAACAATTTTTAGGGAAATCATCGATCACCCCAATATGAGAGCCTAGTAAATAAATTGTTAATAGTTGTTGTTAAGGCTGTTATGTTACTAAAAATACTCTTCTTGCAGTCACATCTAGATTTTTGCGCGGAAAATCTAGGTGCTGTAAGCGATGAGCACGGTGAGCGCTTTCACCAAGATATTGCCTCAATACAGAGGCGCTATCAAGGGAAATAGAACCCTGCGATGCTTGCAGACTACTGCTGGTTTTTGATAAGGGAGACCTCAACCTCTGCTTACAAAAGAACCAAATGAAGTTAATTTTTTAGTCATAATTCATTAATTTATTGGAAAATAGCGATGAAATCAGTAGAAAATAAAGGCCTCCTCTCCCTCCCTTTCATCTTTATGAGCTAATTGCAAAAGGAAAAGATTATCTATTCGATGCGTAATTTTGTTCATATGCTCACTGATGTGGTAGCATTTGAGAATAATAAAAAACTCATTCACATTCTCTGCCAGTTCCACTCCTAGTCTTAATATCATTAGCGAAGCTCGTTTTTTGAGCTCCGTCAAACTACCACAATGAATAAATAATAATGTACAAATTTTGAGATAGTTTCCAATGAATGTATCCGAATTTGATCATATATTTATTATCCAGCTTTTTATAATATTAAATAGAAAATTAAATAGTATATTGTACTTCAAATGATAAAGTATACATACACATACTTATTTTATATAAGCATAATTTATTTATCGAAATACGATGTTGGTTAAGTTTACCAGTCCAATTACAATGGTGCTATGAAATATCAAAGCTGAACTCAGCAAGTGAAGGATGCAATGAAGGGTACGTACACCGTAACGTACGACATACGCGTAATGGGAATTAGTCGGCGGCGGGGAGAGCAACGAGTGCGCCGCTGGTAGCCGGCTTTCAAAGTCTCGGACTCTCGGACGGACGACATAGTCCGGTCAGACGCCGCGCAACTATGCTGCCCCCAGAGCGAGCCGCACACCGCTCCGCATCCGCGATCTTCAAGCTCATCTCGCTACGCTCATATAGCACGTACTCGCTTGTACGTATCGACGCAACTTCTCGTGTACCGTATAGGCATCAATTAAAATTACATATGACTCGGAAATGATTACCGATGTTAATATGACCTATGTTTATCAATTACTATAAAAAGTTTCATTTAAAAATTTGCTTGTTAATTGCGGATGCCTAGAAATAGATTTCTGTGTTGTTGGATTTTATTTCTCATATTTTATTAGTTAAGTCGTCTTATATCTCAGAAGGTACAGAAATGTTAATAGGATTGGTAAAGTTTCCTTTATTTTATATGTCTTCCGCCATTGGTGAGTAAATCGTATCTCTCTAGAATTGATCATTTAATTATTTTAATCTCAAAAAAATCGTTATTGCTTAGGATTCATTCATTACTGGTTTAGAAAGAGGTTATACGATTATTCAAGGACTAAGATTTCTTAGTCTAAAAACATTTCTTTCACACATATGTTTTTGTATTTACAAGTTAAAAATAGCTATAGGCAAATCAGTTCGAAAAACTGTTTATTCTTGCAAATCATTTTGATAGTCACACTGACAGACGCTTTTCATTCATAGCCGCCCTGCGCCCGCCCTACTTCACGCTGCGGCGCGCTCTAAATAGTAACCGTCCGCCCAACACGAGACATGTCACGATGCTAGTAGCGCGATTCGACCACCACATTCACAAATCTCTCACAGGAGCCGGACCGTTCGCGCGTCTTATTATGCCGAGAGACGGCGCATCATGTCCCTCCATCCGCAACTTCCAGATCCTTCAGCTAGTGGTGACAATGAATACGTACACATACGGTGTCTCATCGCAAATATACACAAACCGAAAAATGTATCCAGGCCTCCTACATCGCCCATGGAATTGGTCTTGGAATCGCCGTCGTCCTCGGATACAGAGCGAAGTGTTTCGGGATCAGAACGATTCGAAGCTAGTTCGGTTGAAGAGATGATACCACCGCCGCCACGTGCAAAAAGCAACAGTATCGCTGGATCTATGCTGGAACCAGCGACGACGCACCACCATAAACATCGACGGCCTTCGTTCCTGCACATGCAGGTTGGCCGCACCGAGCATGAAGGACCCCATTCAGCAGGGGTCCGGCTCACCGTGCCCCGGTTCACCGTAACTGCACCGCCTGGAGAACAACGCCGCTCCAGCCACGGCTTTGCATTCAGCGGTTTCGCACTTCGAAGACACTCTAACACGGTCTGACCTAATAATAAAAAAGTTTTGTGTTGTGATTATGGTTTAACTACTCATTTCGTCACTAAAGTACGACTGCTTGATACTAATGGAATATTTGAATTATATTGCATCGCGCTCTTGATTCTGCCAATTGCATGGACTTGTTTTTTTTATGTAATGAAATGCTGAGTGCGAGTGTTTGTATGAATTCATGTTCTATATAGATTTCTTGTTTGTGCATAAACACATATAGAACCACAGTCCATTTTACATAACATTGAAAATAAGTTTGTATAAAATTAAAATGTTGTTTTTCAAAAAAATAAATCGATAATTGAGCGTTACAACAGATCTTTAGAATCTTGTAAGATCTCTGTTTTTGTCTTTGTTACAAAATTTACGATTTTGTCTTTGTTACAAATCTGGGGGCACGATAGTGCTCCCGCCAAGTCCAGCAAAAAAAAACAAAGCCACAGCTTTCTCTCTCTCAACTCTTTTCTTGAAACCATTTAAAACATTTTCTACTCCACTGTAACTTCGTTGTATACAAAGATAGAAGCCTGAACCTTAGAGACCAAGAGGATATAATATAACGAGGTATATACAGACATTACATGTAATTTGATCCTGTAGTTTAAAAAATACTGCAAGCCACAGTTCTTTAATTTTATCACTGACTCACTCACTCATTCACCGAGTATCAACATTCTAAGGTACTTCTAGCAGATACATAAGTTTCAAATTTTTAACACAAGTAGTGTTTAGCCCATCAACAAGGAAAAACTAAAACATACCGCAATTTCGGTCCCGTTTTCTAGATATGCAAACGAGTTATAGATCCTAAATGTTAAAGAAATTAAGTTATCTTATATTAATACGGCCACTATATAAAAATCTTTTTAACAAAAAATTAAACCGACGAAAAGAACTAAAAAGCAAAAAATAAATAACTTGCTTTTTAGTTCTTTTCGTCAGTTTAATTTTTTGTTAAAAAGATTTTTATTTGATGATTTTTTTTCATCATCAGCTCAGCTACATGAGGTGATGATTTCTGAACGCAAATACCTGATAAAGTAATGAAAAGTAAACAGAATCACTATTCGTTCCTACAATTTTCGAAGGTTGCTCTCAATTTTATCAGGATCCCATCATCAGATCCTGACTTCCTTGACATAGGACCACCCTTGAGGTATACCCTATCTAACAAAAAAAAAATAATAAAAATCGGTTCATAAATAACGGAGAGAGGGCTGAACAAACCTAAAAAAAAAATATATATATATAAACGGTCGAATTGAGAACCTCCTTTTTTTTCGTCGGTTAACAATGTTTTAGGTAGATGACTAATAAGGTAACAATCAGATCTCACAACTTTTTACGATAGAAGAACTGCGTTGCGAGACTTGAATTTTTTCATGTTATGTTTTGAAGGGATTTAAGTTACCTGTTACATTTAAAAGTATTCAATGTTTATTTGCAATTAAAAGTGCGCGAGTGAGTATTCTATGATAGATGTCAAACTTTGACAATTTTGGCTCTTTGTGAGTACACATAACAATAACAAACATTAGCGTGGTAGCTCCACAAAGCCGTTTGTCAAAAGTTGAAGTTGAACAATAACAAAACTTCTAAAAGTTATAACTAGCTAACAGAAACTTTGTACTTATATTCCAAACGCACTTCATGTGTAATTAAATTTAAGTTACATTACAAAAACCCTTAGGTTAATTTTTGCATGACTCTTTCACAACATTAACAAAGACAGTAATCAGTTGTGTAGCTTAAGACTTATATATTATATTGGGCTACCTTATGATATCACATGTTATCACTATATCTATAAATTCTGTTCATTATGTCGCGAACTGTGTCGAGTAAATGTTGACTTGTTCTTGATTAGTTGCTGCTGAAGATTCGTTGTGTTTTAAATTTGATTAATATTCGTCAACAGTATGGTATTCAAAACATCAATACTACGTTTCAGTTTACAACCCCCTGAGGTAGATATGTCCTAAGTGTTTAGTGTACAAGCTTTTAATTTATAATACAGATTTTGTTTTATGCGATGTAACAGTGCTTTAATAACATAATTGATCGTATCTGAATCATTGTTTGTGTCCTTGTGTTTCTATGTTAATACTAAAAAAAATGTTTATTTAATATAGAAATATAAACATGGCATTTAAATATAATTAGTTCCTCCTGTCAGTTTCTTTAGGCCGGTGAAAAATATCTCGTAGGAGCACTGGTAATTAGCAGTCTTGGGTTCCGTTCCGTTATTATGCTAGTATCGGTGACTGTTCACCATGTTTTGAACATATTTTAGATCTGTGTCTAATTTTTATGAACTTATATGTTCTTAGTATATTCAAGTTATTAGGGTTTCGTACGTCCGATTAAAAAACGGAACCCTAATTGGTTCAATCGTGCGTCTATCTGTCAATCTGTCAGTCTATTTGCGTCGAATCTAGACTGATTAAGTTTTAATTTAGTACACATATCAATTTCTGTGACACAAACACAGATGTGCAACGTAAATAACTGAATTTTGAATATGGGGAACTTTTTCACTTTTGGAAACCAAATTAAATTAATTAAAAAAATTGGAAACTACTAATGACATACTAATGAAATGGCTTATTGTGAGGGTCTAAAATATTTTATAAAAATAAGTGAAAATTGACCATCTTCCCCTCTTATCTCCGAAACTACTCAACCTAATAAATAGAAAAAAGTTCTTTACTTATAGGTTATAGGCAAACATATAAGTTTTTGGTCTCAAAATAATATACTAAATCTCATAATATTGTGCGTACAAACTTAAATTTTGCAATTCATCGTACGGAACTCTCCCCACGCGACTTCAACTCCCACTTTCCGGTTTTCCTTTTGTTATTAATTCTAACGAGCAAAACATTTTTGATTTAAATCGAAAGATAAAATATTACGTTTATTGAAGTTAGATGAGAGAATTCAGTTTCAGTATCATATATAGATCATTATAAATCGAGAAGATAAGTAACGAATCGCTTTAATTTACGGAATTCCGGATAATAATTAATAAGCCTGACAGAGAAGTATAACGTCTCCGTTATGATCTCAAGTAAAGATTGACTGAGGGTCAAGGAGCTTCACTTGAGGTCTAGGTACTCCCGTATTGAAATATAGGTAATAATTTTGTCACTCATGGTTACATTATTGATATACAGAGCCTGCACCGCAGCGAGTCGATGGTGTCACTAGCGTGCTTCAGGACGCTCTCGCAGCTGGTCAATAGCGATAGCCCTGGTGAACTGCAACAGTATCTAACGTCTAACAAGAATGTTAACATCGATGATAAAGACGAGGTAAGACTTAGTTGTTTGCGTCTTTGTACAAATGTGTAGGTACTAGTTACTTAGATATTTAAAATCCGCCAAAGACCGATATATTTTTCAAATAAAAATACTCTATATGGTTCTAATTCATTGCCACTTTAGAAGAATCTAGACAATGAAATATGCAAACCCATTGTTGTGGTCTTTTTTGATCTGCATGCACTCTTCATAAAACCATTGCAAGTCATTCTTGAATAATAATAATAAATAAATGTTCGAATAATGACGAGTAGCATTTTCTAATTTACCAACAACAGACCATGGTCGCGTATAGTTCGGTTACTATACTCCTGTCCATGCTTTCATTTTCTTTTTGACAGTTCCATTAGTCCGATAGTCGCTGATTCGATTGAAAATACTAATTATTTTAAGAGAACGTTTAAATCGATTTAAAATAATAAAAAGTTAATTTTAAGTGAAAAATACTGAACTCGTTTAATAAATTATTTTACCCACGTTTAGTACAACATAAGAACTGGTTATTTAATGTTACTGAGGACTGAAGTGAGAAATTCAGTGTGTATCATATTTCATTTGTTAATTACTGTTGGTTTAACTTGAATTTCAATATTTTGATGTTAATTGGTGCAAAAAAACCGATTCAAAACTATAGACGAAAGGTTTTTTATACCGATTTGGAAATAATTAATATCGATTCATTAATTGCAAAAAAAATTACAATATTAAAATGTCTACAATTAATGGTAATAAATTGTATATTTAAATAAAAATAGGTAATCTATATATTTTTCTAACAGAGCATTTCAAAGTTTTTTTAAGAACTCTGGCACAGCTACGTTTTCAAGCAACTGTCAAAAAAAATTATTGGACAGAGTATAATCCTTCATACTAAGTAAGTATTAAAGAGTGCAGAGTAAATCATAAATAATGTAAGATTAAATACTTTTCCGCAGAAAGTTTGGCAATTTAATTATATGCGTCTGCTAAAATGCTAACTAAAGCATTTGAAGTAAATTAAATTTTCACCAAATCAATTGGTTTTTTAACAAAGACGGAATTGGTACATCTATTGATATTATTATATTCTGAATAACATAAATTAAAAATTTTAAATACCCCCGACTCAAAACTCCATCCACGAATAGAAAAGTTAATGATTTTAGAACGGCTGAACAGATTTTCTAAATTTATAGCTAAGAACCCTCTCGATCAAGTCACCTTTCAAACGACAAACATTTAATCAAAATCGGTCTATCTGTTTAGGCGCTATGTTGCTACAGACAGACCCACAGATAGATACCCATGTTAAACTTATAACATACATCGTTGGTTACGTCAGGGTTTAATAAAAAGGTAAAGACAAAACTTTTCACTACCTCTTTTTCTTCTGTTTAGTAGCTATTGACCGGCTTCAGTGTTATCGCTAAAAAAAAGTTTGACACGGATATTCCCTATCTTTGTTATTTATTTATTTTGATTATGATATATTTGATATTCGTTTGACCTCTGGGCGATCGGTCTGGGTGATAGTGATATATTTTATTACACACACCAATTAGTTGGTAAAACTAAATGGTGCCGACATTCCTACGACTAGCCCTAAGAAGAAGCACCGAATCAAAGTCAAGGATATCTTTTATGACAGTTGTGGTTTTAAGAATACTCGAATTAATGTTAATTCGAGTATTGTTAAGACAATAACTCTTGTTCTAAATTTTGCTACTAATTCTATGGTCATCGTCATTTAATTTTATTACACTATTATGCATATGAAATTTATAGTTACTAAAATATGAAATTCTTTTTCGGATTTTTCTTTAAGATCAAAGCTTCGACTGTTTATATAGAAGAAAAGAACAAAAAAACGTGGCTGTATAAACTGACGATACACCACTGCAGGTGTTTATAATGTCGGCGAGGATTGTATTCCGAAATAGCCACCCTTGCGCGTACCACATGTCGCAAACACTGTAATAGTTTTTTAATCGGTTCACTCGTTGTGCCTCAAGTAGGCACGACCGAAAATAAGCGTAAAGTAATATTTCTTACTAAAATGTACATGACCATATTGTTACACATATACACATGTCGTTAGTGTCACAATAGGGAATATGCATGTTGTTTAAATTTACTTGATTTATTTTCCCTTGAATCTTTAATGCCTGGATATTATGCCTAAAACCATTATTTTCTTATTTAGTTCGTCTTTAATTGCAAAAAATGTAAATTAAAATATGCAAAATAAGGGAGGGAAATTCAACAACAAAACATGACGTCACATTCCACATTTGACGATATTCGTAGTGTGCTACAAGTGCTATGGAGAAAGATAGTTTTTATTTGTGTTCCTGTGGTTTTTTTCCATTAGCTAGTGCAATTTTAGCATTCTGGCGATATTAGGCATCATCTAGGACGATGACAAAGTGGTTTCGTCAAAGCACAATCGGGCAATCTACCGAAAATAGATACATTCATGATGACAGCATATTTTGCATCAAATCCAGATTTTACGTCCTTTTAAGGCAATTATTATAATACATGTTATATTAAAATCTATTACATAGGTTTTATTGCACTCGGCACTAGGTACTTACCTAAACATAACTTATAAATAATCTTCTCACATTAAAACCATATTATAATAACTCAGAATTAATTAGTGAATTAAAATTCACTAACTTAAATTCATGTAATATGTTTGAAGTTAACAATATTTTTATGTGCTTATTTGTTTATTACAGATCTGAACAAGAATCTTATGGCCATTCCGCAATAGCAATATAAACACGATATTGAAGATACTTCATCTCTTCTCATTAATTTACACTATTGTTTTTATATTTTTGCATCTCTTGGAACAGGAAAAAATATTTTATTGGGTGTAATTCTTATAGTATTTTTACACTTAGGGACAAGGCAATACCTATAAAATAGTTTTTTAGCTTTATCCATCGTCTAGTAATTACAATAAATAGTAATTACAACTGAAAATCGATATAAAATTACTGTAACAAACAAGTAAACAGTGAGGTGGCATGTGACGTCATCCAACGCCCGCGAAATATGTCGATGTTTTCAATGTTATTTTAAAAATTAATTTGAACATTACCAAGAGTATTTATATTTTTTATTAAGGTAGAATGATGTAACAAGTGAATAAAAACGAAATGCATGCATATTCCCTATTAGGGAAGCATTATTCCACATGTAATTTGTCACCAAATTCCTTTAGGTAATTTTAGCTATTGTAACTCATAGTGATCATTGGAAAATTTTAAAAATAGATTTTTTCGTGGATTTGTACAGTCATGGATTTATTACACGTGGAAATATTGTTTACTCTGTCTGATGACGTTGTTGTTAAAGCTAGACAGTTATACAAGTATGGTAATGAAATATCATTATAGTTCCCATCGTCCTTATACTCTGTCACTCTGTCCACTGATTTATTTTCTTTTTGACAGTTCGATAAGTAGTCAATAAGTGATGACCTAACACTTTGCCGATTCAAATTAAAACTTTTTTAAATCTTTAATTAAAAAAAAGTAGAACAGCAAATTTTAATTTTATTAAAATGCTGAACTTGTTTAATACATTATATTACCCACGTTTAATATATTATAGATACTGAATTGACGACGATCGCTTGCGTCGATCGCCGTCACGTTAACATTAACCCGGCTCGAAGTACCACCTTTCTCGTTGAGTCCTGGTGACGGCGACGATGGACAAGCGCCCTTACGTTCTCAAGCAACTGTCAAAAAGAAAATAAACAAACGGACAGAGTATAGGTTTAAATCTCTTGAAATTTAAATTCTTAACTAATTGACCCGCGCAACGTCGTCTGCTTTTCTAAATTTTCCTCGTTTTTACAACATTTTTCATTGATGCTCCGCTCCTATTGTTCGCAGCGATGATGTTATATAGGCTATGTAGCCTTTCTCGATAAATGGGCTATCTAACACTAAAAGAATTTTTCTATTCAAACCAGGAGTTCCTGAAATTAGGGCGTTCCACCAAACAAACTTTTTCTAATAAAAACAATGTTGAACGATTTGAAATTACCGATTGGGAGACGTACTGTAGAGGATAATATTAGGATAGGTATACGGTTTCGAACACCTATGCTGTCGATTTCTTACGTTACTTACCGGCGCTTATTTCTGAGCGCACTGAGTTAGCATATGAGTAATTAATATATTTAAATTAATGAGATTAATTTTTTTTTTTTTATACACAGAATGGTACAACGGCCCTTATGGTGGCATCGGAAAACGGTCGCGCGGCTGCGGCGCGATTGCTCCTGGGGGCCAGTGCGGATGCAAATGCTGCGGATACCGACGGCTGGACCCCGCTGGCATTCGCGTCACGGGGTGGTCACATCGCCATTGCTAGGGACTTATTAGATGCTGGTGCAAAAGTAGACTCGAGGGACTGTGTAAGTATAAAACACGTGGTTATTTATTTTTTACGTCGCGATGGGATCAACACAACACTCATCCAATTCTTGCCTTTTTCCCAAATTTTATTTTAACACAATACTAAAGAAACAAATTTCCCAAAACTTGTTTTCCATCACTCATGTGGCTTCACTCTGCATTCTCTATCGCCTGTATTATGGTGAGCATCCCCATCACTTGGATAATTAGCAATCCACCACTGTGCGGTTCTCCAGAAACTTTTTGCCTTGCACAACCAATCTGTGGAACAAATGATCGCCTGCGATATTTTCGGACCGATACGACCTTCAAACCTTCAAGAAAAGAGCGTACTCCCATCTCAAAGGCCGACAACGCACTTATGACTGTTGAGTTGCAGGTGCCCATGGGCGACGGTAGTCACTAACCATCAGGTGACCCGTCTGCTCGTTTGCCCACTATATCATAAAAAAAAAATCACGCGAAATTGTTTAGGCTTTGTTAGTGATTGGGTCTAAAGAGTAAAAGATCTTTTGTCGCCATAATGGTGAAGATATTATGATAAAATAAAGAACATAGATTCGTATTTCAGTATTATCAGTCACACATAATCTCTATCAGAACCCATAAAATTTATACAATAAAAGTATTATAATGTCGTTAAAAATATTATGTTATGACAATACTAAATGCGTGTTTACTACGAAACGTTTACTTGAACGTTTCAACTACATTGGAATCCAGACGTACCTAATTACGCATTACCAAACTGTTGTTGATAAAAACTATACTTAAAGATAAAATAAACTCAACAACATGTCTAAACAAATTTGTAAGAGATCAGAGAATTCAGTTCATTTCAGTAACAAAGTTTTTGGGATTCCATTCCGACTTTCAGTGTTTAACATTTTGTAGCGTCTGCAATTTGACTGCTTTAAACAAAATTGGCACTTCTTCAAAATGACTCATATACTTAGTGTAGACACAAACGCTTACGGCCATAATAAAATTATTGTTTATTTTCTTTTTTTATCGTGCACTCTGGCATACTCTGGGATGGAATTTTGGTGAAAGCGAAGGATTGGACGAATAGATGTCTCACGCCAGAACGGCTGAAAGGATTTGGGTGAAATTTGGCACAGAGAGAGATTTATAGTTTAGAATAGTACACAGGCGACTTTCATCTCGGAAAATCTACGGTTCCCATAGGATAGATTTGAATGTCTACGCGAACGAAATCGCAAGCAACAGCTAGTCCTACTAATATTATAAACGTGAAAGTTTGTGAGGATGTATGAATGTTTGTTGCTCTTTCACGCAAAAACTACTGAACCGATTGCGATGAAACTTGGTACATAGATAGCTGGAGGAAATTCCCTCAGCATCGGGAATTACGCGGGTGAAACCGTATGGCGCAGTTAGTATGAAATAAATACTATTGGTATTTAATTTAGTACCATTCTGATTATGACAAAATACAGAAATGATTAAAATAGAAAACCTTGGAAGAGTTTTGTCACTTTTAATTAAACGTATTTAGGTCTGCACATGCACAATGCGTAACCTGAACAATTATATTAGAGCAATGACCAAAACCTATTCTGGACTGTGTACTCAAAAATAGTATATTTATACTTGACGTGGATCTTTGCCAAGATGTCACTGACATCCAAACACATTCTAAAATATAATGTAGTGCAAGAACCAATCGCTCATAAACAATTATATTTTCTTATTATTCTTTTCTCTTTTTGCAATCTTAACTTTTATAATAAAAAAAATAAAAGTACAAAATATACATAGTCCTAGACAAAACGTACATTAATTATTAAAATTATATAAGATCTTAATTTTCCTTTAACCTGTGTGTGAGTTAGCATATTTGAAATTGTTTCTCTAATTTCCGTCATGCTAGGAATTTATTATTAAGGTATTTGGCTAACAAAGTGAACATTCATCATGGGTTTTTGGTGAATAAATTTAGATGAAGGTCAAATATAGAATGGGGTCATGATATTCGCATTTAGTAAATGTTTGTTTCTCTTGTCTTTCGTCACTGACAGCTGCTGACTGAAGTATTAAAAATATATTTCTTGTTTTGTTTTCTCCAGTAGATGATTTGATACTTAGCCCAAATCGACAAAATAAGTATTTCTTTGGTATCAAAGTATTGTACAGAACTTTATTGAATATATGAGAGGGTACCAGGTTGGGGGATGTTTTTCTCAGTCAGTCAGTTTGTATTTTTCGTAAGAAATAGGAGGAGCTAATACTTTACTTAAATGTTATAATCTCTACAGCTTTTACTTTTGTACTTGGTACCATTTTTTTCTTTCATTATAGGTTAATATTTGACTATATAAAACCAAGCTGGCATAAACGTTAGCAGGACACGTTGTATTCGTCCTGTATTTTGATGTTTACATCCAAAATGTTTATTTTAAGTATAAAAATTTACGGTACCTAACTGTTATTTTGTCTTCAAAAATAGAATCCTCAATCAAGACTCTGTGCTAGCGAGGTTATTTTTACCGGTTTTCATCAGTGTTCAATCTGTTTAAAAACACTTCAATGTACTGGTGCTGATGAACATCGTTAATAACTTGTAGAAGTAAACACACACCACCGTACACATTCTGAACAATGTCTTAATCTGCGGACAGACTCATTACTTATCTACTCCTTTGTTTTTAATTTAGCATACTTTTAATTTATAATCTTTTAATGAATCAATATAAATAAATAAAATTGGTTTGTATTGTCAAAATAATTGTTTTTTTTAAGCTCATACATTATTTGCACGATGCTTATGCCCAAAAATCAGTTTTAAAATTTTTGTCTGTCTGTTTGTTCCGGTTAATCTCCGGAACGGGTGGATCGCTTTCCACGGGACTTTCATTGGCAGATAGTTGGTGTTATAAGGAATAACATAGGCTAATTTTACTTTGAAAAAAGAATGATGGTTCCGCGCGAAATATATAAATATGTACACACGAGCTAAGCCGCGCGGGAACTGCTACTTTATTATATTTACTTTTTTAACACACATAACATACTTAAGTGAAGCTATTATGGAACTTCGTCTCATTTCAGGGTGGTTGGTCTCCATTGCTTTGGGCGTCATACAAGGGCCATGAAGAGGTCGTAACGTTGCTACTAGAAAAAGGGGCAGATGTGCATGCACATGGACACTATAACATCAAGTATGTCTTTTCGTTGTCAATGTCAATATATTCACAGGTTTAGTTTACTGTTCATCCGCCAATCAATGTAGTTCCACACTGACTGCTAACTGCTTATATGAAATTAAAAAAAAACATTTAGAATACATTATCTTAATGTTTTCCTTGAACAATCACCGCAGTAAAGAGTAGGTAATATTAACGGTATAATATATATCTATCGTTTCATAGTAGGCTGTACATGATAACAAAATGACTTTTTAAGACATGTCATTATGTATAGCGCAGTAAAACTCAAGTTCAATGTTTAGCATAATAATCATATGCATGTCTGTTTGCGGTTAGTTCCATGTCTAATTCACACAAAGTTGTTGCGCATTTTTGCCTAACAACGTGAGGTACTTTGAGATGCTTGTGACTTCAAATTATTATTACTTTGAAATATACTTTGTGTTGTTATATATAAATTGACTGAAGTGGAATTGTGTTTATTAAGTGATGTACTTTTTATGTTTACTGCATTGACTTTAGCTATAAAGGCCCTTTTCGAGCTAAAATACCAACGTATTTTTTTTCCGATAACAATACTTTTTTATTCAGTCTACAAATTTTTTAACTAGCTTGTTTACTGCAAAAAAAAAAATACAAACATCACATTTATTTTCATTTTCATTCGAAAAGGGCCAAACCTTTTAGTAAGATTTTTAGATATTTAATTGAAATTGGAATTAAAATTTGTAAATAATACCTATCTCAATAATTCTCTTTTGTTTCCGTCCAAATAGCGTCGATATACATATATCTTCTTTTCTACATAAATAAGCAGTGGCATCCTATACATCATTGGAGGGTGACGGGGCAAATTATACAAGAGTCTGCTAGTAATAAATATCTAGTAGGAATGCGATAGTAGATTAAGTGTGATGTTCAATGTTAAAGTTAAATGAGTGGACATGCATCGTCACACTAATCTGCAATTCATCTTAGAAGAAATAATCCATAATGAAACACGGAAATACTGACCAGTATAATGCAGTACAGGGGTAGGCCTTAGACTCGCTGAACTGCAAACAAACGAGGCTAATGAGTGTTGACTTATGCCGCGTTCCTATAATCAAGAAACGATTCGTTTTGCTTACGGACGGTAAAATATTCGTTGAAAATTCAACGAAATCCTTTCTTGATTATAGGAACGCGGCATTAATAGTAATGTTTATAATTTCAGTTCATTAGTATGGGCAGCAGGTCGCAAGCACAGCATTGTAGTACAGCGTCTTCTGATTGCTGGTGCACGCCCCAATTCATGCGATAAGTACGCAACTTCGGCCCTGACGTGGGCGGCGCGAGCTGGTGACGTCGTAGCTTGTAGCGCGTTACTTCGGGCTGGTGCTGATCCCAACAATGCTGGAATGTATTGTTGGACACCGTTGCTGCAAGCTACACATGGTGAGACGTACAACACTTGGTATATTGTATTAAAAAAAAACACTTTGCCTAAAATAATTGACAAAAATAAATCCCTGAATCTTCAAGCTTGAATACTTACCCATTTGCTTACAATATCATACCTAACAGTAATGCAATGCTTGTTAGTTTAGATCAATTCTTGCAAACTGAATTTAATTAAACCTTTTATCCTACGGAATTACGGAAAAACGAATTTTGTAAATAAGGTCAGTTCCAATGGCAATGTATTCTTTTTATGATAAGAATTACCCGATTCTGCACCAATGCTTCCAGAGGCTTCTAAAAAATAGACACGCACTTAATATATGCATTGAACGGTGATAGCCTGTTGGCTCACAAACCTAGCTTGTTTATAAAAATGTATTTTTTTTAACAATTAATTTTATAGTATTTTTTTATTGTTTGTCTTTATGTAACTGGAACTGCTTTTTCGATTCCCCTATCAAACGAATACAGTCGAACCATATTACTCGGCCGACGTCATCTGTCAGTTTATCAGTGTGATAGCTCTACAGTTGATATTTTTACAATAACATGTGTCTATGACTGCTGTCATGACCAATAATGACAAAAGTTGAAAACAAAGCGGAGAGCCCATAAAACTGTTCATAAGAAATAGGATACCTACACTAGATTTCTGCTCGAATTGGAGCTAGCCGAATTTGATTGTATTCAATTTTGCTATAATACACTCTTTTTTTAGAGGACTTGAAGTAAAATAAATAAATCTCTAAATATTTAGGGATCCTCCAATTAAATTATATCTAAATATTAAATGTGAGAACCTTAAACAAAAGTCAACACTAGAGAGTTTACCTTTTTCAATTTTATTTTTTTAGTTTTTCTTTCTTTTTAGTGTTTTGTATTTTCTCTTTCAGGTAATCACTTTGAAATTGTACAGATGCTTCTAGAACACAAACCGAATGTCAACGCATTAGACAAGGATGGCTACACGGCGCTCGCCATCGCATGTAAAGAAGGATACTACGATATAGCTTTGGCACTTATTAACTCCGGCGCTTATATTAACGTTCAGGTAAATTTCATTCACAATTGCAAATGTAATTTATAACATATAAACAGATTGTTCCGTTTTCTTACTACTCGTTGAAATTAAATAAACTAAACATTAAACATGAAAACAATAAATATGTGACGATATGTTTAATTTAATCTCAAATACGTCAACACGCAATCTGTACCGAAGCGGATATTGCATCAAAAGTGTACCGAGTAATGTGGTTATGTCGCGAGAAGGTTCCAACTGTTCTTATAATATTACTAGCTGACCCGACAGACGTTGTCCTGTCTTAACTGTGAATATTGAATTCAAATTAGTATAATTAATAAAAAAAAAAATATTCCAAAAACATAGTTCCGACCGATGCATCTGTATAAACGATATTTGCAGGGTGCATCCTGTCAATGGCGCCAACTGTCAAACAACTGACAGTTATACTAGATACGTTACAAAAGTTAATATGGCCGTTAAGTTTTCTTAACTTTTCTAATTTCCACACAACTTTCTTAATTTTTTCTTTCATAAGAACCTTCTCCTGACATAACAAACGCAATAAAAAAGAATAAGCGAAATCGGTCTAGTCGTTCGCGTGATGCCTTGACCAAGGGAAATAGGGATTAATTTTTATATATATATATAGATTATGATGTTGTGTCGCTAAGCTGTGTAGAAGTCATAGCTCGAATCGAATTCACGACCCCTGGCTCAGTATAACATTTCTACATTACCCCAAGATTGGCTAGTAGTGAATGCACTGGGCATTAATAAGTCCATAATTAAGTAAGTGAGTGTTAAATAAATAAAAAGATAGTGATTGGACTTGCCAGCTGCAGCTACCACCTACTCCATTGACGTTGAGGAGTGTGAGTGCTTCGTTCTTATTATGCGTTATTCGACTCTAAAATGAATGTGCTTACTTTATCAAGAGTAATTTCTTTACATATTGTTATTCGTAGGATAGTCTTCACTCGAAAGAACGTAACTACGTCAGAAAAACCTTGAACAATAATTATTCTATCTTTCTTTGATCTATTTCTTTAAACTGCAACGATGCCTAATATAAACTGTTTAATTAATACCATGCTGATCATCTAAGATGCTTATAAGCACTGCTACTGCACATAAATGAGCTTGTAATTAAAATTTTATTTTCAGTTTCTATTTAAAAACTTACCTTTGTAATGTTCATAGGACCAATCTAAAGATACCCCGCTCATTCACGCAGTAAAAGGTGGACACAAAAATATCGTAGAAGCATTATTGAAGAAGCATGTAGATGTTGACCTTCCAGGCAAGGAAAAGAAAACCCCTGTATACACAGCAGTAGAGAAAGGACACGTGGCGATATTGAAACTGTTGCTGGCTTCCAATCCTGATTTAGAACATAGTACAATTGTGAGTATTCAGTTTTCATACCTTGAGAGTGTAATTACCTCCTGATTCTGTTACCAGTACGATTGCCAATCAATTCCATTAACAGACAGAGGAATAAGTCGGCGGTAGCCTAATTACTAAGGCGACTTGCAATCAAGTGGCTAAGGGTAATAATAAGGCTACTAGCAACATACGTAGTACACCGACGTGAACCCACTACTAACACCAGCATTTAGCTTAGCTGGAGAGGCTGGAGGAGTGTGACCCACGTTGCTATATCTAGCTAATTTTCTATATTTTTTTATAAAAAAAAAGTGGTCAAATTGTTAACTAATACGTGGCCTTCTTTTAAAAAAAACTACTCCGGATTAGGTTGTACTTTTACTGACAATTTTAGCTATTATTTTACTCTACAGTCAATACAAACACCCAATGAATTATCTACTTTCCTGTTACTTAGTCAACTTAGCATATATTTAATAGTAGAAAACATACGGTGGG
This sequence comes from Euplagia quadripunctaria, assembly GCA_963859945.1. Taxonomy (NCBI): domain Eukaryota; kingdom Metazoa; phylum Arthropoda; class Insecta; order Lepidoptera; family Erebidae; genus Euplagia; species Euplagia quadripunctaria. The sequence goes on along the minus strand of OY982564.1, from coordinate 11,156,454 downwards.
TAATTCCAGTATAAGATTACATACGCTATTATGGATAATTCATTAGTAACATTTACCGATAAGTAATTGCATCAATTTGCGTTTCAAACCGGTTATAGTACACTGGCCTAGGCTTTTCACCTTACCGTAAAAGAGGTTTGTACATTTTCTGTTCAGGTTTTAAGTTCGATTAAAACTCAAATTTATTACAAACCGGTTCCTATAAACTCTGATAACTAAATTGTTATAGCTTGTACATTGTAAACTCAAAAAACTAATCTTTAGCGAAAACTAATCGATATTTTATCAGAGGAAAAACAGCAATATTGTGCTTCGCCGATTCAGTGGCTGAAGCAATAATCTACGGAGTCCTACCTCCTCCATAAAGATATTTTCGGTTCAAACGTAAACTTTCACAGTCATTCATTCAAACACCACCAAATGCCTGTTTCACGACTGTTAGGGTCGTCGCTAAGAATTTCAAGTTCCTAGTTTTATGAGAACTCAACAGTGACCTTTAGTATTTAAAAATATTTTGATTTCGACTAACCGACACATGTAAGCGTACCAGTTACGTAGCTACGCCGCCGGTCTTTAGCAAAAATGTTATAGAGAAGTTTTAGTCAATTAATGTCATACTAGAGATCGCGTGGTGGTCGAATTTCGACCACGGTTTATTTCATTGGCCAATATAACTTGAACTGTCATTGTATAGACTTTGTACAATGATAAAGCCAAGTATATACTGGACACTTATAGCTTTATGTACACGTTTTTTATGTAGTTTTTCTTAACTTTATAGCAAATATTGTTTAAAATTTATAGCTTTCTGCACTTCTTCTATATATAATCTGTAAATATTCCTAAATTTACGTTACTACGTTTGCGAAATTTTCTTAAAAAGGGGTACAAAGAATTCTCTTCACGTATAATATAATGATTACAGTCAGGAGATACACCCCTGATGCGGGCGGTGCGATCTCGCAACGCTGAAATGGTGCAACTGTTGTTAGAAAGAAAAGCGCGTGTCAACGTAGCAGACAGCCGGGGGGACACGGCGCTACATATTGCGATGCGGGCACGCTCGAAGGTAAGGGTTTAGTAGTATAATTTGTCACAAAGCTTGAACACCAATGTCATTTTCTTAATTTTTTGCTCTAATAAAGTGTAATATTTTACGGCGTTTTATGATGATTTCTGAACCAAGGAAGTAGATATACTCGTATGTGCGTTATAAGAAATATCTTTGGTTTTATTCTAAATAATATAACAAAAGATATTACTCATTTATAATCTAAAATTATCAGAAGAAGTTGTTATGTACTTATTACTTTTTTTTGCTGTACATACATACAAACCCTCACGTGTTAATCACCCACATTTTACAAACTATCATTTAGCCTAAAGAGCTTATTGGCGATAACCGGACACAAAGTTTTATAGCTAGAAATTAATCTATGACTCAGTAACAATCAAGATACTAAATCACTTCGCAGTATTTTCGTTATCCCAGATATTAAATAATTTGATACACGCCTAAATTACAATCACAAAAAACAAGAAAATATACCCGTAATAAAAAATGTTTAATTAAATATTACTAACGTTGTAAATCCATTACATATGTAATTGATTTAGCCTTCTATGATAAAGTCAATGTATTTTGAATTGGGTTACCTTAAGAAGTTTGATAATTTAAGTTTTCACGCTCTTCAAGTAGTGTGTAATGGCTTACAAAATGATAATAGTGTCACGAAAAAAACAATGTGAATATAAAACGATTATTATTTTATTTCACAGCAAATTGTTGAAATTCTCCTACGTAATCCTAAGCACAGCCAGTTACTGTACAAGCCGAATAAACTGAACGAAACGCCGTACAATATCGACATGAGCTACAACAAAACGATACTGGGACAGATCTTCGGCGCACGTAAACTGAACACTAATGAAGACAATGAGAACATGTTAGGATACGAGTTGTACAGCGCGGCGTTGGCCGACATGTTGTCCGAACCAAGCTTGTCAGTTCCGATCACTGTAGGGTTGTACGCGCGATGGGGATCAGGGAAGTCTTTTTTGCTCAATAAACTTAAAGGTGAGTTTACTTACGGTACTAAAAATGCTAATTATTTATAAAATTACCTTCATTATTTTTATCATCACTTGCAAGTCGGAGAACAAGAAGCAACAGCAATATAATATTCAGAGCGAAAAGACTGGATTTCTGAAATTATAAAATAATTTACATATTTTGAAATTTTCAATATAATTAAAAGGCTGATTTCGTGATCGCGTTAATTCCCGTACATATATACATAATTATATCATGGAACGCGAAATTTTAAAAGTTAGTCACACATCTTAAGGTTTTGAAACTGATGTGTAAAGTGTGATGTTGTTAAGACACTTCTGAAGCCAACAGTTTTGTTTTCTCAGAGGAGATGAAGAATTTCGCTCGTCAGTGGAGCGAGACGGGCTGGGCGTGGTCGTGGGCGGTGTCGTGGGCGGCGTGGCACGTGGCGCTGTCCGTGGCGGCGCTGAGCGCGGTGGCGGGCGTGCCGCCCTACGTGGCGCTGGGCCTGTGCTTCGGGCTCTTCGCCGCCATCTACATAGCATTGTATATATTGTGGTACACAGGGAATAAGTACGTTTCTAACTCTGACTTTAAACTATCGATGCCGAAAGGTTAACAATTTAAGTATAGGCTGTCATTTCTCGATACGAGATTAAAACACGATTCCCGTTTGGCGTGTTATTCTCATAGACTGATATATATGTCGCCGTAAGATTGTGAACATCGTGAGTTTATAAACTAACTCGCGATGTTATGAACTGACGGAAAACTTATGAACTGGACCTACCTGTTTACAATTCAACGTATTATTTCTCGTTAGTAATCTAACAATGTCAAAACGTCAAATCGCACCTTGCGTGCTGATTGGTTGAACGTGAAGTGTTCCGAGCCGCGCGCCGTGATATTAGATTTGGTTAGGTTAGGCTCCTACTTAAGGCGCAGTACGGTACACCGTGTGGTTTTAGTCGGTTCGATTCCGACACACCGCCCCACCGAAAACCCCGGTGGGGTGACGGCCCGAGGGAGTTTCCACACGGACAGAATATGAACCCTGTAGCTGCGTTTACTATTCATTCATATGCAGTTCATAATATTTCGTCAGTTAATAATATGACTAAATTGTTTATAAACTAACGATGTTCACAATCTTAGGGTGACATAAACACATCATGTGGAGTAACACGGCTAATGTTTATAGGCGTGTACGTACTGTGTGCTTATTTTCCAACTATTCCTATAAAAATAATGGGATCTCTTTATAAAACTATTTAAAGCTGTTATAACTGATCTGTAAAAATGTACAGTCGACCTAAAACAATAAATAATAGATGGCAACTTGTTAAGCATTGGCGTGAGCGTAGCAATATTTCTCCACAAATAATATTTATTATGGTCGTTAATAAACTGACAGTCACTACACTACCAGTCACAGTGTACGTAATACAGGATAATTACCATGTTTATTGTTTTTGATGACCTCTGTGGCGCAGCGTAAGTGCATTCGACTGCCACATCGGGGGTCGCAGGTTCTATTATCGCTCAATGCAAATATTTATTTATTTATTCTCAACATCACCATCGTTACAGGCTTACCCTAATATGACAGTGTGGTCCTTAATTACTATAACCTAAACAAACATGGTTAATTTTGTGAACTCGTTCAGAGAACAAGTATATATTACAATATAAGGTAATATGCTATGGTTTATCGTTCTGTATTATATCTATAACATGTATGTATTTACAAAAAATGTAGGTAATGTATATTTTTTTTATAAAGATTTATCCGTATTCTAGAATCCATAGCACAAGTTCTGGTTAATTTGGGTCTAGATAGCGATGTGTTATATGTCCCAAATTATTATTATTATTGGAACAAAGTTTCTTAAGGCACGTTACATTTCAAACGCTCGGCGGTCGGCCGGAAAAAGTGTTAGCGCAACGAAAAATGCTGACCGCGAGGTTATTTTGTTTTTTACACTATCTGTGGATTCTGCACGATACTACTGTAATATCTTGTATACTTATTATCCGTATATTAGTTGGGGCAACTTTTACATATAACGCTATTTTAATTTCGAGTTTTTACAATGTTTACTATATATTTTGATACGATTTATTCAATCCATCAAATACATGCGAAACGAATTTTGTTCCAACCGGGTGTACCAAAGACACCTCTCGCGTTTTTGAACTGAAAACTTCTTTAGACACTTTGTGCACTTTTGCTATAGGGAAAAGCACTGAACTCGCACCGTCATGCTAATAATACATATATAGATTCACTAGAGGGTGCTAATCTAAACATTGAGTTCTGTCAGCTCCTTATTAATTAATCTTTAAAAATATAATTAGTTCGATAAAGTAGTTATTGTGTGCGCAATTCATATGGTAAAATAAACAAAAACATAATTGTAATTAAGGTGAAAATTTATAACGCCCATAGTAATCAATAGCGAAAACCTTTATTAAAAATTTTGTCCTAACGTACGTCAGTTTGATGGATGTCACTAGTAGAAGGCATCACTTTCTTCAAAAATGAACACTTCTGATCGGCAACTCACAATTACTTATTAACAATTTTTGAAGTGAAAACTTCTTTAGGCACGTTGGGTATGGGGGAAAAACACTGAACGCGTCACGCATAGATGACAGATGTGTCAGTGACTGACAGTTTTTTTATTTATGAGCATTTTCAAATGAGTAATGTTTCCCCAGGTATGAATGGTGGTGGGCGGGCGGCGTGATATCGACCCTGGGCCGTAAGTTCAGTTCCTTACTACTAGCTCTGCAAGTTGTGTTCTGTCATCCACCCGGCCCAAATGATCCAAGGGCACTACCTGCTACGCCTATAAGGTAAACCTAACAAAGCATTTATTTTGTTAACGTGAAATATTAGGATACGTCTCATACTGCACAATTGGGTAGTGCACAAAATAATTTATTTCGCCAAGTCGGGCAATAAAATAACTTACAATAGTGTGAAATTGTCTTCCACTTTTACTTAACTTTTTTACATTTATTTTATAATCGTCAATTTAATATTAAAAGTGAATGATTTGATAACAGTAAAGCGTGACGTCATGTTAATATTTTGGTGAATCATTGCAAATTTAAGCAGAAATTTATAGATTAATTCAATAAAGATTTATTATTTATAAACTTACTTATGTGCCTATGCTTATGTACTCTTATATATTGTAAAATTAAATGACACACATAACATAATTAAAACTAAAATAAACCACATTAATAGCCAATTTTGATTGTACACATGAAATTTATGATGTACCTTTCAGTCACGTTGTCAATTAATTAGTAATGTTATTTAGAAATTAGAGTCCATTCCCTCAACCTTTCTCTCCGGTAAATACTTAAATACATTATGAACCACTTTACTTCAGGTTTCATTTTACGGAAGGTATGAAGAGCGGCGGTGGCCAGGAAGGTGACGCGATGGTGGTACAAATGATTGCAAGCCTCGCGGAAGCTATAGAATGTCAGTACGGACGCATCTGTACCAGGCTTGTGAGGGCCTTCCGACCGAAACCTTTGTCATCCACTTCGGGATGGAAGTAAGTTATGATAACACTAAAAGACTTGTTGATCAAATTTTAGAGAGTTCCCGAACGCCTTACGGGAGATCTTAATTTAAACTCTCAGCTGAAGGCAGCCCAGGCCCCATCTTTGCAGTGTAGGTATGAGGTTACAAGTACATCACGGCGTCGACGGGTCGGAGAAACTCAGTGGGCTGCCGCGCACCAGCCGGATCGCACGTGTTCGATACTCACTAGCATAATATATTATATTTATTTATATATATATATATGAAAGGTTTTTCTTTCTTTCATATACTCACTACTCAGTAATATATTTCGAAATAAAGGCAGAAGTATATGGCATTTTAAGATTACTAGAGGTAATTGAAAACTTTAGTAAATGTAACGGGATAGAATTTAGTGTCAACAACTGTAAAAATAAGCAGAATTGTGGAATCTGAAGGGATGGAACTCTCAAATTCTATGCACCTTAGCCGCCTGAAAAAAGTATTAAAGTCTTTTGTCAAGTAGTAACAAGGTGCGAGCCTATAAATGATTGAGTCATACCAGCCCTAACGTCTTCTTTGGCATACTTAAATGGAGCTAACCGCGCACCGAATGCACGTTCATCGGTAATGAGATTGTATATCCCGCGGAAAGGTAGGGGGTCATGGTTTTTTTTAAATGTCAGGACACTGAATAAGAAGAAGTTAAGTATTTGGATTTGGCCCACGAGATGGTCGACATATGTGATGTGGCTTCGGCAATCATTGTGCCGATAGTCATATCAGCCCACGGGTTGATTGCGAAGAGCCTCGACCAACACCTTCAGAGGTTAGGCAGCTGGATTAAGGGCAAAACGTAGAAGGCGGTCCTTCTCGATGCGGCACGTATTGTGAGGAAGTTTCTGTCTCTGGAGTGTCTGGAATCGGTTTCGGTTCCTGGATGTTATCCTGGGTGAGAATAGAATCCACGACCTCTGGCTTAGCAGTCAGGATCACTATCCACCATACCAACAGGCCGATCAGATGTACAAAATATAGTACCATACGAGGACTTTTTACAAATGTGTACATATTAAAAGTCCGTTTTTGCAGACTTCAATTTCTATTGAAAACTTCCTTTTGTATGACTGCCATATGATACCAGTAACAATCTTATTGAAAAAGAAATCTAAATAAAATATTGAGCATACAACTAACAGACACGAAAGTACACATCGACGTAAAAAAGTCTGTGAATCACGCAGATATTTTGTTACAGGACCAATCAAATACTAATTTACTTCGGCTTAATAAATTTTCATGACAATTGAATATGGAATACATTTATAACACATCCAATCTAATCAAAACATCTTGTTTTCATTCGTATTGTATTTTTGCAGATGGCGTCGGGTTTGCTGCATTCCTCACATAGTGACATTCGAACTGTGTTTCACGTGCATTGTGCTTGGAATATGCGTACTCGTCATGTATTTAGTCGACAGTAATACTGATGATCAGTGAGTATTACTAATATTAGATTTATTACGTAACTTATTTATACTTTTATCTCAGAAATATTATCTAAAAATATTATCCCTAATTAAAGTTAATGCTTTTAAAAAATTACTTCAGAACAATTCTTTACTTTGTTAATCATTTTTTAAATTAAATAAAAAAAGTTGCCTTGAAGTAATTGCTTTTAGCGATAAAACAGCTTATTTTTAATTTAACTGTATGTTAAAAATGTAACATTCTGTTTTTACAAAGTTGGTAGTTACAGTGTTTTATAAAGAGTTAACTCTATTAGGATAGGGAAAAAATGAATGCCTTGAAATAGAAAAAAATATCTGTCCTAATACCTAAATAGGTTATTATTGAGTGGATATGGGCAATTTCAAGTGTGAATCAACCTCGTAGTAAATTAAAAGCTGCAGCGGTTATGTAAATT
>OY982564.1:11082493-11148724 GCA_963859945.1 Euplagia quadripunctaria | reverse complement strand
TCGACATCGTGCTACGACAGACCACACGGATACAAGGTTGCCGGGGCCGTTCTTAGAATTCGCTTTCATCATGTTTTACAAATGTAAAAATCATCACCGGCAAGGAATTATCAATTTTTAGTAGGAATAACAGATATTAGTAGATTAGAGAAAATATTTCGAAATAATTGTCTATTCTAGTAAATCCGTTAAACATGAGTTCACTCACATAAATAATGGTGCAATGGTGTATAAATGCAAGTGTAAATAGCCATTGAAATCGACGCTATAATAGTCCTCGTTCTACAATATATGACTACGAAATAGATTTAAACGATTAATACCTAGTAAGACTTTGAGTACTCATATCGTTGAATCGTAAATGTGGCATAGAAATAGTAATTCTTGCGTTATCTATTTATATCTGTGCAAAGGTCAATGTTATTGTTGTTTTTAGCACATTAAAATTAAACATATTTGGCCGCCGAGCGCCAGGACTGCTTATTGCGAAATGGATCACGCTGCAATAATATGCCTAACCACGCGGTAGTGTTTACAAAGATGGACGCTATTGTTCTAAGGCCACTGACTACGTTGAAAATGTGTCAAGACCGTTTCTTTATTATTATAACAATCAGTAAAAAAAAGGTAATAATCTCATGCCAATGTATTGACTAATATATTAGAATGGGACTATTATCATTATCCGTTAGATTTCTTAAGTTAATTACATAATTACAGGTAGAAGTATCTGACTTTTTAGCTTGGAACCTCGGTACGATATCCATACTCAAATAAATAAACTTACTGAGCAAACTTAAGCTTCATATCAGCCACAGACAGCTGACCAGAGAAGGGATGCATTGGTAAAAGATTCACAAATGCTTCTATTTCTCCATTATTTGTAGCCTGTAGCCACTGTTGGTACGCAGGTGTTGATTTAAAAGCCATCATAAATTGAGAATTGTAGGATTCTATCTCTCGGCTGCCCTCTGAAATTATAAAACGTCATTATGTTAGCCAGTTTTTTATACCAGTGGCCAGTTTGCTTTTTTTCTACCTTTTGACAAGCGCCAGTTGCTGGAAGCCCTATTGAACTCAAAGAGAGGAAAATAGTTGTGTATATGTTGTAAACTGTTTATAGAGTTTAGAAGCTGACAGAAAAAGTGCAATTAGATAGAGTTTTTAAGAGGTTCGCCATTCTGCTCTTGAGTGCGCACATCGTGACTGGATACGGTATTTCCGTACGATTGTTTTATCTCGACTTCTGGTGTAACTACGGGCACAAAAAACGCCCAGACTCGTTAGACAAATTTTCCAACATTTTTTTCATTTGCTATATAGACTTTTGAGTAGCATTTAGTATCAATAAAAATTAATTATAATTAAAAAAAAAACTATTTTCTGATGAGAGGTGGTCTTGGATAGTTACCTGGTAAAAGAGAGGTCCTTAAAAGATAAATTAAGTAACTTGCAAACTGATCTCTTATCCAAGTATCGCCTTGAGTTGCACCGTGACGTACTACATGATCGGCAAAGCGAAGATCCTCCGTACCAAGGGTTAATTGCCTCCTCAATACCATATCGGCAGTTTCTATCCTCATTTCATTCAATTCTACTAAAACATCGAATAACTGTCTCTTCTGTTTAAAGAGAACATTAGACGCGCCAACAACAAATCCCTGCACCGCAGGATCAGATAATAGGTCAAGATATTGTAAAGATAAATAAGGTAAACAGAGATAGCCTTCTTCAAACAAAGGAAGGGGTAATCCACATTCTGCTTGATCTATCTGTCCAGTCAGAGTATATAAACCATCAACACTCATATCTCTTGCCATGGTTGGGCTCTGCTGTGCTTCTGATAAACCTTTCTGGGTCTTACACTTTTCTCCAATACTATGGCATTTTTCCCTAGCACCTGATAACTCTTGCCTATCAACAACATCAGTGAGCAGAGTCTCATCAAAACTCTGTCTACTAACTCGATCCTTCTCTTCTAACAGATTCCCAGTTTCTTTTGGAGTTAACTCCTCAATTTGATTTGTACCATTATGTATGCTGCCTAGGGTTTCTTCTGCTATTTCTGCAATGATATCTGCAGTATCTTGGTTTCTATTATCATTTATTACTGATGGAACTGGCGACAATGGCCTAGAAAGTCTGAAATATTTATTAACATAACATGACATGGTTATGTTGTATATATATTATGTCCATACATACGTTTAAATATTTATCAATTATACTTACACAACATTAGCAGCATGATTAAGACCAGTTTCTAAACAATGTGGTAACAATGATACCAGTGTCAATAAAGAAGTTGATAGAGGTCCAGCGGGAGCACCATATACAAGAACTTTGCGCCTTAACAACATCAACTTAAATAGCAACAATGCTTTGTGCCTCCAATTTTCCACTAATCTTTGCACTGCTAAGCCTGCAAAGATACCAAGATTCATAAAATTGCTTTTTTTTTTAAGTCAAAATTTAAATAATGTAATCTAATAAATTTATTTTAATAAAATGACATACATTTAATCGACACTGTTGAAAGGCAAAATCTATCTTTATAAAAAAAAATTACATGCTGTAAGCACATTACTTAGAAACAGCTGCTGGACTGATTTGACTAATCCTTTCTTTTATATCTCAATAATATTTCGAATAAGGTTTTTAGGGATACAAAAATTGAAAAATAACTTGAAAAGGGAAAAATTCAGGCAAAACTGGAAGTGCTTAATACCATCAAATTAAAACAAATTTATTGAACTTTTGTCAGAACAACGTCTGTCGGCTCAGCTAGTATGTAATAATTCAAATTCCTCACCTTCAAATATTTGATCCATTTGCACAGGACAACTATTTAAATGATTGTAAGCATCTTCTAGTAATTTTGTTTGTGAAAAGTCTCCTTGTAGGAACCACGCCCGTACCACCAACTCCAACTTTACTGCCAGACGACCAAACAGAGGGGCACGGCACACAACACACACACTTTTCTGTACTGAGCTACGTGTCATGTCTTCCGTCTTCTGAACTACTTGCTGTAACAAATAAAGTTTAAAACCCTTTTTAATTTATATTCTAATGAAGAATACTAAAATATATGCAAATTAATAATATAACTAACGTGTTTTGATTTGCACCCGGCAGGCGGGTGCTGGGCATGGTTACACGTCAAATATAGCTTCATAAATATAGGCTCGACTCGGTAGGCGAGTGTGCTAGGCATAGGGTGCTAGGCATTGAATGTGTTAATGAACTATATATGATTGGACAAATTCATATTTTTTTATTGAATGCAAAAGAACAAATTCTTTGTGCATATCATTTTCAGAACATACATCATTAGGTACTAAATACATAAGAAGTGTACCAAGGCTCTTTTCGCTTTTAGCTGGAATTGTAAGTACTCCTGCAATATCCAATCCAAATTCTTTCTTGATGTTTGACATACTCCTGATAGTAAGATCTGTCAGTTGTCAGTCGTCAACCCAAACACCTTCAGCTACTTTTAGCAAATCTGGTATTAAGTTAATTTATAGCTAGATTTGTTTAGGTACTTTTGAACTTTTACTATGTTCATTCACTTCTGGCGCTAGTCTTGTTAAGCGACATATGTTTGCATCGATGTGAATGAGTTTAGGAAACATGGATGAGGTGAGCAACTTTTGATGCTGTCTGTACTGTGGTTTTCATGGTGTACTTTATCAGTTTGCTCCAGGATTTACTACACAAAGCCGTACTTTGATCAATATACTACATTCAACGTCAGTGTTAACTGTACAATAAATACAACTGCAACTATGCAGTTTTTTAAGGTAACCAAAACAATAAATAGACATGGAGATGCTCTGCACTTCTTTACAATAAGTTTTAAGTCAATGTTATTGACTTAAAACTTAACTAACTTTTTTAGGAACATCACTACAACCACGGTCAAATTCGCACCTTTGATAAGACAAGGATATAACTGCACTTTTCGCAATTTTACAGGAGAGCCATTTTTAACCCTGTGTATGTGTGTGTCTGTTTGTGGCATCGTAGCTCTCAAACTTATGGACCGATTTCAATGCGGTTTTTTATCATTTGAAAGCCAGTTTCCTTGCGGTGGTTCTTAGCCATGTTTGGTTAATATCGGTCCAGCAATGTAAGAGTATCAGCTCTTTTCCAAAATGATGTAAGGCATTTTGTAATCGTTGAAGGGATTTTCGAGTCAGGGGTGTTTTAAAATATATAGTTATAAATATTTTTTTACATTCAATATCATATAATTATGCTTATATGGACTTGGTGTGGTTGTTCGAAAAATGAAAAATGTATTACACTTTTGTGATTCAGTGCTTGCTCTTTCAGGACTTCTGTTTTGAAGTTTTGACATTTATACCCTTGTCTTCCCAAAGATGCAAACATATATTCATACAAGCAAGCTCAGGTGTGAGCTTATGAATGATACATATTTAAGAATTTATAAAACATTCAATTTCTTTATTTTAAATAGGGATATAGGGAATACTATATTTATGGATGGCAGTGCCCACTTTTAAATTCAATTATAAGCATAAATGAGTTTTTCCCTATAGTTTAAAATAAGCTAGTAATAAAAAACATTAACCTAGACAGCCAGCACAGGCAGGTGAACTATTCAAATTCTTTATTTCATAAATGACCTTCAATAAGATGTGGTTGTATTAGCATAAATGAATCAAACATATTTAAACAAAACAGCATGCAAGATTAAATTAAAACTTAGAAACTATGAAGTTACTTACATATTACTTATAATTACTTATTAAACTGTCAATAATTTTAAAACTTTTCGACTGAAATTCCCCACATATGTTATAGTTTAATTATATTGGAATTAAGGTAAATATTTTTGTTGTTTAGATATCACTAGCAACTCGCCTCACCAACTTCGCACTGGCAGTAAAGACATCTTCAACAGTCATCATCGTATTTCAACCAATTTACACAAAACGTTAACAAATTATACACCTAAACGTTCCTCAGGAATCACTCCATCTAACCGAAACCGCATGAAAATCTGTTCAGTAGTTTTTTAGTTTATTGCGAACAGACAGACAGACTCGGCGGGGGGCTTCGTTTTATAATATGTAGTGATGATTTAGTGGTTAGCAACTTAAGAAATGGGCAGTTAGATAATGATACGTGAAAATTTACAAAAAAAAATAATATAAGATATAGAAAAACTGCATCAAACAAAATTCAAATAATAAGGATGACCCACCTCTACAGGGATTTGTCTGAAACATGATACACCATATACAGTGTGTGCTGGCTCACTCAGTGCAGGTAAGTTGAAGAATATAGTATCTGACAAATAATTGTGTGAGCCATCTGGCAATGCCAACGCAGGCAAATGTCGCCATACTGCTGGTAGCTCTGTGGGGTGTCCAGGAACTAATTCTGGATAGCAATGTTCCACCTAGAATTAAAGATTTTATTGATATTAATGCTAGGTAAACAAAAAAATTTCTCCATAACACTCGATATACGATACGATAGATGCTGAGTAATCAAGAATAGTAATATAATATGTATAAATGTTAAAACTGATGTAACTTACCACACGAAAAAAGCAAGTAGGAAGAGTTTTATGGCAAAATTAAAAACAGCAGCACTTTCTCCTCTATCTATTTTTTAAATATTTTATCGATTAAATGAAAGTAACGACGCCTACTTACTTGGCATCCTCTTTTATGATGGAACCCCACCACAATTATGTTTAACACTGGCTCGTTTATGACTGACATTGTAATTTTATTTTTACATTTCAGTTTCAGTAACACATCTCACTTAATTTTGTTATAATTCTTTATTTCTACATATCGTATTTGCTCTTTTATGCCCCTTACATTTGACGTTTATGACGTTCCATTCTGACGTTTTTTTATTTTGACTAATAAATAATTAAACGCAGCAGCTAATTTTCAGTGTACGTAATATTTATTAATATTAATCAACACGATGCATTCAATGAAAATTTAAATTTATTACGGATGATAATAAACGGAAATAACTAGAGATATAACACGCGAGTTGTTTAAAACTACCTCCATAAAAGTCGTAGACTATACCAGGACGGTTATTCTCGTGAGATAGACATACACATATAAAACAAATCGCGATTTACAACGCGTTTTAAATAAAATGTTGCCGTTTTAAACCCCAAATAAATCGTTTCAAACGGTTGAAAACTAGCCTACAAAAATAAAAGAACTGTGTTTTACACTTCATTGTGGGCAATTTTTGGTCACCTGACGTCATGTTTCGTTTTAAAGTACCTACCAACATTACCTACTAGTCCTACTACACGAAAACTTAAGTATGTAGGTATACCTACCTATACTTATTTATCATATTATATTACGCACACTAGATTAGAAGACATCATTAACACAATGCCGTCCATTTTACTTGCGCATGAAAGAGACAACGTTACGTGATTATTGAATAAAAGCCTAAACATTACTTAGTTGTTCTTATTATACCCAATTATGGACACAGTACCTAAATACCTGTGATGTTAGAAAAATCCAATTTCTTAATTTTATAATAATGGTTATTAAATAAGTAAACGTTAAGTTTTTTTTTTGTTTCTTTAAAAAGACAACTCCCGCATTAGGAATTACTCCTGTGTCGCGGGGGACCTTACAAACATACAAAGAACGGACACAAAGAACACCCAGACTCGGATGAGAATTGAACCCACGACCTATAGCATAGCAGTCAGGGTCACTAACCACTAGGCCAACAGGCCAGTCAATATAATTGTACTAGTTCTTTATTTACAGTCATCATAGCAAACCCCTATGATAAAGATACACTATCTACACGCGAACGTGCCTACAGTCAGGGGGCCACTTTTTAAAGCCCATTTTGACAGCTGTCAAATTAATACTAGAAGAGATGTCAACTGTCAAAATGGGCTTTTGAAAGTGGCCCGACTGTAGTTATTGTCAGCAGGCCCCATGCCCCTATACCTCTCCGGATTGGTTTAATTGGTTTTAAACCAGTCTTACGTCTGTAGATAGACACCAAAAGAATTGCCTAACTCTCACTAAAACCTGATGAATCTAAAACTTATATAATATTCAAAATTTTCCAGGTCTCAAGGGATTCGCGATCGTGTGAAGGCAGAGACGATAAAGCGCCATTAACCTAAAAAATTAGTTGTCTGTAAAGTCGGTTTACGGACGATAATTTTACGTGATAACGTCATAAGAAAACATTGATAAAAATTGCATACTTCTATGAATTGAATTGAATTTCTTTGAGTTTGAGTTTCTTTTTTTTTATAAAGATTACTAGTAACGTAGGTCACACATTACTAGTATTCTTGCTAACCCGTCCAGCTAAGCTTTACGCTTGTGTTAGGAGTGGGATCACGCCGGTAGTGCACTGCATGGGTGCGGTTCGAACCCACAACCACTTGATCGCAAGTCCAACGCCTTAGCCATTACGCTACCGCCACGTATTTATTACTAGCTATTGTTAGCGACTTCGCATAAGTGAATATAGATTTTGTCAATTAAATCAGACATCCCTCGGCTTCAGTATTTATTGTCTAGATGAAAGGACCCTACGCCTTTTCTGTACCCCTGACATGTATGCAAAATTTTATGGTGATCGGTTGAGTAGTTAAGGCCTGAAAGCGAAACAAGCAAACGAACTACCAGTTAGATTAGAAGTCACTGCACTCAATTGAATACAGATTTCAAGCAATTGACGGTAGTATTTTTGTCATTTTACTTCATTATAATACTGTTCAAAGCTATAGATAAATATTATGTTGGCAGTGTTTCTTTTTTAAAATAAATATATCAGTTGAAGTCGTATCACGGGAGTACTGTGCAGGTAAGTGAATTAGTTCGAAAATATTATAATAATTACTCTACAAAGTCTACAATAATTTGTTTTTACATTCAATTACTACACAAGACATATCAAAGTAAGTTATAAACAACACTGCAATTAAATAGCTATAATAGCAACAAAACTATAGCCATAGAAATCTTGCTGTACTCGGTTGAGTACACTGACAAGATACATAAGTAAAATAACTTTTTTTGATGAAATGAATTGAATGAGCCAACAACAATTTTTGACTCAAAACACCTATAAAGGGCTTGAAAAAGCAAATGATGCCATTCTGCGTGATAGTGACGATGATAAATTTTATATGGCTATCATACCTCCCTGATCCAAGTGCATTGACTGATGAAGAAGGGGCTGAGGAGAATGGGGCTTTATCATCTATGACGTGCTTGGTACCATTAAGGTATTGGCGAATTGCGAGGATAGTGGTAACGAAAATAGTAAGCGATGATAGGGACGACGAATCGCTGGCGTCAAAAAGACGGCGACAAGGCAAGAGTGAACCTAGCGCAAATGTTCCCCTGCAAACACATCAACTTCTCAACGTACTTCCAAAGTATGTGATAGGTGATAAGAAAAATGCTATTTCCTAATATTACTAATGCTAAACCCCGTACAAACTTTTGAATAACTTTTTGATAAAGATGTTGTCTAATAGTATATTTTATTGAAATCAAAAGAACAGACAAGATTCTTAACTAGATTGCTTTGATATGAAAAAGTTTTTAGGAGTCTTGATATTACCTGGATATCACAAACAACCTGGATAACCAATGTATTGAAGACCATATTTGCATGGAACTGATCACACAAGCCGACAAAAGACAGAATTGCTGCTCAATAAGAAGTTGTGGTAGGTGTTATTTACAATGTTAGACATGGATATTTGTAATTTCTGGCGTTTACATGTAATGAGTAAGGTTGCCCCAGTAGATCAACACAAGTTCCGTCATCATATCTCCCAATATTATTTACACCAAGGTGAACAAAAAAAATCGCGTCAGGAATTGGGCACTTTCCCACTAAAATTGAAAAACAGCTGCGGTGTGTCTTTTGTCATTCAAGAGTGCACTGGCAATCTAAGAAGTTCCTAAAAACACGTTACGTCGAGAAAACATGTTTCGAAAAATATTACACTCAGACAGTCACTACGTTTTTATTATTTTTTCTTCGACTTTACTTCATTTGTTCTAATTTTAATACATAAATAAAGATGGTTCTAATAAACTATTTGTACTTTTAATTTGACCTCTAATGGGTGAGTTAATGTTTGTTGTAGTGTTTTTAAAGCAGTAGTACGAAGTAAAAAAGTAAAAGACGTACCTTGTCTTTCACTGTTTAGAGGTGTTTCAGTTTTTCTTAATTTATTTATTGATTTGTAGTAACTAGTCCGTCACTTCTATCTCTAGTAGTATGATAGTCGATACTGGCTTCATTTTTATTCCGCGAGAGTAATTCTCTAGGTCTAGTCGTCACCGCCAAATACATGAGTATGACAATCAGAACTTCACAGGTGGTTACATTTTATCTGTTGATAGCGTCCCCCTATCCCCTAGGGGGACGCTATCAACAGATAAAATGCCCTATGTTGCTTTAGCATGAACTTCATAAGAAGTTGTTTTCCTGAAATCTTAGGATGGCTCTTTTATAAATCTGAGCTAATATAGTCACGAAAAATAAATAGTTATTTTAAGTTAGTCTAGTCTAACTTAGTCATGTCAGTTTTTGTGTTAAGTTGGCAAGCTAGTTCTGTAGTTTAGAAGTACTGAGTGAATATTCCATCTTTACTATTCAAACGTTTTCTGCCTTAATAAAGTCCTGCAAGAAGTAGCTGGCAGCTGTCATACAGTTTATACTAGTACGGCTGCCATTGTTGAACATAATTAATCAGAATTAATAACTTTTGGAAATCTTAAAGATGATTTGTACCAGATTGATTAAGTGAACTATTCATATTATGTTACCAGTCAATAAATAAATTACTATGGCTACCTATATACAGATATAGAAAAATACAGATTTGTTTTTAAATATTTAGTAACTAATATTAAACTTTGCTACAAATGAGAGAAAAAACAAAGTATTGTATGTCATCGTTCTGTCCTAACCTTTTTATATTAAACTAGCAACCCCCCCGGCTTCGCACGGGTAGCAGAGACGCCAAAGATATCTACAACAATTATCGACATATTTCAACCAATTTACACAAAACCCTTAACAAATTTTACACCTAAACATTCCTCATGAATCGCTCTACCTATTGGTGAAAACCGCATGAAAATCCTTTCAGAGTTTTTGAGTTTATCGCGAACAGACAGACAGATAGACAGACGTGGCGGGGGACTTTATTTTATAATACCTAGTGATATGTTGAGCACGTTTTTGGTAAGATTTCTGTGTTAGGGTCCTAGATGTTTTTAAGGTTCATTTTCCAGGTTGTCAGTGTTACTTTTTGTTCCAATTCAATCTTTGCTAGTTACTACTTTTCACGACGGAGAGCATTTTAAGCGTGTACTTGTTGCCATTATTAAGATCAATCAAAAAATTGGCAAAAACCACGCTTCAAGTAGGGGAGCCCCCTTTACTTTCTTTTTTTTTTTTTATTTGTTATAGCCGTAACACACATTCTGTGATTACAGATCTTGAGATACAGCCCGCTGACACAGACAGACGGACAGCGGAGGCTTAGTAATAGGGTCCTGTTGGTTACCCCTCGGGTACAGAACCCTAAAAAGTAAGTTATATATTTATTGATATGTATTACAGATTATGATGGGCTAATTTCATTTAATTCCACACAACGGGATTAAATAAGGTTAAAGTTACCCTTCACTAAGCATAGATAAAGTAGAGTAGTGTAACAGCGTAGATTAATTATGTCAATAGCGAAGCTGTAAAACGATTTACTCTTGCTAAAAAATTACATCAATGGAAAGTAAAAAAAAAGAACAACATTATGGTTTGCAAATTTGAAGATAAATAAACGTCTGTCTGTGAACAAACGTAGTTAACTATAGCTACAAAGTTTATTTTTATCAACAAAGTATTTGGTGATAAATCAGTTCATCTTTTGATGAAATCAGTTTGTGAATGAAAGTGTTTTATAATCTTAGATGTGTTAAATTAATGTTACATTTGTAAATAAACTAGTACACTTGTTATTTTTACATTATTTGTGTTAATTTCGTCGCCATTTTCAAAGGTACTTGGTGCTGTGAAACTTTGATCTTGTGAATGTGAACTATAAATGGTGTGATTGTGATCACAAAAAATACTGTACGACTGGACCTATTGTGACTATTTCGGAGTTGTAATAACATGGTTGGACACTGCTTGGTTTTCGTAACTAAGGTTAGAATTTTGATTTACTTTTATTGTGTCAGGATTAAAATTACCGTCAATACACCGATATGTGCATAACTTAAAGTATTTTTGCACCTTGTTACTAATTGAGCAATTTCGAATGTGATCCATGGTGTGTGACATGCATGAGATTGTTTTTTTTCCAGTTGCATTTTGTTTGCCAATTCAATTCATCACATTTTTCACCTGGATATCTGTATTACCAATCTGTAATTTGCAATTCAAATTTTTAATTAAATTTCGTACACCAATGGAATATATAGAAATCGTTCGTAATTCAGCTATTTTTGTGACAGTGACAACAAACAAACTGCAACTTTATTCCTTAATTTTTTACATGTGGAAATCAAACTTAAACATTATAAATTTATTTTATTCCTCTTCAATATTTTCATTTGTAACCTGTAAAGAAATATGAGTACCAATGATTTGACTTATGGTATTGCATTGCTGGCATTTGAGTGAATCATCTATTAGACCTCATATTGATGTAACACTTGCCTATTACTTCAAGTGATTATCAGGATTGTATTAATGGTAATTAATTGTGCTAGTGTTATTATTTGTGCACTTATAATAACCTATCTTTATCACTTAAATATCTAGTTTTGTTCTTGGTAAAAGAATATCCTTATTATTGATAAACAAATTACTATTGAGTTCCAAGTCTAACTACATTTTCTGCCAAATATAAGGTTTTTAACACTTTTACTGAAAGAACAATAGTTTGTGACAGTTAACAGTGCTGAAATTTTTTCTTGTAATCCAAATAGTTAAGAAAGCTTAATATTATTTGGTTTCATTAAGACATCTCATCTCCTACACTAATGAATACTTCCTATGTCAAGAAAAATCATCCATCCACCCCTTGCACGAACAGACACAAATTACCCACACGATTCAAACAATTGGTTTTGTAAACACTCGAAACACTGCACAATCCTTGCAGTCACTCTGTACTCTGGTAGGATTGGTTTGTCACAATACTTACAAGTGCTGATACCATTATCTCCTGTGACTTGTATTAATGAAAACTGTTAATAACAGCCTTCAACTTACATTTCTTCGTTTTAATTTCAAGGTGAATTATTACATTTATTACTCTAAGAAATATATTATATTGTCAGTAAATTATTAATATTTTCCATCATATTACAATCTTTTGACAATGTTAGATGAAGAAATTGTTTGATAATATAGATACCATTTAAGATCTCTGATGTAATATAGATTGGTTACACTTACAAATTTACATATCCAAACTATTGATCGAAACAGTGTACTTAAAGCATTCATATTCGTTTTAAGGCAGCAAAGGATAGGATGACACTGCTGCTCTGTTCAAATGCATTTGTTGATATTGTCTCATAGGACCACTAATACTTTACAGATTGTAAAATCCTCTACCCAAGACCAGAAAATTCTAAATAAGCACAAGCTGCCTGTGTTTTGGCATACAAATAAGAAAGACTGGAATTGTTTTGTTCCTGAAGTTGACAATTTAAGTTCTTTAAACCCCTTCCAAAGCCAAAGACAATAAACAAACTTTAATGAACATTGTTAGAAATTGGTGGTTAAATTTCATTTTATTTTAATATTATTTTCTTTGGAACCCTGGAGTGTATCCTCTATAATCCATTGTGTATTCTCTGCAAATGTATGGAATGTATCTCTAGCAAATAATAACTTTTCTGTTAGATCAGTTTTAGAATGGTAATAGTTAGCAGGTTTCCTTGCTATTGTTTATTTTATGTTAATATTTTACTTTTCCATAACCATCTAAGTTATACATGGTTGAAGTGGTGGTGGTTGTTTTAAAGACCCTAAAATGTCTAAAACATATTTTACGCTAGCGGTTCCCCGCAGTTTCACCTATGTTTATGATCATTCCTCTGCTCCTAAGAGCCATAGTGTGATGTTAAACAACCTTATTACCTTCCTCAATAAATACTCTACCCAATACAAAAATAATTATTCAAATCTGACTGGAAATACCAGAGATTAACACTGTAAACTATCAAACAAAAGAACTTTCCAGCTGTATTATATTGGTATAGATATATGTATAATCATTGTTCTTATCAGTACACATTTTTTGGTAACTGGCAAAACAAGTTACATCATTTAGTTCTAAAACACCAAAGGAAATATTTTAAAGATAACTGGCCATGGATTTTGTGATAACAACAAAATTAGTTCTCATGCAAAAAATATGCATATATTATGTCCATTATGTTTTTATATGTAATACTAACAAATATTTGTAAAACTAACAAATGTTCAAAAGATTATGAACAATTAAGGGTTGTCTAAATAAACATCACTTGGAACTAGAATATGGAAAAAGCAGGGTCCCTCAGAGTCCCATCAACTAAGGTACTGGATGATGCTTCTCGCCTTATGTTTCTGCATTTTCGTGTGCCATCATCAAAATGCTCTGATTATAATTTTTGTTACGTCCCTGTTTTTCAAGTTGTTACAATTGTAGGGTTTCATAGTTTGGTCCTGTACTGTAATCAATAATCAACATATTATAAACTATGTTGGTTATTGATTACAGTACATGTTGTATAAGCACTTCTTTATTTACATATCGCTTGCAACTATCACTTTAACACTGCAGTAAGGATTGCATTATGCTCAAGTTTTGATGGAATTAAAGGGTTTTTTCTAGCATACAAATAAACCAGTGCCGATACACGGGCATCTTCTGGATGACCAGACGAAATATGGTAATAGAGATTTTTCAAAGACCGACTTGTTCAGGAGTCACCAAACAAAAGGACTTCTGTTTCACGCTTCAAGGGTCTTAACTCTGAGGGCTTTCAAGTACTGGCCGCTGTCAGGTTGATTTCCTTGATTATTTCAGCCATTTGGCGCATTGCCTATAATTTTAGGTATTCATCTCAATTGACTACTTATTACCTATTTAATGTCAGTTATGTTAAAGAATAGTAGATCTATGGCTGATCACTGACAGTAGATCTACTGCCGATCACTGACAGTCACACTTGTGATACGTATTTGACGCTATATTGAAGTGTCATATTATAGTTTGCATAGATGTTGTTGCAATATTCGTAAGCTTTAATTCGTTTTGCGTGAGTTTTATTTCTAGCTGCAAAAGTAATTGTCGGTAGTGAAAAAGTAATAAAATAGTTTAATAAAAAATGCATTTTGTGCTTTTGCTTCCAATAAAACAAAATACGTTTTTAAATTTTAGGAAGCAATAAAATAGGTACCTGATTAATAATGTAGGTAAAAAACAAATCAGGTTGTTGATTAATTATAAATAAGCTAAATATTTGCGATTCTAAGATGTAGGAAAACCTTTGTTTTGTTAAAAAGTATAATTCTGGTAAATAGCATCTTTAATTAAATCATGAAAAAAAAAAACAATATTTTATAAAAAAGAGCAAACTGCAAGCATTGCTTTGTTTTATTATATAAATACACATAATATACATAGTTATATCCATCGTACTCAAAACTAATGTTTTATGGCGATTCACATTGTAAAATGTTTAAATTCCTTTCAGACGGCAAATAAAATCCTTTTACACAACTAGAAGTTTCGAATTAAACTTTTTTTAGATCTAGACATTAATTTTTAAAGCGATCTTCTGAAATGTGTATACTGTATAAAGCAATGACATATTAAATATAGACACGCCATAGACGAACATAACTGAGTTAAATTATTATGCGGCAAAAAATATATATTATTATGCAGCTCTTTTAGTGCGTACGACTTACCGGTTGTTGGATAGAGACAAACAGAGTTTTAACTACGTAGGAAACGTAATTAATCAGAGGAATGTGGGGCCAATTGCACACTCAGTTTTATTTGGTTAAGCTAGCTAAATAAATGATAAATTAAATTCATAATCAATCTTGAAAAAAATAAATAAAAATATACTTCTTAAAAATTATTATACATAAAAATCTTTTGTAACGAACAGAAACTACATATCTGCTATAAGCTTAAAACAAACAATATTTGTTTAAAGCTATATGTAACTGTTACTAAATTTATTTTTAAATCTGTTAAACAAACTTAATATGTTTCTCAGGAGAGTAGGTACCTACTCATAAATAAAGTCATATATTTATATTATGTACCACCGTCATCATAAATTCATACCGTCGCGTTGAAACATCTACTATAGCTCATTACGTCACACATGTTCAAACTAACTTATTGCCAAAGTACTTTAGTAGTATCTTTACATTTATTTCTGTATGTTTACCTATAGATGACGTAGTGGGCCCTAGAATCACGTGACGTAATATTAATGTGAAAATCTAAAATACCAAGCTTTTAAACATTGTTTTGCGTAGGTACTTTATTATGGACATACATATATATTTTTTTCATAATTTTAATAAGTGCACGATGTTCCACACTTAATACTTGACGAATTTAGTTTTTTTGTTTATTTTTGTATTATAGTACGTACTGTTCTTGAAGGTTTGAAGGTCGTATTGGTTCGGAAATACCGCTGGTGACAATTTGGTCCAGAGATTAGTTATGCGAGGCAAAAAATATCTGGAGAACCGCACAGTGGTGGATTGCCAATCATCCTGGTGATGGGGATAAAAGATTTGTCGTGTTGAATGATGGAGAAACGCTGCGGCCAGTATAAGTCCGAACAATTCCTCGGAGCACTTCCCATGATACAGGCGATAGAGAATGCAGAGTGAAGATATATCTCTACGCAGCCTTACCCTCCAAGTGACCGCGAAACTGGACTTCGCTCGATATATCGATGCCAAGGATTTTGATGCTGGCTGTGGCAGTTAGGGAAGTGCTCGCTCGGAAGGTGATACGACAAACGGTATCTTCTTGGCGGTGAACGCGCAGACCTGTGTCTTCGTTGGTTTAAATTGGACTAGATTAAGTCGACCTCGATCAGAAACTCCTAAGGAAGCTTCGATTTCAGACACAAGTTTGGATCGACTCTCAGTGACGTTTTCCCGATAAATGTTAGCGCGGCCTTTATACAAGGTATCACTCGTGCTATCATCGGCATAGCAATTAATCCTGCTGATTTGCAGCATATCATTGACATGCAGAAGAAACAGCGTGGATGATGATAGCACACAGCCTTGTGGGACTCCAGCATTCACAGACTTGAAGTCGGAGCTTGCACCGTCGACAACGACCTTGATGCTTCTGTCTGCGAGAGAACTGGTGATCCAGTTGCACAATTTTTCGGGAAGCCCGGAGGAAGCTTCGAGAGAAGTGCTTTGTGCCAGACCCGATCGAAGGCCTCCCCCTTGGTCACGATTGGTGAGTCAGATATACGAGAAGATCACCACCTGAACGACCCTGACGGAAACCGTATTGTCTGTGAGTAGTTGGTGGTCTTCCAAGTCCCGAAAGAGCTGGCAGTTTATAATTGATTCCATTACCTTTGAGAACAAGGTGGTTATAACTGTAGGTCTATAGTTGAACGGATCCGAACGGTCACCTTTTTTAGGGATCGGGTGCACTAAAGCTGTCTTCCATGAGTTCGGGACGACGCCGAGGGAGTAGGAGAGCCGATAAAGGCGCGTTAAAACCGGTGCCAACTTTAGCGCACACGTCTTCAGCACGATGGGAGAGATTCTATCGGGCCCACTCAACTTATGAATATCGAGGGAAAGAAGTGCTTTACGCACTGATCTTTGGAAGAAGCGGACTTCCGGCAGACAGCTGTCACACCGCGGTATGGTCGGCGGTACTTTTCCCCTGTCATCGAAAGTCGAGTTAGACGCAGAGTTTTCCCAAAAGATCGGCTTTTTCCTTAACGTCATTTGCCAACAAATTATCTCCCATTTACAGGGGTGGAAGGGATGGCCTGCAAAAATTCTCCTGGACAGCTTTGGTAATAGACCAATATACACGAGTTCCAGAAGGGCGGAGTCTCCCGAGACACTGGTGAGTACCAGTGTCTCACCAATTCCGCCGATGTGCTCCGACTTTGCCCTGGCAATGTCTCTATTTGAAGGACCTGGAGGCAAAGCTGAGCTGCTTTTTTAATGCACTAGTCTTTACATCCCGTACTGCCTCTGCATTTGCCCAAGCTTTTGCAGAATCGACCAAACCAAGGTGGGATTTGCTACCAATCGGAATTAGAGAGGATGGAACGAAAACCTCCATTCCCTGAAGCACCACATCAGCGACAGAATCGGCAACGACGTTAGGATCATCCGGCTTGAAGGAGACTTGCCTCTATGGGTAGAACGCAAAGAAGGTTCGCATCCCATCCCAGTCTGCTGACCTATAGTGCCACACACGACGGATCAGGCTATGGTCCGAGGGGCCAGTTGGGGTCTCAACGGAGACTTGGTAGCCATCCGGATGAAAGGTCAGCAGAAGGTCCAACAGTAAATGCTCGTGGCTTTCTACATCTGGGATTCGCGTAGGCGTTGCTACTAGTTGTGTCAAGCTATATGTCAGGGCGAAGTCGTGAACAGATCTTCCCGCATGATCGGTTTTGTGTGAGCCAAGCCATTCAGCGTGGTGGGCGTTGAAGTCGCCAAGTATCACATTCTCTGCGGATGGAATCTGCTGCAGCACAGAGTCTGTAGCCAAATGGACGATGTCTACACGAAGCCACAAGATGGGAAGGTTACGCCTACAAGATTGCCATGGTGGCGAGAACTGATATCATCTCTAAAGTACAACACACCAGCCCTAGGGTTGTTCCTAGGGCTGGTATGTGGAGGAGTGCTCCAGACCGTACCCAGGGTAGGAGAGATAGGATGTGTATGCTGGAGACGATATCTGCGTCTCGGTTAAAAAAAGCAAGGCCGGCTTTGCTGTTTCGAGGTGGTGGTGGACAGCGTTGAGGTTGGTGCTGCATACGTGCTGAAACATGGCTCTCCCACAGTTCAGTTGTCCGGTGCATATTACCCCATCTTCCTCTAATAGTGGCGCGGGCTACCGTACAATGAAAACATTAATCTGTTTTAATCATTTTAATACAATAAAGTATTAACTTACGCATGAAATATTCTTTGAATTAAAATTTGTGCATCCTCCGTATACACATGAAGGCATGTTTTCCTCGGTAGATTTTTGAATCTGTTTTGTTAAAAGTTTTGGGTATATTTTTAAATAACTTCTAGTCGCGACGGTGGGGAGAACGCTACTAAGTGAAAGCCGGGCAATTACTTTTATGTTGCCAATATAGAATGCGGGCAACGCATCTATGCCTATAAAAACATCTTAGGTATAGAGTGCTACAGTAAATAAATACTTAACTTCATTATCTATTGCATTTTATATTTTGTTGAATACTAATACCTTGAATACAAGCCCCGTTTTAAAAATTTTACAAAATAAAACGGTTGAAGTCAACCATTTAGAACATTTTCAGAAAAAGTAATATGTCGCATTAAATCCTTCCAAATTTACTGAACAGCCTTTAAATTAATCTAACAATTATTTACGATTGCGAGTGTTTGTTTATCCATTCCTTATATCCAATAAAATATAGACGTGAGATTGAGATAACACTTAAACTAGAAAAGAAAGAAAAATAAAGGCAGACATTTAAGGTAAACAATAGTTCTTAGAACACAACCTATTTATTGTACAAGAGGAACAAACATAATGAGACAAAATCAGTACTTATAAAGCCTAAACTTACACAAATATTATTTCATTTCGCTATTTTTCCTTCAAAGTGTTCTAACGGCTTGAGTATTTATAAACATGATTTGTCATCGTTACATACATATTGTTTTCTAAGAAACAAATCATTTTAAACAAATACGTATTTTTTGTTATAAACGATGAAGCAAAAAAGAAACACTATTTTTTATTTTTTGAAGTTACGATTGTTAAATCGTCAAACTGTTTCTGTCCTCTTCTTAATATTTGAATTCTATTGAACCTAGTAGAATTCAAATGGACCAAGTGATTATTATAGCATTAATCATAATGTCAAAATGCCCAATATGAGTAGTCAATATAATAATAGCGATTGAAATAATTCAATTGACCGGTCTGTATGAATAACGTGCCCTCCGTTTGGGCAAAGAATTTAAGCAAATGGGAACAATACAATATTTAAAATAAGCTTTTTTGTCGTTTTCAATAATAATAAGTAAGTTTTATAACTTTTATTTTTATAAATCAATAAAGAATCAAACGCGTCGTATTCATCGTTTTTTTTACCTTAGACTTTGTTTAACAAAAAACAACTTGAACACTTGTGACGAAGCAATGTATCGTATGGTTTTAGTTGGTTCGATGCGACATCCCACTTAACAGTTAGCCCCGGAGAGGTGATGACAAGTCGTTATCCTAGTTTTTTAATGCAATAAATACCTACATCTTTTGTAATGTTCGTAAAAAACCTGTTAACTTTTTTGAAATAATGTACTACATAATTATAAACCACTTTACATAAGTTTCGTATTAGTTTTTAATTAGAGATATAAACAATAGAAACCGACCTTTCTTCATTAGTCGCCTTTGTTAGCTTTTATTTCAAAACTAAATAGAAAACAGCTGTGCTCTGTAGCAGCGCGTGTTTGCTCATGATCCTTCCATTCATCCTGCTTTAAGTACCTTAATTGGATTCATGATCAATTTGCCTAACAGTTATGTAGCAATATTCATAGTGGTCAGACAATGTGATAAATAACGGAAGTTTATGTAAGTATAAATCACATAGCCCGATTTTACTTGTCATTATTCATATTGCCCGGGTATTATAAATAGTGCAATGTTGAATCACTTGGTCCATAACACATACACTTCACATACATTCTTTATACCTCTTTGACGTTATAATGCTGTCCGCATTATATTTGCTATACTCTGTGCTTATTTTGTATGCGTTGACTAATAGATTGATCAGAGAAAGACTTAAAATTTATTGTATGACATTTATAAATTCTTAAGGGTCTAACCTCAAGAATTTATAAATGTCATAAAATGGCAATGAAATCTGCTCAATTATGAGCAGATAAATTCTGGTCGACTGTGACGTGCCAAAACATCAGGCAATTTACGGCAACGGTAACAAGAATCATTTTTTTCTTTATATTATAAGGGGGCAAATGAGCAGACGGGTCACCTGATGGTAAGTGACTACCGTCGCCCATGGACACCTGCAACTCAAGAGTCACAAGAATTGTTTACCAAAATGTTTAGCAACAACAATATTGAGCGATATGAGCAACTGCAAGAAACTAGGCAATAATTTCATACACGAGAAATTAGTTGAATAACTATCGCTCGTTATGGACGACGTTATTATTGAACCGGCACTTGTAGTGCTTTTACTATCATACTTACATCATCAAGACTAATTTTTATAAGTACAATCAATCAATTAATCTGCCTATTGCAGTCCACTGCTGTACATATGCCTCTCTACTCTTTGTAAAAATAAATATATGTGCGCCATAGCACCCGGTCTAGTTTATCCCAGCTACCTTCTTCAGGTCGGCAGTCCATATAGTTAGGGTCGTCCTTCCTTCCGTTTAATCGATCCACGGTCTCCACTCTAGTACCCGTTTGCTCCAACGGCCACCGGTAAACGTGGCCACCTTAATATAAAAACCTACCTAAACTGTTTCTTTTCTATACTCTTCTTATAAAAATTCCATGTGACTTTGAACTGTTTTAGGTGCTTAATTTAAAAATTCAAATACAATTCGTAATTAGTTGTAGATGATGCCGCGATGGCGTCGCTGCAAGTTTGCCCTCCCTCTTGCCTACCTGGTGGAAGCTAGATAAAAAAAATACTTACTTTTCCATACCCAATGGATATTTTGTAATTCGTATGGGCGACATTCAGCAATGTAGAATATATGAAGCAATATGAAACAATACTGCCGAATCAATTGCCGCATCTCATTAAAATTGCTCCAGATTAACCCATTCGTGTTGCCGAGCAATAATTGCTTAAAAAATTGCCCGTGTAACCTTTAAAGTAATCATTATCATCAATTATTTACTTGTTGTTGTCACATTGATGTGGAATGTAATACTTACGATATCACTCTATGAAGTTGGTATGATCTATTAATATATTGATATTCAAAGTATACCTGTAAGTGTAACCCATAAAATTAACGGAATGTTTAGTATGCTTTTAGCGTACAAAGCAAGTGTAACGCATCTTCTCTATACATTTGTAATTGAAGTCACTTACAATAGATATTTATTTTACACGTTCTCATGTTCTACTTCATAATATCATAAAAATCTAAATTCGTTGAGTAGGTACTTACTTATTGACAGGCACTTTAATGACTACTGCTAATAATTTTGTTAAGGCGCACCGCTGCTTAGAAATAAAACTCGATTTAATGGTTTTATCTATCCTGTACTGTCTTGCTCACTTTAGCTATATTCTGATGTGTATAAGTGAGGATTTGTTATTGGTTGTCTATTTTCTTGTCTATATTTATACTGTTTTACTTGGCTGTTAATCTTTGGTAGTAGTTAAATAAATAAATTTATTTTTTTCAGGATTCGAAGAAGTGTTATATAGATCCGCAGGCATGACGGAAAAGGTGTTATTCCCAAGTAAGTCTCGGTTAATGTATTCTATTTATTAGTTTAGTTAGTAGAACGCACAAGGAATTCTTAGGGAGAGATATAAAATATGTATATTGATATTTAAATTAATAATAACGTTAACAGAGAAGTAAAACGTAATATGTTTAGGTGTAAAATATCTGCAAGGGAACACGTGACGGTGACGTCACAGACGAGCACTCACCAGATCAATAAGGACTCGAGGTCATTCTAGTCTGCCACGACGAATACGCCACCGCGCCTTTTACAGATTCCGACTTATGTAGATTTAATTTGTTACATCTTAAATCTGAACTTGAATATCACTGTCTTGTTTCATGCTGCGTTTAATCTTTTCTCACGTACGTCTCTCTTCCTCTCTTGTACGCGTTTAGTGTTATTGCCATTATGGCAGTTTATTAATATCACCAAAATATCCTTTCCGCAAAAGTTACATCATTATCATTTTATATTACCAGTAACCTAATACGTGCAATATGTAACAATTAACTAGCCCTTTTCACTTCAAGAAAAACAAGCGTTGTGCCAAATGCGATCAAAGATGTCATTCACCTCCTAGTACTAAGGGACCGCGTTGAAAATTTTTAACATCAGCTTTCCATTTTCCATGAAAACGCCCAAAACTGCAATCTTATTGAATACATCTCATTAAAAATATTTAAATCCATATTGCGTTCCTACTCATGTGTAGATAAATAAGCGTTTCTCTGCACAAATAAAAGGTCATAGTTTCAAGGTCGAAGTTTATAAAGGGCTAGAAATCAATAACTATAACTGCGATGTCTCTCTGGCTAGATCTGTCTTTACAGCAGTTAAGTGTGCGCGGGTGGGTGGTTGCGGGGAGCGGCGCGAGGTGCATGTGCCTTGCATTGGTTGACGCATCGCGGTTGAATCCCCACATAGGTCGCGAGGAAGTATGTAAAAAGGTGTACATAAGACGTGGATCGATGTTGGAGCCGACACCCACCTCCTACACTTGGCACAGATGATAATATAATGATGGACTTAAAGTGTGTAATCTTCGTTTATTTTTTTATTGGTTTAGATTTTTCTTAGCCCTTCTGTGCGTAACTTTTATGTGTGTCAATGTCAAGTTAGACTTTCTGAAGTACAAACAAATTTGTTTTCGATAGAAGATAGTCGTTACAACTTTACAAGGAACAAACATTCTAAAGATTATACTTAAGAATATTAAAAATCTTTAACACTCCAGTTATCGCACATGCGCGGTTTGGTGACCTTGGCAATTCGTGACGAGCTAGGTGGAGGCGAACATCAAGTTTTTAATTCACTTTAAATTTTTCGACTTAATCCAAATATGTTTTATGAGTGATAGAACACTGCATACATAATTGCAATAGTTTGTGTTCAATAAGTAAAAAGTCACTCGTAAATTTGTAATTATATGAATACAAAATTTATTCTAAGGAAAGCTATTTGTCTGCTGCGCCAATGGCGTCTATTTGAACACGAGAATTGCGTATGCGTTGATGCCACGTTTACTTTAGCGCGTTTAAGCGTCCATTATACGCTCATACAAGTGTCACTAAATTCTAAAATTCCTGACTGATGGTTGCATGATAGCAGATTTTGTACAATCAAAATTATGCAATCGTCAATCACTCTATTAGACGACAGGTTATACGTCAGTCACAGTCTTGATTGTGGTAAAACTGACAGCAAAACCTACCATGTAATGGACGCCTTGCGATTAAACCACAATCTGAATGTGCGCTGAGTTGCGCCAACCAAACCTATTCACAATCCATTCTAATTTAAATCTCATATTAACTCGCTCACGCCAACACAGTAGGTATGTAGTGTACGAAAAGGACAGAATGGACTGCGAACCGACACATCGGCACTCGACTAGAATTTATATTTTTGTACATCATTGCGCGCTATGGTCAAAGAACGTGAAAACATTATCTTTCAAAGTAAATACATAAAACAATGTTCTCCATAAAGGGCCAGTGTATCTTCTACGGGTGCCTACAGACCCGTCTCCGAGACTTTAGTGTTTCTTGCGGTATTATTAATTTTAAAGGTTTTTCATGTTTTCTAATAATATTGAATATTTTAAATTAGTATAGATACATATACAACATAGCATAATGATAGATATGGTAACTCATAATAGGGCCACTGAACTGGTCGCTTCTATACGAGTGAAACCCGGTTCGCTTGAGGTCGACGAACTGTTCATTTCGCTGCATCCGTTGCAAATACTGCGCGGCGCATCGATGCCGCCACCAATTCTTTCAAATGAATATAAGTATCATTTTTACATTTAGTTAAGAAAAAAAGTGGTCTGGATTTTATAGAATCTACGACAGAGGTTACTCTGACAGAGATGACTTGCCGCTAGAAAGTTTTGCGGCATTGTAATCATTGCTGTCCGTTACGATGATGGATGACTATTGTTGTTGATAAGTAATATTAAAACCGCAAGACAAATGTTGGTATGT
The DNA here is from genome assembly GCA_963859945.1 of Euplagia quadripunctaria. Classification (NCBI taxonomy): domain Eukaryota; kingdom Metazoa; phylum Arthropoda; class Insecta; order Lepidoptera; family Erebidae; genus Euplagia; species Euplagia quadripunctaria. The sequence goes on along the minus strand of OY982564.1, from coordinate 11,124,457 downwards.
ACTCACTATTGCTTGCTACTGTTGAGGGTAGTACAAAACGTACTTTTACAGTGACGTCTAGCTACTGATTTAAGATAAGTTCACTACGTTAGTCACTAACAAATTTAGATATACGTAGTCATTATAACGATATGTTCAGATGTCGATATGAAACTTGACTGAAATGTACATAGACTTAGAAAACACAGTTTGTTTGCTTGTATTATCATTTAGTTACAAAATAGTAAATAACCTTTTAAGTCGTAACAAATCATAGGTACTTAATAATATAACCTGTAAACTTTAATGTCATAAACAACTGTACAAAACATACAAAAAGGCCAGTGTCAACACAATTATTAGAATATCAGAAATTAGTGATTAAAAACGTTTGGCTATAAAGATCATTTTATTGACAGAGAATCGTTCCGCAAGAAAGAGAAAAGTAGGCGTTGAATTTGAAGGAATACAACTTTTCCTTCAAATTAAACCTTTTTTAGCCCCTTTTTCTTCTCCAGTTGATGTTCCACAGATATGATACATAAACTCAAAGTCTGGTCTAATTTGACAAGTTCGGTTTTCAGCTTACAGTTAACGAAGCCCTATGCATTTTGAGTGGATAGGTTGAAGTAACTGAGAAGAGTAGAACTTCTCGTCTCAGATAATATGTATCTAATTGCCATGCTATGACTACATTTTAAAGTAGTAGCCAGCAAAAGTTTTAAATATAGGTATTATGTATAATAGCGATACTTATGACGCTTATATACAATGTACCGACCTTGGATGTAAAAAATATTGACACGTAAGACGAGATTATGGTGTCATATGTCAGACAAAGCTGAATGAACGCCGTTTTATTGTGTAATTAAAACCTGATATATATAAGTAATAGCTTCTTGATGTATAATTTTCTTTGAAGCGTATTATCGGTTTAAGTGTGGCAGAGTTGACGCGAAGCGGGCAAATGGCAACCATGTTATTCAGGGCGGGTCGGGTGGTGCGGCGGCGGTAATAGACTACGTACGCGTCGCCTTTCGCCCACGGGAACAGGTTTCACGCAGCGTTTGTCAACTTGTGGACTCTGATTCAAGTTTATTTCATTACCACTTATTTAGAAGTTCCTTCCTATTAAACTTGTGGTTTGCCTATGTATGTACGCTTTAATTTAATGACATAGCAATTACATTGTTTTTATTTTATTAAAGAAAAATATATTAGTGTCGATATAGGCGGAAGGGAGAGCAGGGTGTGTATTTAGGGGCGCCCATTGTGGGAGGGATTTATATGTATAGTGGAGCGATCACGTGTACATTTTGCAGCCTGTATTGATCCTGTCGACTTTTCTTGTTGTTAAGTACGATTATACTGCGCCTAATAATAAATTATATAAATTTCTGCTTTATTGTTGTGGTTTTTTGTTTACTAATTTTGATAGATTTGGGTGTTTCTTTCGATCAAAGTAACAATAATGGATTGCTGTCGTTCACATTTGAATATCTTACAGAACGTTATCATTATCACACACAGGTATCTGTCGAAAGACAGTTATACGAGTAGTGTACCGATGGCACGGAGGCGTGAGAGTTTTAGACTTGAACAAAATATTTGTATGTGCACACTCTATTTCGGTCTCGGTGGCGCACTCAGCGGCTAATCGCCGAGTCACGTGACGAGTGCCGGAAGGACGGGGGGTGAGGGCTGGTGGGCCGAGAGCAGGGGGCAGGGACCTCGGAATGCAGTCACCACCGCTCGATGCACACCCAGCATAGCTGGTCGATTGATCGTCAAGTCAAGCTCTTGCTCCACTTTACATCACGCATAGGCACAATACAACGGCGCTAGCCAAATGAAATCATCGCTTAATGTAGTGCGCATTACTTTTTAGTCGACCTATCCGTTTGGAGATGCTATTCGTTTATGTTTACATATTATGGAAGTAATTTTTACAGCGAAATTGATCTTTGGAGTTTAATACAATTAAGCGTCGGCATTAATTGTATACCTATAGGTACGGTACCGATGTAGGTAAAATAGATCTACATTCAGTATATCTTAGTACTTCCTAGTATACAAATGAGATGTTATGTTTTGTATATTTTAAATGATTGCAAATTTCAGTTAGGTAATTAGTTATCCCAAGTAAGGGAAACGGCGAATCGTTCAAAGGTTTTTTCAGAACATCCAATCTACTTTAATTTTCCATTGCAATGACCTTATCACCAATGATGAATGCAATTTGCCTTTTTGCACTTCACTGAAATGCAAGCCATTGGGGCTTGCATTTCAGAAAGCAAACACTTTTTCTATGAACTAATTTACTGTAAACCAGAAAATGTGTAAGTATTCTGTTTTCGCCCAGCATGGCTAGTTTAACCCTGCCTTTTTTATTTTATTATTTTAGTGCTATATCATATTCAATCAATCAATCAGTCTATCGCAGTCCACAGAACAAAGGCCTCTCCCAACATGCTCCATAGCACCTGGTCATCCGCCTTCCGCATCCAGTCTATCCCAGCCACCTTCCTCAGGTCGTCAGGCCAGCTGGCTGAGGGGCGTTCTACCTTCCATTCACCGATTCGCAGTCTCTACTCTAGGAGCCGTTTGCTCCAAGGGCCATCGGCCCTTTGGCATGTTATCTACTCTATAAATATAATTCCCTTCTAACTAATATTGAAACGTAATCTGTTGTCATTTATGGCAGAATATTTAGATATATTGTGCGTTATGATATGATTAATAATGTAAGATTTTTTATTTGATCTCATGTGAGTAGGATGAATTCGTGTAGTACAAAAGCAGTAATTGCAGCGTGCGGATTGCAGGCGATTGCCCCTCGCCCCTCAAGGCGGCAAGCCCCGCGCTCGAACACCGTAAGTAAACAGTCTGGTGTTTATCCGCGTCTCGCTCGCACCGACCGCGTCGCGTCGCGCCTCTGAGGTGCACTCGCTGTTCCTATTATTTTCGTGACGGGTATTGCGCCGAAGCCGATTCCCGCATCCTCGCCCCCGAGACGCGAGGTCCGGTCTCGCGGCGGAGGCGGCGGCGACGGCCGTTCGCATCGCGTGCCAGTCCGCGCCCGAGGCTGACTGTCGCATTGGTCTGTGCCTACGAAACGTTGCTGTTGTCGTCGATGTGATGAAATTGAAAATGCGGCACTTTCCGAGTGCGTATCACGGTGGGTGACGAGCGCCCGACGGCGGCGGTTTGGATTTCATCGGTTGAGTGACGTGTTGGTGACAGTGAGTGGATTGTGTATTGGCGGGCCGATGGTACACGTGAATGTGGATGGAGTGCGGATCGGTGTTGGAAGATGCATTTCAAAGAGTCGTTCGCGATGAGCGATCGACCGAACGAGCGCGGCCGCCGCAACTCCCGCTGCAAGGGTGGGTGTCTACTTGCACTGAATGTTGTGAACCGTCTGGTCGTGTCCATAGACCATGAACACGAGATTGTAATATAGTATAAATAGCAATGCTATATAGACAACCTGGTCTGCCCTCTGCCACGCTATAATACAATACAGGTTATACAATACGATTTACGCGGTCATAATTTTGTAAATATAAATAATATATAAATACATATACTGATAGTTAGGTGTACATATATCTTATTTAAAAGAAAAACTAAACATTTTGACTCAAAACTCTCATGCGTTCGCTAGAACTTTTTTTATCCTAAGAGGAATCAATTAGTTTAAACTATAGATAATAATTAATAATATTTGAATATAAACATAAAGCTTTGCTTAATAAAACGCGTTGTTCGAAGGATCCTTTCCGTCATAAAATTTACGAAGTTCAAGGCAACTTACTTAACACTTACCTTACACTTAACTACTATACATAATACCTATATGGCATAACAATATACAAAACGCTCTTCATTGCTGTCGGCAAAGGTCACTCTTGTCTTTCTGAAATTCTCTGACTGATTGTGCCCATGTAATTGCATATGCGAGCCTATATTAAAAAAAATACATCATTGCAATTCAAAAACGTCTGTCAAAGAGGCCATATTACTTTGTAGGTTACGTACTGGATGGTATCAATTTTTAGATTTCTGGTATCACAATATTTCGGAACGATCACAACCTGTATAATAAATAGTATTGAATACCCTTTATTACCTGATTTCGCCTGCGATCTTAACTTTTAACTATCGTAATATGTGTAAGAGTTAAAAATAAGTCGTAATTATCATGGATTTTCAACAATGATATTACATATAGGGGAACTAATTTAAGAAGTTTATTATTCTGTGGTTATAATTTTATCTAAATTTGATGGATTTGTTAAGAAATGTAAAAAGAATACAAGCATTTTGTAATACATGCGTGCAACCACCTTTTAGTAACTAGTATGACATAGCTAAAATACATTTAAATAAATAACAAAAAAGAAAAGTACAATGAAAAGCGCACCAATACGCCACTAGAAGATAAATTTATCTAGAGGTCACATAACCAATCTAATATGTGCATACTCACTTTGCGATAAAGCGCTTTTTACAGTGATTGTCAATCTCTAGTTCTCGTAACGTCATAACACTGTGTACGAGCTCCGCACATCAGGCATGTAGCCCTTCACAGTGAGACACCAGGTTGTAACCGTACCGCGTACTTGAAAAGCTTTGTTATATACCGCGAAGTCAGCCGGGCCTGGTATGATATTGAGTATAGGGAATTCCTCTTCTAAAAACTATTGTCATTCCTTTAAAGTCAATGAAAACATATTTTCAGTCAAAACGGCATGTAAATAATAATTTGTACTCGGTATTATTGTATAGTTTAACTGATTTTAATCTCAGATAGATATATTAAAAAAATTAAATCAATTATTATGAGTCTGTCCGGCCGGCATGCGACAGTTCTTTTTAACAGATTTGCTTTTGTTTAATCACCTAACTTTCATCGTTCGCAAGTTAAACTCAAACGCGTTTTCATCTTGTACATTTTTTACGTTTTTAGAGCTCGGAATGAGCTCTTTCATTTGAGCTTTTGTCCACTTAAATTGGTTGAGTTGGAGGGACTATTTGTGAACATTAAACTTGACTTTCAATATGCGGTTCAAATTAGAAGATAATTGTTAATCATATCATGTTGATCATTTTTCAATTTTACAATTACTCATATAAGAGGGTTATTTTTTAATTATATTATCAACACAAAGCTGCGGAGCAGCATGATTCCTCTCGTTAAAATGATAATATTTTTTTCACAATTTCAGTTTGATATTTATTGACTACGTTTTGTTGACATAAATAAGCGATCAGCTGTAGCGCTTCTGCCAATTCTAGCGCATTTAACACACTCTCTAATTTTCCAATTTCTGATAAATAGAAATACTAACTAAATCCGTATTGTAGATAAGATAGTTTTAATGTAACTCTTGAAGGTTCCTTATACATATATTATTCATTATAATAGGACAAATTATCACTATTATTAAAAACTGTTGCAATATGAGATATAAATATTAACTTTGAATTAACTGTGGTGTTTCTTTACCTGAAAAACAAATCCTATCAAAAACATCATTATAAAAAACTAACTTCTTCTACCGCAAAAAGTGGTGTCATCTAATTGTTACTGAATTTAACTTTAACTAAAAACATTTTATAGTAACCGTGTCAATATTAGACGTGTTTATTTCTTATTTATTAATATAATAACTTGGCAATCGCATACGGCAATGTTTGTGTATGCATAAAGACTCTCAACTGCTATGTTAGCTATAGGCTATATATAGCTGCTAGGACTATAGACAATAGTAGGTTATTCTGATGTGATTATGTTGCCGCAGTTTGTTTCAGAAAGAAAACAGGACTGAAATTACGTTATGTTAAAACATGAAAAAGTAAAGTTTTTTCTTGGGTTATAGGCTAAACACTAATTGTGTTCAAAATTTGAAGCTTGTGTGTCTGCTAAAAGTACCTTAGGATTTTGATGATCGGTGAGTGATTCAGTGACAAAATTAAGGAACTTTGACTTGAAATAGTTCTTAAACTACATGTTCAAATTTGATGTAATTTGGGAATATACCTAGTTACGTTATGCCTTCATAAGCACGTTTAAACAAAATTCAGGCTTCTAACTTTATTCACGACGAAGTTACAGCGGGTTGAAAACGTCCTCCTAGATACATTTATTAAAATTGTGTGACGTAGATTTTGGCAATACATATGAACATGCAAAACTTAAACAACTGTTCTATAATATACACACTGGACAGTTTGTGAAGAAATTGATTAACTACTTCCTATTTTGCTATAGGAGGACCAAGTGGTCGAAATGTATTTTGAGTCTGTTATCAACTTTAATGAAAAAAAAATTAAATGTTGTTCATTGATACTTGATTATTTGTTTTATAGAGCATAGCAATTTAAGTTAAAACTACCTTTAATAATTATAAATCAAAAGAAATCTGTCAATCCTTGTTCGAGGATATAATTGCCCAAAAACTCCGTAAATTTTTTTAAACCTTTGGGTTCTTTAACTGAAGACTATTTATATAATATGTATGTATAGTTTATTTTTATCTATATATATATATATATATACACACACGTTTGTTGTGGATAATAGATATTACCAGTAGGGTCGACAAAACACATTGTTCGTTTCAGTATATTCTTCTCCTTTTAATAGAGAAGTGTACGGTATACTTCATCCACCTATTTTCGTTTTCTTGATAGATATTATTTAGGAAAACAGATCATACATTGCATTAAAAAGCATTGAGGCATCGGTATTCGGTATCGTAGTATCACAATACTTAAAAAAACAATCAAAGTTAAAAGTGTTCGTATTGAATTTTTTTAAGAAAATTTACATGTTGATAGGGTTCTTGTTAACCCCTGCAACTGACTTACAACTCGGCAGTATACTGGGTTTCCTTGGCTTTTCGATTGCAAGTCCAACAATAATTGCTAACTTTATCATAGGTCCACTATAGTTAGTTAGTTGAAAGCGAGACCCATATGCAATCTGAACTGCTGCAAGTTTATTGGGTTATAGCTACTTTACCATCCTACCTATCACATCGTTTTTTTATCGATTATATGTATAGGAAAAAAGGACGATTTATATGTCATATGTGTACAACCAGACGGATTCGATTTGTTTAAGTTTTTGAGAGATTTTAATATTCTGTGAAATTGGAATGAATCAGTCACGCGTTTCACTTGGCAACGACATTCGTTAAAGGTCTCTGGGGTAATGCGGTAGGGAAAGAGGCGTCGGGGGAAGGGAGTCGCAAAGGATGGAGGTGAGATCATAGTGGCGAGTGGCCCGGGGAGGCGATCGATATGTACATTGAACATACATACGTATCTATATAAATAACTGTACCTAACTTCTCGCAACTCGATTGTCTGCTCCAGATACTGCGCCAAAACCCTGTCCCCCCAAACCTCTACCCCCTTCTACCTTAGCTATTCTTTAGCAAAAAGATCAATTTTTTAGGTGGTAGCAAACCTGAGTTAAATTTCATTTTAGTGCGGATCATAATAATTTGACTTACTTGCATCAATTTCAGTTCGAAATACTTTCATCAATTTTAGTCAAAAACATTTATAAGTAGTATAAATGTTATCTTCTTGATAAGTGTACAGATTCTATACACTTATCAAGAAGTTGAAGTGACATAACTAATCGCCGTTATCAAAATTGGTTGCTATATATAGCGCACACTGAAAGTTATGCGCTCCTGGCCGCTCATAAATGTTTGAATTTCGAATGTATTTTTTTAAACCTAAGAAACTCAATAATTGATTTTAAAAAATTGAGCGGGAAATCGCTTGGCAATTGTTTTTTAACACACGTTGAAGTTCGTCGTCTGTAGCAAAAATGGAATTAACGCGAAAAGATTTTAGGGCGATAATTTTCTATGATTTTAATAGTTCACTGACTCCGCAAGACTGCACTGCTCGACTTCAGAATGCTTTTGCAAGGGAAGCACCTCATTTGAGCACCGTAAGGCGTTCGTACGCAGAATTTGATCGTGGCCGTGTTTCTCTCCATGATGAAATTCGTGAAGTTCGGCCCTCAACTGCGATCACTGAGGAAAATGTGGCTACTATCAGACAACTAATTGAAGACAACCGGCGTATCACCTATGAGGAGATTCGAGGACATTTGGGGATTGGTATGAGCCTTCAAAAAATCTTACATCAACATTTAAAAGTTTAAAAACTTTGTTGCCGCGCTGGATTCCTCATGAACTCACCTCAGAACAAAAACAGACTCGTGTTGATTGGTGTAAAAAATGTTAAGTACGATCACGGACGTTCAAATGCTATGTATGACATTGTGACAGGAGATGAAACATGGATATATTGTTGCATGCCGGAAAGAAAGCAACAGTCATCTGTATGGGTGTTCGAAGGTGACAGCAAACCAACAAAATTGAGGCAGGCGAGAAACGTAGGCAAAAAAATGATTGCGTTTTTAGGGTTCCGTTCCTTAAAAGGAAAAAAAGGAACCCTTATAGGATCACTTTGTTGTCCGTCTGTCTGTCAAGACCTTTTTCTCAGGAACCCAAGCATCAAGTTGAAATTAAAACCAAAGACAAGTCTGCGGTCCCTTGAAGCCGTAAAAATATCAAGCTTCTAATTCAACGCCATTATAAGATATGGCTACATAAGCCTTATATTTGACCAAATATGTACATTTCGCAGGTAAATCAAAACCTATAGGGTACTTCCCATTGACCTAGAATCATGAAATTTGGTAAGAAGCAAGGTCTCACAACAGAAGTAAAGGAAAAAATCCGAAAGTTGTTAATTTGTTGTTATATCTGTCTGTCTGTGTGTCTGTCAAAGCTCTTTTCCTCAGGAACCCGTTAAGGCTTCAAGTTGAAATTAATGTCAAATACTTATGTCAGCCGTCCCTTGAAGTTGTAAAAAAATCAAGCTTCTAAGTCAACGCAATCAAAAGATTAAGCCTTAGATTTTAACAAATTTGAACATTTCGCAGGTAAATGAAAACCTATAGGGTACTTCCCGTTGACCTAGAATCATGAAATTTGGTAAGAAGCAAGGTAATTTGTTGTTATATCACATAAAATAATAGTTTTTGTAATTACAAACTTATATTTCGCGGTTAAATTGTTGAGTTTGTCATACATCGCAACCGCAAAGTTAAGTTTGTCTTTCGAAAAAGACGGGCAAAAGTCTTAAGAGATATGATTCCCGAGATGGACGTACTATCTACCTACATACAAGTTTGTTTGCTTACGGAACTCTCGGTGCGCGAGTGAGACTCGCACTTGTCCTGTATTTTTTCTCCCGGGCGGGTTCTGTATGCACGATCTCATTTTAAGAATAAAAGACAGTTAATACTGAGTGGTACACTACCATTTGTTTGCCCAGTGTCTTTGAAAAAGTTAGGGAAAGACGACCAAGAAAAGAAGTCGCATCCTATTGCACCATGACAATGCTTCGGCGCACACCGTGAACAAGACAAAGTCATTTTTGGCTTCTGAAAAGGTAGAGCTAGTGACCCATCCCGCACATAGTCCAGACCTGGCACCATGCGATTTCTATTTTCCCAAAAACTTTAGATTGATGAGAGGTATGACATTTACGGGGCCGGAAGAGGTCGTAATAGCTTTCAACCAGCACGTGAGAAACATGCCCTCAGACCTTAGATAAAAAGTGTTCAAAATGTAATGGAGAATACTTCGAAAAGCAGTAAATATATTACTTTACATGTAAATTATTTTATTAATGAGTTACGCAAAATTTTCAGTGTACCCCACGTATAAACCACAAAAGTTTAATTTAAGTGTGTGCTTACCACTGCGTCCAATTGTACCTTATAGTAATTTTTTTCTCATAATAATACTTGCGAAAATTAAGGCAAAAAAAACTGCTAAAAAGTGCTCGTTAATTTAACATGTACTATTTTTACATGCATTCAGATTGAAAAAGACAAACATTTTTTAGTACCTTTGCAGTCACTAGCATTATAATGTTATACTATCAGTCGAGCACAAATTTAGTACAAGTTAAAATTGTAGTACACTGATTACAATTTTGGATACAGTTAACCCATTTGAATTTTGATTTTTACGCTCTTTGAAATCATTAGTGGGTCATTTGTTACTATGCAATTAATTTTATGTGTACAGTCAGGTAATAAAATAACCGTAAACGTCAGACCGGTTTTTCAACTTCATCACCACAGGTATACATTTTCAACGTGTTCATTTTGTAGTCTTTTTCAAGAGGTAGAGGTAGATTTAAATGTCCTACTGCAAGGTTTATGTCATTATCTTCACTTAGGGCCATCATCACCGTGCTATACAGAAATATGTATGTCCCGCATGTGATTAGAATTCATTACACTTTTTTATGTAAACTACATAATAAAGAAAGTAAATAAAAAATCAACCCGACTGTAAAATGAGAACTATAAAAACGGACAAGACTACACAATAAAGGCCCAATCAAATATGGCATCTAATAAATATCCATATATAATTAAACGATAATGTAAGAATTTATCGTGAAACAACATAATATTAACTTCTTCATTACTGCAGGTAAGCTCATGCAAGTACGGTACAAGAACAGATTTTAGCAATGTAATTGCGGTTAGATGCAAAGCAATTTTACATTCCTTTTTTTTCTTAGCAGTAGCATGTGAGATTAGGCTCAGACGACTGTAAAGCCTTATATGGAATACATGCGTAAAGTAATAAATGCGCAATTTTCGCAATTGTCCAAAATTTATGTCGCGATTCTGACACCTGGCCGGAGAGCATGCCAATAGGCAGTGATGTGAAATTAATTATTGCAGCTCCATACACCAATATTTTGTCCATTGGATGCAAGACGTAATTATTTTCAAAACTGTTACCGCTTAGTTTGTTACAAAATGTTAGATGGTGTAGGTACTTTTATATGGTGGTAGCCATACAAAAGTACGTAACAGGCAACGAAAACAACATAAACCTAGGTGCATTTAACTGTATCAAGTTATACATAGATATTTTTTTGGCGTTTTAGCCAGTAAAAACTGTTACCATCTTCACCGCGTGGGAAGGTTCACTTTAAGCTTATCTTTTTACACGCTTTATATTAGCTTCACTTGTATATTTGTTTGTATGTTTGGAACCGACTCCTTTGGGCGCGATTTTGACCCACTTTAAACGGCCAGATTTCATTCAAATTTCGCACACCTGTCAAAGACCGATGACTGCAATAATTCGATTAAATATTTTTTATTTTTTTTAGTTGAATTTTCTATAAAAGCGTGTTATTTAGTTTTTTAAAGTATACTTTTACTACTGTGTACATGTCTTGCGTTTCATGTACCTATTATATTTGTTTATTAGGATTACCAACGAATGACACACAACTAATATGACAGAAGAAATTCCAAATACATGCCTTGTGCTTACTTAATTATAGGCAACCACAACTAACACAAACAGAACTTGTACCGTTCAATTAAATTGAGATAAAATAACAACAGAAATATAAAAATATGACCGACACACGTAGATAATCGAAAAAAAATGTCTAACTTTACCTCTAAATACAACGCACTGAATAACTTTTGCATTTCCCTACATTTAACAAGAGTATAGCTATCATAAGGGTTTTACTAATATAACGGAAACCACTAATAGTATCTGGGGGCACGGCAGTGCCCCCGCCAAGTCGGGCAAAAAACAGGACGGTCGTACCATCCTTTTCTCAAAGCACATCGGGCCATTTTTGACCCCCTATAACTTCATTGTGGATAAAACTAGAAACCTGAATTTTCAGTAACCAAGCAAACATTGTATAAACACGGTATATTTCAAATTTCATACATACATATATTACAAAATGTTACGAGGTCGGCAATTCTTAACTCACATCAAATTCCGTAAATCTATTTATCTGGGTGTGTGGCATCCCTAAGGGTGTAAATTCCGTATCAAACTTTAAAAAGTTGTAGTTTTAGATTCATTGAATTGGGACGTGACGTCATGTGTTGAGAAGTACACATTCTAATTAATACACCGTAATAATCGAGAAAAACTAAAAACCAGAAATCTTGCATATAGATCCGGATGGATCTAATAAAGCTGCGATGTTTATATTTATGCTCATAAATATGGCACAAGAAATCGATCGATGCTTTTAAATTAAGATTGTATTTGTGTATTACGCTTGATTTGACCGCTATAATTGTTTTTTTAATTTCGAGATGAATATAGTAGAATTAGATTTTTTTTTCTCAAATACAAACATGGTAACTAAACGGGGACAAGAAATCTTAGGTATATTTAAATGAACCCATCTATCAGATTTTCCATTAAAATGGCAATGTCCGAATAAGCGCCTTCCTAAAATTGTGTGTTTGGGGGTAAATTAAATTATATCTTAGTTTTAGAGTCGGTTCGTATACTGGATAAAGGCGTGGTGGCGGTATACGGCTTAATAATAATAATAATTATTATTATATCTGACAATAATAATAAGGGAAAACATATTAAGCCAGAAATACGTTAGGTTTTATGCCAAATGACGATTATGACAAAAATTATGCTGCATCTAAAAATAAGGACTTAACACGCATATAGCATTTTATTATGTAAAGCCGCTACCACATTTAATAAATATTATACCTGTTTGATATATTATACTTTATTGTATATGTATAAAATAATAAAAGTAACCAGGTGACTAAGTAGAAATAGTTTGTACATGCCCAACGATTGTAGAATCTGTTTTCATTTATGCACATATTAAAACTCATTTAAAGCCAAATTTCAAAACCAATAAAGATTAACGGTTGTAGAGGAGGGCACCACTGACGGCCAAAGTACGCGATGTAACGATGTTATAACACGCATCGTCTTTAACAGGTGCTGGCGTCAAGATGGAGCACTTCCAAGCGGCGCTGGATCCTCGCAAGCAGGAGCTGCTGGAAGCGCGCTTCCTAGGCGCCAAGGTTAGTTTTGCTCACTTGGTTTATACAATACTAAAGTCGAAATTTTCACTCTACCAGTCTACTTGCGCCTTAATTCTATATAGTTAACATCAAATATCATATTCGAGCGTCATCTGCTAAACTTCAAATACACAATTGTCCAAGTGTCAAATAATACTCATACCAAGACAATAGTTTATGATTCTTGGGATATTATGATACCGCATACATGGGAGTGAATATCTTTCGATCCGCAGTTGGCCGTAGCACAAATATCTTTGTTTTACTGTAGGTACACTAATCGTGACATTTTGACGAGTTTTCTTATCTCATAACTAATTTGTGAATATTATACAGAACAGTCTCAGTGAGCAACATGTTTATTTGATTCTTTAATTCTTCAATATAGATAGGTATACATTAAATTGATAGCTAGGCGTGCTAATTGTAGCGGACCTTGAGACGTTTGTCTCAATGAGATAAGTTTAAGTAGTGCAACTTTTAAACTTTTTATTTTGCAAGTAATAATGATTTGCTTCGATTACTATAATAAGCCAAAACTTAGCCTAGCTATAGTATAGAACCTTTCTACTTATCAGCTGTATGTCTTACTGTCTACATAGTTACGTCTCTATGACCCCTGGTTAAAATTCTCATTTAAATTCTCTACCACTTCTAAATATTTGTAAAACTATAGATGTCTCACTTCTAAAACATGCGACATTCATACAATATTGACATAAAATTTTTGACTAAAACCCAGATGAGGCTACAATAGCTTTATGTGGCGACGATGTGTGCTTGCACTTCTTATATGGTATTAGATAATATTATAGTATCGGAAAGTATGTCCAATTTGGTACATTCGAGGACATAAGTTGATCTTTTATCTCTTCTAATCATCATCCAAAGTATACCAAGTCACCTCCAGAATAGTAATTATACTTGAGAGCTGATCGAAGTAAGGGTTGTCATATTTTATTTTCTAGGTTTTTTGTTGCAACAAAAAATATTTAATTATGTCTAACTTATATAAATAAATTAGAATTTGATTATATATGTATATATAAAAATGCATTTATTCATGTCTTTAACATTTTTATTATTTATTTTCTTCATAACTGTTGGGTATAATAAAAACTTAAAATACTTAAATATGTTGATTGTTTGAGTTTATTTAGTAGTATACCTACATAGAAGCCGTCTATTTGATCCTGGCTGTGCAATGTATATGTTGGTATATGCACAACTCAAATGTGAAACTATTATAAGTATTAATAATATAATAGGGAAATAGTAAGTTAAGTATCTAGGCATAATCTTCATTTTTTCGGTCCTAGTGATAGATATTCCCTTTAATTTCGTGCAGTTTGTTAAATCTTTAACTACATGTTTATCTTACCTCGTCTTAGTTTGTGTCGAGCTTCACAGTTTCTTATTAATAGATTGGCGGTAATCGATTTACAAACATCTATTCTAACTTAATCAAACGTTACGACGCGGTGCTGCAATTTATACTTATTGATTTATTGACAAATAGATTGAAATTATTATAATATCTACAATAAAATCTGACAGATTATCCTAATTTATGTAGTACTGTAAGTAATTAAAAATTGGTTCGTCATAAATGCGCAGTTTACGGTAGCAGGTTTTATGAATACGTATGTAAAAAAACACATTACCGTACTTGTACATCCGTCAGTATTTTATCAAAGAATTGTACAGGAATGTCTTTGTTAAATCAGAAGTGAATGCAATGTTGTTTTCGAAACGATTCTTTTGTTCTCACATTTCCTGCGCTCCGGTTAGGCTCAGTTAGTCGTTTTATCAGTAATAGTAATACCACGGCCGATGTTGTCTTGTGCTTACTTACTACACACTTCATATCGTTACCCACTGTACTTGTATGGCAATTGCATTTTACCCTACTGAGCAATACTTGTACAATTTTAAATGGAATGATGTTGCTAGGCGTTCATAGCTAGCTTGAATCAGTTCAGTTCGTTGCTTTGTTGCCAATGTACGTACATTTTTATCTTTCCTGCAAGTTTAGGATTAAAAAAAAGTAACTACATAAATATTACTACAAAAATTAGCAAATGAAATAAATGAGAGATGGCAGTTCATCAATAGTTTATATTCTTATTTTTTTTCTGTCTGCAAACAGCGTTGAACTTCATAGCTTTGTATTGTCACAAGCAGTATAGAGCCGTATATAGACATTTATATCAATGCGCCAGTAGTCGGCCGGGTGAGATGTTGACATGCAACGAGCCGATCACGTGATCTCTGATAATGTAGCAGTTCCAGTAGGTATGCCCACCTGCCCCGCTGCCGCACCGCCGCACGCCGCATCGCCACCACAGCCCCGCTTTCTGTGCGGTGTCGTCGGAACATCGCTCGTGTGTGTGCACACACCGTTGTCTCAACCGAGCAAGTGATGTTGTAGATATGTAATTGTATTATGTGTCTCGGCTTCGTCCGTACACCCGCCCTCACATTGTCCCCCCAGTTCGCCCTATTGACGCGTCATTTGGCCGCTCTGGGGTATAAGTTTTATTCGTCGTTTTGTTATACATACTTGTTATTCAAATAATCTGTTATTGATCACGTTCTCTTTGTTGCTCACCGGAAAGATTTAGAATGAGAAATCAGTGTACTTCAAAAGTAATGTTTGATTTCAATAAGATTCAGTGCGTATCAAAGGGTTATAATATTCTTTAGGTACTGAATACATAATAGCTTAGTCATAACAGCAATTAAATAGTCTGATTGAATCTGTTTTCTTGTCATTGGATGTAGTAGGTATCATTTCGTCATTCAACGACAAAATGGCGGACTGACACAAATAGTTTCTCGGCAAGCGGTACGTTTGTGACTTATCGGCCTCAAAACGTTTCGCTACCTGGTAGCAACCCATGTAAATATTGCTCAAAACATATGGGTATAGATTAGTGATAATTCTATCTTACCTTGCATACATTTTGATAACCTTATCTGTTCGAATGTAGCTATATTCAGACAACCACAGCTTTAAAGTTATTTGAATAGAAATATTACATTCTGCAATATAACATGATATTACTTGACGAAGGTGCCACTGTAAAAGGCAAGGAGTAATAATAGTGGGGGAGACGTTTTCTAATAGGCGAGTTTACATTGAGCGCATTGATCGCGTGTTTACAGGTCAGCACAAGGGAGATACTAGTAGAAACTCGGCGGACGCCCGAATATAAAACGGTGAGTTTTTTATAGACATTATGTATAATACGTAGACACGCATACTCCGGTAGAATTAGTATTTGTGCTAGTTTACACAAAATATATGCTAAATCGCGGATGTGAGACGGCGGTAGTGCGGCGCTCGTGTCTGAACCATTGCATGATGGTATATCTTATTAATAGAAGGTATATTACATAGTGCCATGCCTCATTTAGGATGTTGGTTACCTTGATATCGATTGGTTATTTGTGGACAAACGAAAAAATCGGTATGGTTTATTTTTCATATCATTTACTTTAACAAGTAAAGGGGTTTACTATCGTTTATGTTTCAAACTTTAAAGTCCTCTTTAAATCATTCCTTTGCATGCATGCATATTTGTATATATGTTGTCTACATACATACATACATACATACATACATATACGTGTGTTATCGTAACACGCTCGGTTCGTTCCAATGTATAGTATAAACTTATCTATAAATAGCTATCTTACAAAATAACAGTCATACAGACCATTTTATTACCGTAACTTTAACAAAGTTTTTAGAAGAAACTAGTAACTTTATGATCGTCTGCCGTACAGTATGAATATGGTGCAAGAGGTGTTCCCATTTTTTTACTATTGAGAGTACGCGCTTATTATTACGTAGATGATAATATGATTAGCTGTTTCTAGTCTGTGCCTAGTGTGAGCACATCAAAAATTAAAAACTTTGTTTATACCGCGTCGTTTTCTAACTAGATTCTTATTTAATTGACTTCTATAAACTGGTTTCCCATAAAATAATTATATGGATATTTTAGATATCCGTGTATCAGCGACTCCAGAATAAGCACAACTGAGTCATCAATCGTATGTTAATAAACCAGATGAACTTAATATAGTACTTATCGAATGTAGTAATTATTATTTGTTGATTAAACTAGAAATATATTGAGGTCTCTTAATTGAATAACAAGGTACTATGTAGTGTAATAATATGGTATTATATATTTTTAATATCCATATAACTATGTACCTATAGTAACTATGACCTTGAAAAGTAGATTTTGGGTTATCAACTCATTTCGTGGTCTAGTAAAATTTAATGAATGAATTGGACTTTCAAACTCTCATATATAAAGAGAGTTCATATTTAACAACTAGTCTTTTTTCTGTTAGTAAGTCATCATTAGTTATATTAAAACCTAAAAATAGGTTATCTGTCAAATTGACTATATATTGATATTGATTGAATATATATTCTGTGAAATGTACCTATATATTATGTACAACTTGTCAGAAACAGCATTCATAATTTGAAATACCTATTTACTTAATACTTGTTTTAATTATAAAATTTGCTGACTGGACAATGTATCCGAAATGTAGAAACACGATAAACTTGATAAAACGAGCAGGGAAGTATGCCAGTCTTAAAGTGTAGGCAAGTCGGGGCCGTGGGGTCACCGACACAGGCGGCGCGCCCCGCTCTCCCTGTTACACCCCTCCAGCTCTTTATCAGTGAACGCTAGAATCGCGGTTTTGGCACCACTCTTTTTGATTATACTATTCAGCTTGTTGTATCTTGATTATTGTTTTACGTAATGATCATTAAATTGTATACTCTTATTTCATAGAATAAATTTGTGTATGTGTACATACATACTTCAATAAACACGATCCACTACACTTTAGAGTAAGTTAATTTAATTTATATCTTCGTATACGAGATCGATCCATTCGAAGAACTGTAGACTTATGCAAAAATAATAATTTAACTTTATCGCTTGCTCTTTCTATACTTTGTCTATTATCTAGCACGTCCAGTATGAATAAATGAGCAAATTAAGTGAGAGGTCATTAATGATTATAGTGTCACACTTTTGTTTAAATTTCTTTCTCGTCATTTGATTTCCAATGCTTTTAGCTATGTAGCACCTTATACTACTGTTAAAAATTAGAGTCGCTCATGTACTGATGTATGATGTAGCAGGTAGGTTGACAAACCGAGGTAGGCGACTTGTCTCGTTCAACAAGCATGCTTACGCCGCACTGAGAGAAAGAGAAGTAGTCACAGCGCGGTGTTCAGTCAGTTGGTTTGCACATTCGACGCGAAGGGAAATTATAACATGGCGCACACGGCCTCGCCCCGCCTCGGCTACAATGTGCCGTCAAACCTCATTCCACCGCTTAGCCGCCCGGTTCCGCAGTTATTTTTACACAGGCCGACCTTTCGCACCGGCCGTCACCGCACTCCAGTATTAACTAAATTTGTAGCACGCACGACGCACTCACATTGTAAACTATGTATTTGTAAATAAATTCACAGAAGCACATGGAACTATTTTCAATTTCATTCGTACATATTTCTTACTAATTATAGTTGTCGTAAGTTGTAAAGTATCGTAAATTGGAATGGTAAAATAAAGACTGGCATACGAGACGACTGCTCGCGTCCGCTGCCACGGAGGCAATGAACGCGCGGGGCGGTGCGCGGCGGGCGGCCCGTCAGCTGAGCGTCACGCCGCCGCGACATTGCAAGGTCCGCTCGTATTGCCTCGCCTGACCCACTGCGCTGAGCCAAACTACCGCGCCGCCGGCCGGCGTCGCTATGCTCATAAGCATAACCCATCTGAGCGACTTTCCTATAAAATTACCTAATTACTAACGTTTCAGGTACGAGTACCTGTACCTGTAACAGTTCATACATCAAATAATGTATAATCTTCCCTTTTATGCATCATCACGACGTTTAGTTAGTAATGTAATAGATACAAACATGATTTTGGTAGGTACATTCATTATAAAACGTTAATAACCCTTAATATACCTACATTCTCAAGCGTTGCTGGCAACTAGACGACGACAACTGGCGAAAGAAGGGCAACCCTGGGGTTGCCCTTCTTTTGAAGAAAATAGTTTCTTTTTGACTTTAAACAATATTAGTGTAAATAGCTACTTTTAGAAAATTGAGAAAAAAAAGGTTCACATTCAATCATTATTAAGCGGGGTGTGTATTGTGTATTTTCATTTTGAATATACACAAGCCGCTAGGTGTGGGCGTTATTTCACGTCACTAGATACAGTGGCTAGCTATGTAACAGGTAACCGCATAACTAGTCTGAAGCCAAATCAGACACACTGTGATTTTTGTGACTACGTTATTTTCGCTACAACACACACGATCCTAGTAATTATTACAAGTTGAGACGTCGTTTTGTTGATACGTCATACAAACGGAGTTTCAAGTTAACTATGGTACGTTACAACGAGAACTCGTTGCGCGATATGCATACTGTTTCTTTTATACTCGGGTATAATTTATATTCATCAGCTTTACACACGCACACTTGTGCCCTACCCGGACAAATGCACGAACTGAGAGAGAAACATCGTAAGTTTTACTACAATGCATATAAATTTGATGCATATGTCTATGATTTTAGAGCCAAGTATAGACTCCTTTTATTAACCGACGAAAAAAAGGAGGTTCTCAATTCGACTTACATCGATAAGCTCAAGACTTAAGAGGTTTATTTATTTTTTGCTTTTTAGTTATTTCGTCGGTTTAATTTTTTGTTAAAAAGATTTTTATGTTAGCTTTATTTAAAAAAAATCTTAGCGCTTCTGGTAGACGAATCAAGTTAAACACAAATATTTCTATTGTTTCTTTATTAAGATCTTTCTTTTTTGAGAGATTCGTATAGGCTAGTTTTATTTATATATTTTGACTTTATCTAAAAAAATCTCAGAGGTTCTGAGAACTAATAAATGTTTTCATATATCTCATTTCATTTCATACTTTAATAGTTAATACATATAGATCCCAAAAAAATTAAAACAAAAAAAAAGTTAAAATAAACCTAAATTTCCACCTAATTTGGTAGGGTTGTCACAGGCAGATTAGATAATAAAAAAAATATTTATCTTCTTTCTAATATTTAAGATTGCATACTTTTTTAAACTTACACATATTAGAATTAACACTAATTATACGGAATTAGTTGTTAGAAAAAAAAGTCCTACTAATTAAAACAATAAAACCATACCACATGAGTAAACAAATGGGACAAAGACAAAACTTCTAAAGAGCGTGCAAAAATACTTGTTTTGGTGCACATAAAGATATAAGGTTCGAGAAGGGCATCAGAAATCTGCCGGGTACTACTTTTCTTTGCTTTTTTACTACCACTTTTGATAACATTTTCCTCACCACATTATATTAACAAAGACAGTTGTAGTTTTTGTGTAACTTACAGCCGTTTCTGGAGGTGAGGGGTTCCTATGATCCAATTTGATCAGAAATCTGCCGATTCTTTCCTAAGGCTTTGCAGAGTGGAAGTACTTCTCCAGTCTTTTAGCTTCTTCTTATTTTCATCTGATGGTTAACAGGTAACTCCAATCCAGCAGAAATCTCAAGACGCTCTGCGGGAGACTCGACCCAAACTGATCAAATGATCGGTTAACGAGTGGCCCCTTTGCCATACCTCTTAATTTTTTACTTTGCATCTTTGCGAATTTACGTCTGTTATCGATCAGGGTTAGTAGTAGTAACCAAAAAACCCGGAAGTAGTAACCAAAGAAAAGGGCGATGCCGCTATTAATTTACCGCAATTACCCAAAGTGCTTTTCTAACCAGGCACCTTGTATTCACGATAGTTGTACGAAAATAAATTACTATTATGCTGTATCTGAAATACCCGAGAATAACTGATTCGGACTCGGATGCCGAATCTCGAGAGAGGTATTTATTACCTTTTCTGGGGCACGGTGCCCCCGCCAAGTCGAGTAAAAAACAATAAAGGCACAGCCGTATTTTCCTTTCCTCGAACCCATTCAGGACATTTTAGAAACTGCCCTGAATGTCTGAATGTTACTTACACTATCTAAATAGATAGATATATACCTAGGTGAATAGTAGATATAAGTAGGTGCAGTAAGTCCCAGACGAACGATGTTTCACTCACCGACAAAAAAAAATGAGATCCCATAAAACATAACATTCAAATCTCGCAATACCGCAATGTTCATCGACCGCAAAAAGTTGTGAGAACTAATAGGTATGTTGACACTAATCTTTATATTACGTTGTAACTAAATGATTAATTGTGATGTTTTAAAACCTAAAACCACATTTTTTAAATTTAAATCAATACAAATAAATAAAATTGAAGTGTCTATTCGTAATATCGAAACAATAGAAGCTCTTACAGCGTTTAAAAATTTGGTCAAACAACATTATCTGTCACTATAATAATATTATTCTATTCTTTACCATAACTAAGATCTAAATTGCTGTCTATAATACTACATTATCTCCACTAAGTAACTGTATATGTGTATGTGTATGTATATAAGTATTTATCAATTTTTAGAATAGTACGCCATCAACTACTATGTATTTATTAAATAATTTTGATATTATCTCCATCCTAAGGTTGTCTGGTAGAGATCGCTTTTAGCGATAAGACCGCCCATTGTACTCTGGTTTGTAAGATAATATTTTTTTCAACTGTTTTTATTAATGGTGTACAATAAAGAATATTCTATCTATCTATCTATCTATCAATAGGTTTTTACTAATTCCATAAGATTTGTATATACGATATTTATAACAAAGAGATTTTTTTTGTCTGTTTGTTTGTTTGTTTCGTGGTGGACTGATTTTGAAGGAGCTTTCACTTCACTGGCAGATAGCTGAAGCTATGAGGAGGATAAATTACGCAACTTAAAAAAAATAAGATACTAACTTTTAAACTTTCGCGTTCAATGATATAATTATGTATTCATACGAGAATTAACGCGATCACGAAAAGGTCTTACATATCTCTAAATTGCCTGACGTTTCGACCAGGTTGCACTGGCCGTATGTAATACCTTTTTGTGATCGCGTTAATTCCCGTCCCGAAATTAAACCGACTTCAAAACGGCACGCAAAAGCAAAAAATAAATTAATAAAATTATAAGCGCTACCCACTCATCTATTTGCAGTCGATGCCAGCCAAGCCGGAGTCGGTTTAGTTTTTTTTTTTTTAATAATTTATTTTACCCTTTTTAGTGCAAACAAGTTTTATTAAAATCCATTTACAAAATTTCGTATCTTTGCTGTTCGCCGTTCAGGAGTTTCACTATCCACCTCCTGACTCCATCATCAGATCAGCTCAATAGTACTAGATTATTGCATTGTTATTAAATTTAAATAAGTATGAAAAATTTTTGCTCAATCGGAAACCGGGAAGTGGGTCAAAATTGACTTCTAAGATTTTATTACATTGTTAGTTAGTTAGTTTTTCCTTGATTTCCTTGAGATTCTATCATCAGATCCTGACTTGTTGATAATGGGACCACCTCGGGAGTATACCATTTCGAACTAAAAAAGATTTTTTTTAATCGGTTCACAATTGGCGGAAATATCGATGAACATACACAAAAAAAAAATACATACACCTTTTTGGAAGTCGGTTAAAACTATAATCGTGTCAAAAAAAACTTCTTTACCAATAAATCAACTGAAATGTTTGTTTGTAATATCAAATAGCAGCCTTTTACTTAATCGGTACAAGAAAATCTACCTAATAGGTCTGAGCGTTCTATTTATGTTTGTGTATGCATAAATTATATATATTTACTAGGGATTGCCTGGTGGCCGAATTTCGACTAGACTCGAAACTCATTAAGTTATTTTTTTTTGGTTTATTTAATTAGGCATTATAACTTGAACTGTAATTGTATATAGACTCATGTACTTATAACAGGTTTATGATGGTGGATGTAGCCGTTTTTACAAAATTTTTAAATTTGCAACAAATATTGTTTAAAAATATTAGATTTCTGCGTGTTTTCTATACATAAACATTAAGTAGTCCAAACTTCACATCTCGACGTTCTTGGAATGTTTTTAAAAATGCGTGCACAGAAATCTTTACTTATTAATATATGTATAGATGAAAGAAAGAAAACTGTCTTATATCAACACGGTCACTATAAAATGTTGTTAGTAAACTAATAAGGTGACAATTAGATGTCACAACTTTTTGCGGTAGAAGTTGCGTTGCGAGACTTGCTTTTTTTACTTGTTACATTTTTGATGGGATTAAAATATTACATGAATCTGTGAATAAGGTATTCAGCTTTACTTTAAATCCGATAATTAAAATCTAAAATAGTACTAATTTTAGTCTAGTAATAATTTCGAGAGATATTCGTTAGTGGAATGAAACTATTGTAAAAGGTTGTTTTATTTAACAAAACTTTTTTAGCTGGTAGCTTAGAAAAATAACATAAGTTTTGTCTTCGGTTTTTTATTAGAATTGTTCACTATATATGTACCTATATTATCAAAAGTAACTACCATTTACCAAGTATAACAAAGTACTTACATTCCTCGTTTTGTACTCCTCAGTCTAATAACTATAAATTTAGAATATGGCGAGTGACAAGTAAGTACTACTTACAGCACTCGTTTTCTACTGATTTAATAACTATACATTTTGAATGCTAAAACCCACAATAAACGATGTAGGTATTATTCGTAACTTGCACTTAATAAAGTGTAAATAGCCTTTAACTGTAGGCACATTAGCACGTATTAGCAATTTTGCGGTTTGTAATTCTTAAGTGGAATATCTATACAGGGTGGAAACGTTAAGTGTATCCAGACGATTACTTCGTCAATTTCTGCATCTGCAGAATCTGTTTCGCCCTAATGCATAAAATTACATAAAAAAATATATGAATGTATGTGTATATGTTCAGAATTTGTACTTCTGCGGCACTCATACACTTACTATGGCACGGATTATTCACTAGGTACTTAGATAATCCCGGAGGCTTCCGTATTCCGGAGGTTTCCTTCTTAGGGTATAACCGGGTCCCCTGCAATAGACTCACTTGTGACAGAACACCTTGTGGTTTTAGTCGGTTCGATTCCGACATACCAGTTCACCCTTAGCTCCGGTGAGGTGATGACCCGTGGGGGTTTCCAATAGTTAAAAAAAGTACTTAGATGAAGTCAAAGTTATTTTAATAATATGTAGTTAACTTTAAACACAAGTATAAATCCGACTTTAATGAGTCTATATCATGATAAACTGTAATAAGCTGTATTCTTCATCCCTTAATTTTCTAATCTTAGAGGTGGAATATTTTCTTCAAATTTAAATGGGATCAAACTTGAGTACAACCAATTCTATTAAAATAAGAATTATTGAAGGAGGTTCACAAATGGCGAAGATACCATTATTTTTGAAGTCGGTTAAAAATAATATTAATATATCTCTTTCAAATTCGCTCACTATGTTTTTACTTCCACGGTAAAAAGCGAGGTGAAAAACGGAAAGCCGTTACTATATCTGGCAAAGTTGAAGTAACATTTGACAATACGTCAGCGTCTAGCGGTAGTTCAGATTTTAGCCACGCTTCAAAAGATCGAATACCAAATTGCTAAACATTTCTCAGTAGTCATGGAAATATTCATTCGTCGTTAGTAAACCGTTTGTTATGGACAAGCTGATTATTATGAAGTTGCAAATGTTTATCGCCCAAAAGCATTTTGCCTCACGTCTAATTTACACTTTGATAAGCGCATGTGACAAGGAATATAATACTTACATTGCTCGTTTTATAATGAGATATTTATTATAAAGTGTGAACGATATGCCCAGAAAAAATAATTTAGGTACTGTTAGTAACTTGCAGTTAACAAATTTACAATTTGTTCCATAGATCAAAATTGCGGTTTGCATTCGGGAATGGTCTTTAAAGAAATCAAAATTATCTCCAAGTTACAACGCTGCCAACGTCGTACATTGATTATACCAAAAAAACCTTTGTTAGATACAGAAAATAATACATCAGTAGATGTGTGGGTGTCAGCGGTGTCGGCACTAGAAATAATCAATATTGCAGGCTCTGGTTCGAATTTCGCAGCGTTCCGTCTATGTTGCACACTTGCGGCTGAAGTTGCGGCGCACCCTCCCCGTCTCTTACCTCGCGCCCTGCACACCCCTCGCACTAGAAAATTGGGTTAAACAGCACGCGGCTGAACGCCCGCACCGGAAGAGGGGATTTTGGGGTCCGCAGAACTGCGCTTCTACAATGAATGCGGGACAGAGATGTGACTGAGTATTGATTGTCTTTCAGAGACGTATCTTGTGCGGCGCAAATGCACACTATCAATATAGCTACAGTTTAGGTTTTGTTTATCTGCGAAGTGCTTTGATATATCGTATGGTTATGGTATGTCTTAAAACAAAATCTTTTTAATTCATTTTCAGTTACCATTATTCAGTAAAATGCTTTAGTTTCTTGAATCGACTTTTAACTTCAACCAGTTTTACATGTTAAATACAATTTTGACGTTGCTTGATATTTAAGTTTTTTTGGCAAATTGTATAACCGTATGTTAAAGTCAGTCTTTTTCTCTTATCTCCCGCAAGGCACTGCGCGTGCGATAGTTACTAAAACATAAACATTGTAAATTCGAGATCTTTGTTAAAAGTAGTTTATAAATGGCGCAGGTCTCGTTTCATGCAGTTGAGATTATCGACGCAGCTCGTGTATGTATGTACCTACTTGTTATTATTATTTATATGTAGGTACCTAGTTACGTATGTTGCCAACTCGCTAACTTTCCATTCGTCTACTGCTATGTAGGTACGCTAAAAATAGAAACGACAAAGCACACTGCAGAGTGCAAGCAATTCATTGGTTCATTCGTTAAATGAAGCGTAGTATTAGTATTTTTTACTGTTTAATAATACCATTAATGTTTAAACACTCTTAAAGAAGATAATTCCACGAATTCTTAGTTCCTTTTATCGCTTTTCATTAATGTACTACCTATACTTTAAAAATAAGTTTCCATCATTTTAATTACGTACTTCTCTTATCTGTATACCTAATGCAATTTAACCTTGTAAGTAAATCAATAGCTGAAACTTGTAAGTTTGTTATTGAATAACCCTTATTTTCGTTATCGTTTCCATCCAATCAAAATGCGTTGCGTTTACGGTTGCCTTTTGTTGCTACCTTGTACAGGAGGTGATCGCTGCAAACGGGAGAGGTGGGGCAAGAGGCACCGAAGGGAGTACACACAGAGCGGCAACGTTACCACGATAACGCTTATACATTTTGTGTCTCACTAATCACTGTGTTTTGATATTGACACCTACATTTTAAAAACTTAAAGAAACGATCGCGTTCTTAGTCCTTTAACTAGGTCGGTAAAATCGCCATCAACAATGAGTAACGACTTGTAGCGTGTATGTGACAACATTCAAACTCTACACAGTGTCTTATAGAGGTCTAGGCGAAATTGTAACGCATATTTGGTTTAGGCGCAGAAAGCCTAATTCTAAAAGGGCAACAAAGTCGCAAAATGCCTATTCATTAAATTAAAAAAAATCTGAATATATTTCATATATTTATATGTATTATTGTCCTTGTATCATTTATTTCATCCTCTGTATGGAACCCTACTAACCAAGTTTTAAGTCAAAAGTGAATGAGTTGAAATTGTAAGATTTTATCATGCAAAAATCACGCCAATTTTAAGTTATACACCTGTCACTTTTGTTTATTTTCATAATAAAGAATTTAAGATTTATCTAAACCATTTTCAAAGGTTTAAATTAAAGGATTCCATTAGAAGTATGCAAAATATGTGATAAACTATTAGAAACAACTGAGATACATGATTAAAAAGCCGCCTCACGGTGCACCACCCCTGGGTAAATGAAGCCGCAAGGTTAAAGGTTGGAAGTCCTACTAACATTATGTATTTTTTTCCACATATGCATCACACTAGAATCATATTTAAAACATCGCGACGCTTACGTAGATATTTTTAGCTAACTGACAATGTCGTGCCTAATTTCAGATGGTTCAGTTAAATTCCAAACGCTTTAGTAATTAAATATGTCCAAAAGTTTTTATAGCAATTCCAAAGTTAAAAACATTTGAGTGTTTCATAAGGTTTAGCCAGATTTAGCAATGTAAGCACCCATATTGTATTTGGACAACACGATTATAAAAAATCGTCTTTTCTCAATTCAATAAGTGTAATATACATATCGCACTTTTGGGAACAAAGCGTCACTGCTGCAAGTTTTTGTAAAAACAACTTGTGCATGCAGAAAAAACTGCAATAATCTAAACTTTATGCACACAACAAAAAGGGACAATTGCCTGAATAATATTGTTTTGAAGGCAGACGGGACGTTACATTATTTTGCGTAATTGGTCCGTTTGCTTGAAATGTAACGTCTCATCCTGTCAGTAGCGTTTTTGTAGCCAAAGTGTGATATTGCGCATTTGTGACTGAGAGGCACTACGGTAAGTAATGACTTATTCATTTACATATTTCTTGCAATATTAATGTTACTACTGGATAAGAATCACGTTTTGTTACCAAACCTTGTTTGCTGTAAATACGACGTCACTTCTCTTTATAAATGATATTACCAATAGCATATTTTTTTTCTTTTCATTGGAAATTTAAACGTCACTTTTCACTTTTGGTGTATTTTATTTGTTAAAAGTATTATAAGTATTACAACTTCTCACAAGTTACAAGTGACATTATTTTTGTAATGAAAATAAAAATGTTTATATAATAGACTAAATAAGTCTATCGATTATTGAGTTTGAAGTAATCTTCTTGAATAATAGTTTTGTTTTGTTTTGGATTTCAGATTTATGATTATCCTGAATTATTATGCAGTAAATAAACTGCAAATAAATTATATAAGTGCAGCTGATAAAGCCTGTTCTGTCATTGAAAAAGCTGTAAAACGGGCCAAAAAATCTGGCCCCATTTACAATCAATCAGTTAGCCTATTATAGCCCACTGCTGCACATAGGCTTCTCCGAATGTGCGCCATAGCACCCGGTCCTCCGTCTTCCGCATCCAGTCCCTCCCAACTACCTTCTTCAGGTCGTCGGCCCATCTGGCTGCTGGCATCCTTCCGTTTACACAGTCTCCACTCTAAGACCCGTTTGCTCAAACGGCCATCGATGCTTCGGCATACGTGGCCAGCCCATTGCCACTTTAGCGTGCTTATTCCCCATTCACGTTCCAGACCAATATTGTCAAGTGATAAAGTAAGCAAAAAAAGATATCAGTAATGATTACCATTCGGAAGAAATGAATTTCACTGACTTTTATAATATTAAGAATCTGACCCAAGATTTTAAAAATAACCAAAGCCAAAAATGGCCAAGCTGTTAAAGTAACTGAAATAAGTGAACGAAATTTACTAAAACTTGTTTATTACTTCAAAGCTTTATACGAAGGAGACTGGAATTGAAGTCAATCGTAATCAAACAGTAATATGAAGCACAAGAGTCGAACAACCTCGCAAAGACTTATGAGAGTAAAAGCCTCTGCTCGAAAAAAGGCAGAGAAATTCAACTACAACTTTGCGATAGAGTCCATACAGTGTTGTGAAAAATATTTAACTGCCTATATTTTATTTTATTTAAAATTATAACGAATATAAGAGTTATTTGTAAAACTGTTTAAAATTTATTAAGATACTATTGTCATGTTAATTTGAGAATTTAATAATATCTTTTAAGATTGTGTTCGCCATACTCATACAGTAGCTTAATTTATTAGATGATAATTGCCGAAAGATAAACTCTTCAATCGTATTGTAATTACTTTCATATTAAAACTGATTTTGAATTTCAAATAAAAATACTTAATAATATCAGCAATTTTATTTTTCGTCCATTTTCTTGACAAATGAAGTGTTTTACATATTCTTTATCTTTTTCTGCCTGTTTTAGTATGTATTGGTTACAAATCAAATACAACTTTACTAAATATAAACCGTAATTAAATATGAGGAAAAACGTACTTACACGTTTTTTTTTTTATTTTTAAAAAGGTCACTTCTGCAATAGAAAACAGTTACCGATTTGTAACAAAAAGTCACTTTTGGTATCTTTCCCCCAATTTATGGCTAATTTCTCAGAAAAAAAATACAAGGAGGGGTTCTTGTATTTTTTTTTAACGAAACACGATTATCCGTAAAGAACTAATAAATTTAAGACTGTGAGAATCCCCTTAATACTCCAAAACAGTGCAGTTATTTTAAAAATACGTAAAAATAACGAAATCTCTTCCTGTAAAGTTGGAAAACATGCAGAAGTGACTCTTTGTTCCCAAATGTGCGCTATGTATAGTACATATGTATTAAAGATATAATTTCCAGAACGAATGATTTAAATCAGTTTATGGTTAAGAACTATCTGCACTCACAGAAGATAAAACAAGACAAATTAACGAATTTATTTCACACAAATAGTTACTTCATATTACAAAGACCTATACAACCTGACCAGGAATATAAAAAACCTTATCTAGGGGTTTCTCAATTGGGGTGACGATTATTATTGTAACAAAACCACTCCCATATGAATTAGCAAAAGTTTAGAAGCCATGTTGCCACAGACAGACATACAGATACACCCTTTCAATTTATAACACCCTTCCTTTTGCGTCGGGGGTTAAAATTGGCTTGGACGGTAAGACATAGCCTTATGAATTAATACTATGGTGAATCATTGAATTGCTTTTGATTTTACACTTTGGACAAATATAGAATGTGTTACAATAAATAGCATTTTATGCAGGTCAAAGCATGCATTCAAATCTGGGAAATATAACCATCAAAGCTAATAATGATTTATAAGTGCAATTTTCAACTTAATTTGACATTTACATCTTCATTTCTACAATGCACCAATGGATAATTCCAAAGATACATATCAGACCTATTGTCATAATTTGATGAATCATTTTCATTGCCACCATTTTTTTTTATGATTTCCGTTTTAACCATAGGCCCTATGCTTTTGTAATTTTCTTCCATGTTGTTATGTATTCGCAGCAGATGTTCCATGCTTCTTTAAAAACTTCTTATGAAATAAGAATAACATTGAATAATTAAAAAACATGTAGGTATCTATTATGTTTTTTTTATTGTTAAAATAAAATATCTTAATATTTGCCTCTAAACGATCTTGTACAAGTTTGAGGAAGGTATTATAATCGAGACCAACATTCTTCGAAGCAAATTTCCTTTCACTATAAGTACCCCAAACATTTCGATTGGGTTTAATTTACAATTATATTGATGTCAATAGCCTATTTTCATTGTGCATATTGTATGATATACCTACCAGTCATGTGGATAACCAAATCTGTAATAATATTTAGAGAAATATAGTCCAATCCCTCAAGACTTTCTTTCCGACAAATACTTAAATACATCATTAACTACTTTTTCGCACGACTATGAATACTTTTTTGGCATTCTAACACACATATCAATCTCACAAAGTCAAAAATCAACCACAACACTTTGACAGCAAGCAGTATAATAAATAATAAACAATGATGACATGTTAATGATGTTTTGAAGTTACTCTAGCCATTCAGGCCATACATCATAAAATCATAATGCATGTGATTTTTTAAGTTAATCAGTTGTCAGTTTTGCACTATGTAGAAACTAATTATTGTGTTAGATATTTTTGTACGTGTTGATATAAGTTAACTTTGCCGGTTCGGTATCTACCTACTTACTCACTAGTTATTTTTTTCATAAAAGTAAGGTGGCAAAGAAGCACAGGGCCCGTCTAATTTAATTCGTTTTGCTTACGGACGGTAAAATTTCGTTGAATTTTCAACGAAAACTTTACCGTCCGTAAGCAAAACAAATCGTTTCTTGATTATAGAAACACGGCATAAGTAAACCAAAATATAATGCTTCAGTCTCAAAATTTACATCACAAAAACCTAATACTGTGCTTGCCATACAAAATTACCACGCGCGTTGAGCTTTGGTTGAATAATAATTTATTAGGAATATAGGTAGAATACGAACATTGAAGTGGATATACGGTAGACCTATCTGTGTTTATATGTTGGTACATCGCGGCACAGACGCCTACGTAACACGTCCAGTAAGCAGTTTGTTGTGGGGCACGAGGGCCGATATCACGTACCCACTCGTTCGCCGCGGTCGGTGGCATGCCGCCCGCCACCCGCCGGTGCCACCTCATTGCGGGAATAATCGGTCAAGTCAATTCGTAGCCGTGGCTTAACTTTAATTTACAAGTGTCATTACTCACCGTATGTACCCACCTTACCACTAACATTTTTGTAAAAAATCAAAGTTAGTTTAGTTAACATACTTAGGCATTTTGTGCAAAAATGCAATTAGTCAACAAAACATGATCGCAATCGCGGGCTGTTGACCTGTAGCCTAGCTCCGCGCGTTTGCGAGTGAACGCACAACGGTTTCTGATATCTGGTACTTAGTAAATTTATTTATAAAATAACATGTTGATATTCACTTCGTGGTTGCTTACACGCACAATTGCAGGCAGATTATTTTTTTTCACTGAATATAACAATGCTTTTGGCCTTGTATCCTTGTAAAATGGCGCCTCGCCCGTCGTTATTATTATTACATTCGAAGCAAACTTCGTGACGATCTCTACTCTTCACCTCCCCCCGCTTGCCGCTCTCCGCGGATGCGTATCCGATTGTCGCGACTGGCATTTCGTTTACAACTTGTCAAACTAGTTAGGTTATTTAGATGAAGTGAGAAATAGTAAAATAATTGTGATGGACTAGTTGCCTTACACATAATTTGTGAGTACTAATGACTGTGTTTCGGAAATTTGCGAAAGCAAGAGTAAATTCTAATGAAACTGGGCGAGTCATATGTAAAGACGCCATCTTTCTTTACAGATGTCAGCTGGGTCACAAATTCAGATGGCACCACAAACCACTGTCAACACCGGGCAACCTCTACACAATCAGGACTCCAATATGAGCACAGGTAAATTGTGATTTAGTGATAAAAGTGGAATCAATGTTTGTGATTAGTGATCAGTGCTCTCAGTGTTTACTACACACCGGCCTGTCATCAAAGGCTAACCTTTGCTTACAAACTCTTGAGGGACAAACTTGTGTGAAAAACTGTCATTAAAGGAAGGATTGTGACGTCATTTATCGTGTATGATGCCGGATAGGAACCGAGAAAGTGCCGTTTTTCTCCTCAAGAACCGAGACTATTGCGTGCCACAATGCATGACTATAAAAGCGGAGCTAACATAAGCTACGTCGGCCTACTGAGCTCCTTGTCAAAAAGTGAGTTAACTGCTCATGATTTATTGACGTTTTGTAGAAATAATTTGGTAGTATATATGTATGTATACCCGTTGACATAAATAAGTGTTCATTATAATCAATTGACATGATCAAGTTTGAGAAAAACAGCACAATGTTTGCAATAAGTCTGTCAAAATATGAATTATAACTCAGACACTGTTGTTATATTTAAAGAAGTAGCCTGGTATTATCTAATACTAAGGTACTGAACTTCATAATAAATAAAAGGGTTACAATTTTCCAACTTGTTCAGTTCTATTGATAGTTTTGCATGTTTCTCCAAGGCAACAATGTAGCAAAACATGTTCTCTTATATTTTGTGTCTATATCAAATGCTAAATTCTTGATGCATAAATATTATAATATAAATAAACGAGTACATAACATAATATGTTTAATATTTGATATAACTTTTGAGTCTGTGTAAGGTTCTATGAGATATGGAAGTGTGCATTGCTCCTGTTATCACAATGATTAGTTAGTTATGATATAACCCAAATATTGTCTGATTCCAGGGTCATCTCATAGTGATAAAGAAGTTGATGCTTTAACTCCAGAGAAGTCAGCGGCTATGCGAGGCTCAACTGTAGCACCTGGTACAGCATTAGTGCCACCTAGTGGTGCCACACCTACTATAGCCATGCCTGAGAGAAAAAGGAAACGAAAAGGTAAATAGAGTATATAGATTTCATTTAATTTTTAAATATCAAACAAAAATGTAATAAAAAATAAAAAAAATTGCACAGCAAGGCAGTATGTATAAAGTACCTTCTTATCACAATGACCATCAATCATAAGCAAGCTAGCTTAAAGTAACAAAATGTCTCCTACATCATATTAATAGATTACAAACAGCATACTCTTTTCCTCGCTCAAGTAGCATATGAGACGGGACAATCCTCACCTTCCATCAGAAGGCCATTGGTGTTCCAGAGAATTTCTTACAGCCCCAAATATATAATAAATATTCTTCTCTGTGTTCATTTTGAGTCAAGAATTATAAATGGTAAACATTTTATTAGTAACACAATTATAATTACATATTGTCATTCAAGTTACCAACAGGTAAATTAATGTAAAGCCATTAAAATTGGTTATTCAGGTTATTGATGTAATTATGGAAACTCATGAATGAAATTTGTTTTTCCAGGAGATGAAGGTGTTGGTGGCGGAGGAGGCGGTGGTGGGAAGCAGAGGCATAACTCAGATAAAAATATTAGGGAATATTTCTCAAAACACCCGTCGTCGAGTCCTGTGAGGCATGCCGGCGCCAAGTCACCTTCGCCACAAGGCGCTAACTATCCTATGGTAATTGTACTCCTTGTGTTTTAATATGTGTATAATCAAATCACTGTCACAAATCAGTAGTTCAGTACTCTTATGTGATCAGTACTGTTGTAACTATTTTGAACTATATCACAATGAAAAAATCTCTATAAGTGTGTTATTAAAGTACATATTATTTGAGTGAGTTTGTTTGTTACACTCTCACACTTAACTACTAAACCGATCTATATGAAATTTTGTATACAAGTTTCAGGGGTACAGAAAAGAAACATAGGTTACCTTCCGCCCATAAAAAAAGAACTACCTGAATTGATTGACAAAATATATATAAACACAAACAAAACTGCAGACAAAAGCTAGCCTGTTTATAATCACTCTTTGAAAAATGTTTAATGACATAATATACCTTTACATTCTTATGTTATGCCAAATAATAATACCTTCACACGTCTCACACATGGCCCTCTGATCCCAAACTAGGGATAATGGGATTAAGATAATTGCAGGTTATTTTACAGCGTCTTTATATGATGATTAGACTAGCAGCTATGTTGTAGTAGTAGAACTGACTGTTTCTGTTGAGTTTTAAATTTAATGACAGTAACTGTGCCACCAATATTTTAGTCTTGTCTCCCTGTGACGCCAAAATCTATTCATGTGAGGAATAGAGCATAAAGAACTTATTCTCCAGGCGCTGGGACAACGAATGTTGCTCGCCTACGCCTAAAGTATGAAATCCCAAGGTAGTCCCAAGGTAGAAACAATAATGACGTTTTCATTGAACAGTACCCACCGTCTCCATCGTCGTTACTACCTTCGGGAGCCGACTTCTTACGTTCGGCGTCACAGCAACGACCTCACACATCTGTTAAACAGGTGAGGGGTGTAATTCCCTTTTAATACATATTTTTGTTATTTAATATTGAATGTGCATTATCAATGTAACTATCCCCAGGTTCAAACAGACCTGACATGTCAGAGGATACAGGAGTTAGAAACTCAAGCATCTTCTGACTTAGAACTAAGAAATAATAAAATAGAAGAATTAACAAGATCTAATGAAGAATTGAAACATCAAGTTCAAGCACAGAGCAAGGTATTGCAAAGAAGCTATTTGTATTAAACATTTGGTGAATACTATTAGTCAATGTCATAAACTTTTACTGAAAATATTGTTTCAGGTAATAGAGCAACATAAATCACACATCAATAAATGTATAGAAGTTGTTAAAAAACTATTGAATGAGAAAAGCACAATTGAGAAAAAGGAGGCACGGCAAAGGTGCATGCAGAATCGGCTAAGGCTCGGCCAGTTCGTGACGCAACGTGTCGGAGCCACATTTCAAGAGAATTGGACTGATGGATATGCATTTCAAGAATTAACAAGGTAGGCACCTTCTACAGAATATGTTTTTCCTTCTCATACAAATGCTAACGGAAATAAACTAAAGCAAATGTTGATGACAGACATTAATAAAAAATAGTAAATCATAAAATCAACAATTAAGTAATCTAATTTCTCTCCAATAGGCGGCAAGAAGAAATAACAGCTGAAAAAGAAGAAATAGATCGGCAGAAGAAGCTGTTATTTAAAAAGCGGCCGGTGAACAACGAGGGTGGCGGCGGGCGCGGCAAGCGCACGTCCACCGCGGCGCCCACCACGCCGCAGCCCTCGCCGCTACACAACGGTACAGACGCGCCCACCTTCCTCAAGCCTGACCCGTTACCCAGTATGACCTATCAGGAGTATTATGAAGCTGATGAAATTCTTAAGGTATAAAATATAACTTTGTTTTAATAACCATAAAAAATACTTTATCCAAAAGCTCATGACGACTAATAGCAATTCTAGATGTTTTCCAAGGCTGATTGGCTATCAGCAAAATTATCAAGTTTAAAAAATTATTTGCATTGCTAATTAATGCTCTATAGTAATCGAATGCCTCTAGTGGTGAGATGAAATTGATATCACTACAAATATTTTTAATGTCTAGTATATATAGCAGTTGTATCATATAGAAAGAAAGAAAGAAAAATGTTTATTTCCAACATAGCACAGTACACATAAATAATAGGTATAAACTAGTTTATAATATCCAATAGAGATTTATATATCGTATCATATCATATATTAATATATATAGCAGTTGTATCATATCACATGTTTATAATAATTTGTTCAAGTTGGTAAAATTGAGTATGTTTAATTTATCTTGATTTACTTATGATTTTGTTGGGTCGTATAATGAGTAACATCATTCAGCATCTATTAAGACTTATGCCAAGGTATGACAAAATAATGAATGTCTTGTAATATTCAATTTACAATAATTATTAACATTCAAAAATAGAGTTAATAGGTTTCTCTTGGATAGGCGTGTACCACCTTCGTCTTCACTTTCCATCAGGTGACTTGGAAGACAAACGCCTATTCCATTACATAATAAATTTAAAAAAAAAATAGAATGACATTAAAATATTCCATAAGATAGGTCAGTATTTTATTTTCTTGAATGTACATTGGAAACCAGATCATTGTAAAATATATTTACCAATCTGTCATAAGATTAATGTTTCTTCATTACAGATTTGTGATTTAATAAGTTAAATAAACAATAGTTTTTGTCTGAGCCCAAAATATTATTTATTGTTACAGTTGAGACAGAGTGCACTTAAAAAAGAAGACGCAGATTTGCAGCTAGAAATGGAAAAATTAGAACGAGAACGAAATCTTCACATTAGGGAATTAAAGCGGATACACAATGAAGACCAGAGCCGCTTTTCCCAACATCCTGTGCTCTCTGACCGGTAAGACTACAAATAAAAGATGTGCTTTATGTAATAACAAGTCCTTAGATGAAAAACGAGAACTGAAAATCTATATCTAAGAGACAGTGCTATCATAGCTAATTTAACATAGGCACCAATTTAGTGTATACATATGAGGTAATATTATTATGTTGTACGATTGTGATTGGACATAGTTCCTTAGAGTTTTTCCTTGGTGTCCTTGTTTATTCCCATAACCTTCTAATTTATACTCTTAAAAAACCAACTGCCCAGTAAAACTAGGAATGCAGACACAGCTAAAAATTTATTAAGATAACATGCTTTGAAAACTGATAATGTGATAGCAATCTGTCCCTGACCTGAATTAATCAATTATGTTCCTACACTAACAGAACTTATCATACCAAAATTTTTATACCAAAATCATGTAAAATTTAAACATATCTGATGTTGCTAGAGCTAGTATAGTCACAAGTTAGTTACATTTGTGTTAATGGGTAGAACAGATGGTTATTCAGTAAATGGACTTGTATAATTATTCATTAAATATGCTGATTGATAATTATTTACCTTTTTGATGTATAATATATATTATGTACAATACACATATTTGTCACTTGATGATTTCAAGAAATTACTTTGTCATTGTATGTAGGCATCTCCAACTGTAGATTAGTATAGCTACACTTCCATGACAATGACTACTACAAATTAGTAACAACAAGACTGACCCACATAAAAATATATACACAGCATAACACTCGGCTAGCCTAATTGAAAATTAAACTATCTTGGAAACTAACAAATTTAACCAGAACTAAATTGGAGGAATTAAAAATACTGGGAGACTCACTTTGCTAAGAAGGGAAGTGGGTTTATGTGAGGGAAAAATAGATAAATAGCTTATAGAAATATGGGCATGGTGCCCTTAGGGTTATGAGTGGTGTTAACCTGGTGTTGAACACATGAAAATTTACCCTAGTAGATAGTAGACAAGTACAGATTTCGCCTTTAATTTATTTAGATACTAGCCGTCCCAGTTTCATCTGCGTTTATGGTCACAGCTCCGCTCCTATTGGTCGTAGCGTGATGTTATATAGGCTATAAACCTTCCTCAGTAAATGGGCTATCCAACACTAAATATTTTTTCAATAGAACCAGTAATTCCTGAGATTAGTGCGTTCAACCAAACAAACAAATACTTCAGCTTTATAATAATAGTATAGATATATGTATATATAAAACATTAAATTTTGAAAATACTGAACTCCCAGAGAATGTAATGGACAGCTTCCTTTTATATAAAGAACTAGCTGCGCCCCGCGGTTTCCCCCGCGTAAAGTCCCGATGCCGTCTGAATATCGTATAAAAAGTAGCCTATGTGTTAATCCAGGTACAGACCTGGATTAACACATAGGCTACTTTTTATATAAATATCGGTTCAGTAGTTTGAGTATGTTACTATGAACATTAAGAAATTCAGTGACACAATGATTCATTTCAAGTCAAGTAGTTCCCAGCCGTTTGCAGATGTCTGGTCAAAACTGGTCAAGAAGAAAAGGTGCTCGCTCCTATTGTTATTTAGTCTAGTTAGTCTTTGTGTACATTATTTTTCTGATTCAATAATAACTACAGCTGTAGCTGTGTTTCCACTAAGAAAGAATCCATGTCATCCATTGTAGAATAGCTGCACGTTTCTGAACCTTGAGATTGGCCGGAAGCACCTACACCATGACCATCAAAGCTTCGTTACTAGATCATCATCCTACCGTCAAAACTGTTCCTATATACTAAGGCTTGCAAAATAATATTAATGCGAGTCTGTATAACTTATTTTCACGTTGTTTAGCCCCCGCTGAGCTATTAAAATGACCTAGATGACTACTAAAAGAAAAAATTGTTTTCCTACGGAAACAGAAAAATAAAATATAAAAAATTTACTTAAGATATAAACATTGACTTAATCCGGGGACCTAGGTGGACCTTAAATAATTATGTAATCGCGCAGTTTGCTAGGACAAGAATACACTTATAGATATGGATCATAAAAATAAAAGCTTAATTATCATCATGATTGTTACAGGTACCTGCTGTTGATGTTACTTGGGTAAAGGTGGTTTTAGTGAAGTCCATAAGGCGTTTGACCTTCGGGAACAACGATATACTGCCTGCAAGGTGCATCAATTGAACAAAGACTGGAAGGAAGATAAAAAGGGCCAACTATATCAAGTGAGTCTGTGTATGATGGCATTATGTCATTACTATTTTGATATGGCTAAGTTCTGTTTCTTAATGCATTTATAATGCCTCCACCTGGTTAACATTTCTTACTCAAGCATATTATTTCGGCTTCGTATTTCGAAAAAGCAATACCAAGGAGGCGTACTAAAAAGAAAAGAATACGATCTTACAAAAGGGTGTATCAGTCGCATCTTTCAAACAAAATGACACTCCAAATTTAAGGTTTCAATGATATTATTACAGTTATTTTTTAAGCCTCTGACCAGCAAATAGTATCAATTTTACTAGCTATTGCCAGAAAAAAAAAAAGGTTTTGACAAAATAATTTTTGTGCATGAGAAGTCGAAATAAAAGGTGTTTATTTTGTTTTATAATTTGTTCCAGACATGCTCTACGGGAATATAATATTCACAAAGCTTTAGATCACCCAAGAATTGTAAAGTTATATGACGTATTTGAAATTGACGGAAATTCATTTTGTACAGTTCTTGAGTATTGTAATGGACATGATCTCGATTTTTATCTCAAACAGGTAACTAGTTTTTTATATGTACATGTTTGGGATTTGAAGGGTATGCATATGAATTTACTGTAAATAATTGATCTATTCCATTAATTGTGAAGGAAAGTCAGTGTGATTCTTTCTCTATATATAACCTCCATGTGCAAGATGGCTTAAGTAGAAAATGTTAAACTTTATAAACTGAAACTGGAGTCAAATGTTAAGTGGTCGTTTATTGGCAGTATTCTGAAATTGGCTTAATCTGAAAGGCTATTGCTACATGGACTAATTGTATTGTAGCTATCTTAACATTGTTAATTGCTAAAAGGGTCAATAATTAAAAAATATGTGAAAGAAGTTAAAAAGAAGAAGAACAAAAATATATAATAATTGTTATTTATCACTCCACTACCTGCACAGCACACACAAGGAGGTTATTATTATTATTATTTTTTTTATGGTATAGGGGCCAAACGAGCAGACGGGTCACCTGATGGTAAATGACTACCGCCGCCCATGGGCACTTGCAACTCGAGAGTCACAAGTGCGTTGCCGCCCTTTAAGGTGGGAGTAGAAGAGGGGGTGGGGGGAAGAGAGGAAGGACGGGAATAAGGGAGAGGAAAGGGTTATGGCGAAATGCAATGCAAGCATTGCTTCACAGCCGGTTTTCTGTGAGGCCGTGGTAACGAGCGGAGTCGAGACGGCCCATACGTGCCGAAGCATGGCTCTCCCACATAAGAATATTGTAGATTATTGATAATTATCAGCCTCAGTGTTAATTGTCATATGAAGTATACTTCATATAAATTCTTGCTTTTATTTAGTATTAGTTAAATCCAATAACAATGTGGTAATACATTCAGAATTAGGTATAAAAATAAATTTGTCTTATAGCATTACATTACATATTATATTACAATTTCAGCATAAGACGATTCCAGAGCGCGAAGCTCGTTCTATTGTGATGCAAGTTGTGTCAGCTTTGAAGTATTTGAATGAGATTAAACCCCCCGTTATCCACTATGATTTAAAGCCTGGTAACATTCTCCTCACAGAGGGTAATGTGTGTGGTGAAATCAAAATTACTGACTTCGGTCTGTCAAAGGTCATGGATGAGGAGAATTACAATCCTGACCATGGCATGGACTTGACCAGTCAAGGCGCAGGCACTTATTGGTAAGTAATATTACTTCTTCTTCTCTCTTTAAATGTCTGGTCCTGAACACAGGCTAAGTTAAACTCTAGTCAGTTTTTTTTAGAAAATTCAAGCGTTTAGGTATATACGACGAGAGATATAATTATAGGTTGTCATTATAATTGTAATTTTATGATGTATTTTTAAGGAACGAGGTAATGAAAGAATGACAATCTCTTTCACTGGTTACAGAGTAGCCATTGAAAAAACATTTAATATTCAACTACACATATTTATTTATTAAAAGATATAGATTAGGTGTAATAACTTCAAAGTAGGTTTGTAATTATTAGATCATAGCAAACAGTCCATATAAAAGGCAAACTACAACTGCTACAATCATAATTCATTAATAAAAAAAAATTTACCAAAACGAAACAAGATTATTTCCAGAGAGTCCCGATGAAGAAGCTTATAGTAAAGAGTGGAGTCCCTTTCAAGTAAAATTAAAGTATAACTTGAAAGGGACAGTTAAATCTAAGAGAAATATTTGAATCATTCCAAGGTTCAGTTTTCGTGTTGGCCTATCTAAATTTTATCTTTACCTATACCTACATAATTATGCTAATATAGTACAAGCTATACATTTGCAAACATACTTGATTGGCATACTTGAGTTTATCCATACTATAACTACGTTGACATGTTTTCAGGTACCTGCCGCCTGAGTGTTTTGTCGTCGGCAAAAACCACCAAAGATAAGTAGTAAGGTGGACGTATGGAGTGTGGGCGTGATCTTCTATCAGTGCTTGTATGGCAAGAAGCCCTTTGGTCACAACCAGAGTCAGGCGACTATACTGGAGGAGAACACGATACTAAAGCGACCGAAGTGCAATTTGCTAATAAGCCAACGGTCAGCAATGAGGCTAAGGTTAGTCTAACATTGTGTATATTATGTGCATATTAGATCTACTTTTTTTCCAGATTAGATATTCAGTATTTATGGTCGGTTTAATGAAAATCAATTTAATTCTTTCAGTCATAAGCAAAGGGGAATCTCCTTAGTGTGTTAGGCCTTGAATAGGCAGCGAAAAATTGAATTATTGTGTTTAGAATTTAAATGTCTCAGAATAATAAAAAATATATATAATAATGCTGCCAATGCCTTAATGAAGGAGTAGAATAATCTGAAACGTTTATAGATTATTTCTTGTAACGAAAATTGTATGCAAAACAAGCATAGCATTTTCTTTTATAAAGAAATTGAAAACTGCACATTGTTTTAGCAAAGTCCTAGATATATTGCCCAGATGCCCAAGCACATAGCACGGCTTGGTCAAGAACTTATGTCGCATCCCACGGGCAGCCGTGGCTATTGCGACTGGATCAGGGGTCCATCTTATCGCCCACCCTTTCTCCTGCATATAAATGATATGTTGTTCATAGGCAACATACATTGCTATGTAGATGATAGCACGCTGCAGACGGGCGGTATCACGACATCCTGCGGCTAGGCAGGCTGAAATCGACGACAAAAGACGGCAACTTGTCACAGAACTTGACCAGGGACCTGAACCGCATCTTTAAATGGGGTTCCGAGAACCTGGT
The DNA here is from genome assembly GCA_963859945.1 of Euplagia quadripunctaria. Classification (NCBI taxonomy): domain Eukaryota; kingdom Metazoa; phylum Arthropoda; class Insecta; order Lepidoptera; family Erebidae; genus Euplagia; species Euplagia quadripunctaria. The sequence continues at coordinate 11,082,576 of OY982564.1, read as the reverse complement.
CGAGCTCAATGCCAAGAAAACATAGGCATGCGCGGTTTACTGCCAAGGTATCTTCCTTCCTTCCCCGTCCAGCTCTTCGGGAT
>OY982564.1:10844825-11082293 GCA_963859945.1 Euplagia quadripunctaria | reverse complement strand
GCATCAGCCGAAACATGGTCCTCCCATTTTAACTTAATTGTTCCAATCATATCCAATATATTAAACTTTATTTATTATTATATTAAAGTTATTATTATTACTCTATCTCCAGGGGCAAATTTCCATCTATGTGGAAAGAAGCCCAAATATTATCTTCATCTCTAAAGCCAAGGTCTTCATCGTTTTACTCAATACTGTCCTATTTCTATTTAACCGTTTCTTTTAGCCTACGCATGGACGTGGAAAAGCAACTTAATTTGTTTATAACATTAGTTTGGAAGGTGTTCATTTGCTGAAACTTTGCACACTAAATAATAAAGTCATCAATAGGTACCTGACAAAATTTCGTAGATTGAACACCCTTAGTTCTTGAATTTAGTCATTTTACTGCGTATTTAGCCTACGCAGGACGTGGAAGTACAACTTAATTTGTTGATAACATTAGTTTGGAAGGTGTTCATTTGCTGAAACTTTGCACACTAAATAATAAAGTCATCAATAGGTACCTGGCAAAATTTCGTAGATTGAACACCCTTAGTTTTTATGGTATATAGTAATTTTACTGCGTATTTAGCCTACGCATGAACGTGGAAATTAAAGCAACTTAATTTGTTTATAACATTAGTTTGGAAGGTGTTCATTTGCTGAAACTTTGCACACTAATTAATAAAGTCATCGATAGGTACCAGACAAAATTTCGTAGATTGAACACCCTTAGTTTTTATGGTATAAATATTTTACTGCGTAGTCAGCGCACTTATCGATGTGAAAAATCTGTCTAATTTGTTAACATTTTTTTTAGAAAGGTTTTCAGTTGTTATACGGATCTTACACTTTTATTATAGTACATTAAACTGTTTAAATAAATTGTAGCTATTTTGGACGTTTTTTTATTGAGTTTTTAAGGTTGAGAACCTCTTTGCGAATCGGCCGCTCCGAATAAGTCGCTAATTTCAGCATCGTCCCGTAATATTTGTTTCTTGTATATCACACACACACACACACACTTTTAATGTGTGACGTTTAATTTAAGTTTTGATTCGTCAAAAAACTTAGTTATTTACACCACTTGGTTAAACTCACAGCGGTATTCAATAAAGTTCTATGATCTCGTGGGCTACGATTTTAATTAGAGGAAATTTTCAAGTGTATGCCTGGAGTAACTTGCATTGAAAAGTTTCTAGGGTAAACCGAGTTTGTAAAGATGAAGAGTCAAAGGTTCCTCGAATCATTACCTACCTACAAACAATTAATTTTAACGATGCAACTTTTATAGTATTGTTGAAAAGGTAGAATTCTTGATATTTTGTATGTTTAATAGCTTTGTTGAATTTAAAACGAATATGTTAGTTATGCAGTTACATTTGAACTCAAAAATAGAACTTACAAAATTTGGAGCAGTTACATGCATGATTAAATGTTTTGTTTTGATTTGCCAAAGTTTATGTTGGGTGAGATTTTTGGTAAAACCAATTTAGATCTACACCTTAGATCAAAAGCCATTAATTAAGAATAATACTAAGCCGTTTACAATTGAACATCTACGTATAGAACCTTTTATTAATGTCCGGATTTTGTTCAATAAAAAATATGTGAAAAAATCTGCGTTGCGTTTACAGCTTGTGAAGCTGTATGCATAAAAAAATGGATAGCTTTATTTTTCTGCTTGTCAAACAAATGGTAAAACATTCGATACATTTAGTGTAAATGTGCAGAAGTTTAGGTATAGTTTGTAGGTCGTCGCTGGTATCACTTTGCTTAAGTGTCGAGTAATACCTGTTTAAATAGTTTAAATAAGTCATTTTACTACTACTATTTGTGCACTCACTACTGACTACATACGCTCAGTAAGAGCAATGAATCGGTGGACCACAACACTCCAGTCGTCTACAAAATATCTTGGGCTAGTACCAGTAATGAAAACTAGATATAATGCAATAACGAAGTCTGAATTATTTGTAATAAAGACAAGACTATTTTGTGTACTTACAAAGTAATTTTCACAAACATATGCCGACCGGAGTGATAGGTATCGAGCTGAAGCGAGGTTTCGACAGTAGATACTAGGCTTATACAAGATTTGTAGAAGTAAAGCTGTTTTCGGGATGGACCCTTAAATTCAGTACATATTAGATGTGTAAATCGGGACTTAATTGCCATATATCATATCTTTCGCAGATGATACTGCACTCTTCTTTTCCGTCAACACTTGGGATGAGGTCTTTGTTGCTGCACGGACGGGTTTTAGTACTGTTAGGAACTGGCTTGATAGGAACATCCTTACCCTTAACGTAGATAAGACGAAATGATATATTTCGTCTGTTTCAGCATAAAGGGTGTCAAAGAAAATATTGATTATTGTAAAATCATATCACATGAATGTCAATTCGGTTGTAACTGCTCATGCCCCTCACTGGAACGTGTACATACAATAAAATATTTAGGCATTACCATTAACAGCAGTCTCAACTTTAAAGAGCATATAAAACTATTGTGTGGTAGGGTAAGAAAGTTAGATAGATAGAACATTCTTTATTGTACACCATAGTTAAACAGGAATTAAACATAGTAGCAGTTTATAGGTACTAGGCGGCAAGTACAATGGGCGGTCTTATCGCTAATAGCGATGTCTTCCAGACAACCTTTGTATGGAAACAAAGAGGAAAATAATCGGTAGTTGGTGGCGTACCAAAAAATATTTAGAACAATGTGACAATAAATATAGTATCTAGGTAAAGCGAATGATATTACGACTTATCTGAGAGGTAAAAATAGAGTTAATATATATCTTTAAACATCTCAGGCATATTGCTAACCCCGAGTTGCTGAAACAGATATACTATTCACTCTGTCAGACGCTCTTGAATGACGATGAAATAAAAGTTCGATCGATTTTAGTTTTTCGTTAATAACTCAAAAAATATAAATATTTAAGCAATTTTGAAAAAAGCTCGTTAAAGAGGAGGAAATTTCCGATAAAAAAGTCCAACTCCCGGAACTCTATCTCCATTATTTATAATTTTAATTTGACGTTGAAAATAGGGCTGTTATGGCAAGCGCGCGCCGCCGCTAAAGAGAGTTCATCAGATAAAATAATTTTTTATAACATAAAATGTCATTTTAAAAATTTTAAAAAGTTCTAGTATCTTCTTAACACGTGAAAAAATCGAGCCCCGTTGGAAAATTTTTGACTGTTCGACAACTATTTATACTGAGTGGTTGTCTCCTACAACATAAAAAGCAGATCTTTAACCCACACCTTTTAGAGAAACGAAGGAAAGATATTGTTTGTCCTCGATTAACTACTTGTAAAACGAAATTTGCCCTTTTTTACAACTTTTTAGTAATTTCATTGCCCCTTTTATTTATAATAAAGTGCAATTAAAGAAACAGGTAGGTATGTGAATACTTACTAAATCTGAACTATGAAGAAACTGAACTTCTAGTACATATAGCTCAGTAAATAAAAGGAGACAGAAATGCCTTACATCTTCATAAATAAATTACGCCTACACACCCAAACATACATCCACTCACAACACACACACGTACAAGTACACGCACAAGCACACCCGTACACGCACAAATACACACAAACACACACACCCACGAACACGCAACTTTATACACCCACCCACGAACACGCAATTTTATACACCCTCTCACGCTCATACACGTACACTATCACTTTACACACAAGAGAGGACACTTGCATGCACACTTCTTTTTTACTTCTTTAAATTAAAAATATTTAGTTTTATATACAAACCAACAAATCATATTACCTTAATGTTAATGGCTATGTTAGCTAGACAATATTATATCCGAGAGGATTGGCGCTGATAGCAAAAAAATACAGGCTCTGCCTAGTTCGGTTACAGATGCTAAACTCATTTGTACTTAAAAATTACAGTGTACCTATAGTTTGTAATCTTGTATACATTTGTGAAAATAAATAAATAAAATCCAAATAAAGAGGTACTGTAAGTACCTCTTTATTTGGATTTTATTCTTTTCTTAAGTTGCAAGAAAAAAAAATAAAAAATAAAACTCCAAATAGGTATAATATTATACCCTAAAAAGGTATCATACGTATCACTACATATTATAAAACAGTCCCCCGCCGCGTCTGAAAAACTAGTACTGAAAACTACTGACCGGATTTTCATGCCGTTTTCATCAATAGACATACAATAGAGTTATCTTTGGGAAAGGTTTAGGCACGGTTTAGGTGTATAATTTGTTAAAGTTTTGTGTAAAGTGGTTGAAATATGATGATGATTGTTGAAGATGTCTCTACTACCCGTGCGACGCCAGGGCGGGTTGCCAGTAAGAATAACATAATAACATTAAATAAATGTATTACTTATAACAATTAAAATTTATTATCTTTTTGGCATTCAGGACATTGACATTTAAATGGACTTATACTACTTCATTGGGGAAATACTTTTATATATAAACAAGATCGTTTAAATTCTAAATACAATTATATCACAAGTTCGCGTATCAAATTAAACAAAAAGAAAGTGGTAAATATAAGGAAGAATATGTCCCAATTCTTATTGATTAAGTGTAAAACAATTCCTTCGAGCCGGATTTGAACCAGCGACCTATGGATATCAGTTATTTTCCTCTACGGTCCACCGCTCTACCAACTGAGCTATCGAAGGCTTGATAACAGGTGTAAAATAATAACTACATGTGTTTGTGTTCTTATTTCATAATAATAATATTAAGTAAGTATATACTTAGGTATATCCCATAATGTGATGTCGGTTGTATTAAATCTCTTATTACTATGCTTTGTGTGTGTTGTAATAAAATTATGGAGTAATATTTAAAGTAGCAATGTATGGAACCAAAAATGTGTTTCTGATTACAATTAATACAAACTTAAAACAATATTGCTGCTTGTTTATTAAAGAAATATATATAACTACCAAAAGGTAGGCAACAAGTTGTTGCCAACAACCTCTAAGCAATAAGTTTATTTGTTGGAGTTAAAGTACTTTTTTTAAAGATAAACGAATGTTCAAAATATTCGTAATACTATTAATAGATAATCACGACTCAGTGCATCAAAGACAAGCCAGACCGGTGTCTATGAAGCTAGCGTAGCCAAGTCATAGGGCCGTAATAAAACTTACACTATATTTTTTTGCTAATTATTTGCTACGCTAGCTTCATAGACACCCCAGACCGTTGCTTTTAATTAAGAAGACATGATGGAGTGCTATGATTTGAGACTTGTATGTCTTGAGACTTAATGAACTTAATGATCGTATACGTTGATTGTCGTTGGTAAATCACTACATATTATAAAACAAAGTCCCTTTTATTATTTTTAGTTTTGTACGTATTTACATATCTATATGAACCTAATATAAAGCTATAGCTATAAAAGCTTTTGCTAGATATATCTTGAGAATTTTGTCAGATTCTAAAGGTATCCTTGCAATTTGGAACACTGTACTCTGTAGCAACCCTTACTAGAATATAGGTACCTTTTTTAATCCAATTCAATGTCAAAGTTCCCCGCCGCGTCTGTCTGTCTGTCTGTCTGTTCCCGATAAACTGAAAAACTACTGAACGGATTTTCATGCGGTTTTCACTAATAGACAGAGTGATTCATGAGGAAGGTTTAGGTGTATAATTTGTACCCGTGTGAAGCCGGGGTGGGTTACTAGTTTTATATAAATAAGCGGACCTACTATACTTAGGCGAGTATTGTTTGTGAATACGGGCGTTATGTTGCATTGTTTTAAAATACGTAATAATGATTTTCCTAAAATGACTTTAAATAGTTGAACAGTAAAATCAACAAAAATAGCATAATTTTCTAATGATTTGACTTTAGGTTGAGAGGTTAAGAGATTGTCGAGAAACCATTAGTGTACCTACCTACTCGAATCTAAATTAATCTGTAAAAGTTAAGATTAGGAACGAATTCATTGTAAAATATACTTACCTACCAGAAGACGAGATAAGATAATAAATGATTAACTAAGAGCTCAGAGAACCGACGAAAAAACCGAGGAGGTTCTAAGTCAACCCGTATATTTTTTTTATGTATGACCATGACCACAAATACATTTTTACAGAGTGATCCGATTTCAATCATCATTTTTAGGGTTCCGTACCTCGAAAGTAAAAAACGGAACCCTAATTGGATCACTTTGTTGTCCGTCAGTCCGTCCGTCAGTCCGTCCGTCTGTCTGTCTGTCAAGACCCTTTTTCTCAGGAACGCGTGGAGGTACCAAACTGGAATTTATATCAAATACTCAGATCTACTGTCCCTTGGAGCTGTGAAAAAATCAAACTTCTAAGCCAACGCAATCAAAAGATACAGCCGTTTATGCCGCAATTTTTTTTATTATTGGATAGGGTACATTTCAAAGTTGGTCCCATTTTAATTTGAAAAAAAAATGTTTAACGGTGTAGAAAAATAAGAGGTTGTGAAATATGAACCTACTGAATTTTCATCTTTAACCGATTCTGTTGAAACTTGACACGTAATATGCAGTTCTAATGATACTACAACATGACGGAGACCTGTAGTTGATGTAATGATGGACATGGAAGACAGTTGAGGGAACTCCTCCACGGTTTCCACGGTTTCTACCTTGTCTTTGGTCTTAGTCATTTATCTCAATGAGAACTTGATACCTTTTAAAATGTTGTTGTTTAAATATTTATAATAAAAATAACAATAATTAAAGGAAGGAAGGGTCGCGGTGTCGCTCCGCGGTTGTGCAGGCGCGGTCACGTGACTCGGGTGATTGTTTATGTACTCGTATAAGTACAGTGAGTGTGCCGATGTCGCGCCGCATCCAAACTGCGACGATTGTTTACCTAACTTATTACGCATATGTTTTATTTATATTGTATAATATGGCCTAACAAATGTATGTGTGCAAAATTTAAAATAATATATGTAAAAGCGACGTACCTAGTACAAAATCTTAAAAAAAACTACACTTACAACAAAACTACTAAAAACACACATAACCGCATACAGAAGGAAGAAAGAAAATGGCATAAGAGTCTCTTAAGAAGGTAGGAGACAAAAACTTATTCTATCATTTGGTAACATAGTTTAAGTATATTGTCATGTAGTATGTTATATGTATTAATACATATTAATATTATTGCATATACATACATATGTATTAATACATATTATATTAATATTATTCCTATGTTTTGCAGGTTGGGGGAAGGTTTCGTAATATGGCTGTCTCATTGCCGTTGCCAGGAAAAGTAAAGTAAAAATTTCATTAAGTTCATTATCTGCGAAAGGGTACGCACTTTAAGATAGACGCTCAATTGTCGCAAAAGCAAGCTGACTCGCAGTTATGCATACAAGGCCGGATCCAGTTGTCAAGTGAGGGGGGGTCATATAGTCAAGAACTAGTTTTGAGTATACATATATATCTTCTAGCTTATTTACATAAACTATAAAATTTTATATAAACTAATTTTGAGTCGAGCCCAGGGGGGGGTCATGACCCCAATGACCCCCCCCCTGGATCCGCCCTTGTATGCATACTCCTTTCATTGTAGCGCTTTCGCTTAATTCTTCCCACACAACATTCACCATCATAGGCATAGGGCATAGATTCAGGCTTTGTTGGAGTACGTACATGTTGCTAAACTTGGTGAAAGACGCGTAGAGTGAAGTTTCTCTCACCTAATTACATTACGGGTTTGGCAACTTGAAATCTGGCAAGTACCCAAATAAATTAAGCGTTATTTTGCGTTCTAGCGTTTCGTAAACTTCATTGCAATGAACAAATCGAGTCAACATCGTTGTTAGGGAAATTGATGACTGATGAAATAGGATTTGTTTGTTTGGTAAACGAAATGAATGCTACAAGGCAAAATTTTATAGCGGAAATCGCTGAGAACCGAATAACGATATCAGGAAATTAAAACGTGGCAAACGTTTCGCTTAGATTTGACAATTTATTTACCTACCGCTAGGGATGTAAGTACTTCGTTTTGTGCTTTATACTGTCCTAGTTTTAATAATAATTGACCGAGCAGTTAGTTAATTGTCGTGCTCCGTCGTCGACTAATTTGCCTGAAAGCGTTTGCCCGGCATTGTGACAAGTTATTGCTCATATCGTAATGAAAGTTGGTGCCGCTCAACGCCAACGAATGATTAACGTGGCCGCTAATGGGTATGTTCACTACCATTTTATTCTATTAATTAGTCACTTGGTGTCCTGAATGCTTATCGTATGATGCACAATGATTGTCACGACTAAGAAGTAGACATTGGTTACATTAATAGGCAAGATAAGATAAATTAAAAATATACAGAAGTAGGAAGTCCGTCAACCTGGTCTAAGTGGTTTCCCGATAATCTTAGTTTGGTGAGATCACCATCATAACTTTGTTTATAGGTACAAGGGAAAAAAAGGGTAGAATTGATTCAAATGTCCTTGTTTCCTACTTGTTCTACAAATAATATTGTTATTATTCTTCTACATATATAGGGTTGTCATCCGACCGGGTTTCCCCGGATTTGTCCTAGTTTAGGGGGCGTTCGGGGAGCGTCCGGGCGGGGTTTTCAAAAGGACACTCTGTGTCAGGGGAAAATTATAATTCTTAGATGAATCATTAACAAGCTGTTTAAATTTTTTTGCTATGAGCAATGATAACAATATAGGATCTTATGGTTCTTATGCATATTTGATATAAAGAAATTACACAATAATTGCAAATAAAAGCAAGTTATTTTGTATTAAGTAAAGAAAAGAAAAGATAAATTAATTAAAGCTGTTTAAATTAATTAAAAAATGTAAATGAAAACTGCTTTTTTTATAATATTTAAAGAAGTCCGGGAAAAAATCGCGGTTTCACACGTGTCCGGGTTTTTGAAGTTTTTATCCGGCGTCGGTAATTTAAGTGATGGCAGGCCTATACATATACGAATTATTCAAGAAGTACCTAATTAGTTTTTCTTATGACAATAAATCAATAATTTTCAAGTTGTGAAAGAAAGTGGAAAAAGACTACTATCTATTGATTGCGAAGTAACATCTCATTTGTGCTGCTGATTCGATGAAGACCATTTCAAAACTCGTAGTCAGAAGTAATAAAAAGATTAAAAAAACTTGTGAAGATTAAGAAAACCCCTGATTAACTACCTACTACAAGTCCGGTTCACCTGACCATCGTTGCATGGAAACGGGTTTACCTACCTACTGTTAAAATTTATTGGGAAATTTCATTTGCATGCATGTAGACGAACAATGTTTATTAAATTTTGTTAGAAATAGAATTTCTAACCTACTTTAAAAAACAATGTATTTAGGCAATTATGGCAGTTTCTGATTTAAATTATTATTTTCTTATAGGAAAGATTCTTTACACAAATATTTAGAAAATGTTCTTATCCTAAGTTAAGATGATTTATTATACGAGTAAAAATGGAGTTGCATATCATTAACTTGGTGAACTTATTTGAGAATTTATACAATGAAGGCTGTGATAGTTTTTTATGTAAATTATATATCGGTCTAACTGATTTATTACGAGACTGAAGAAATAAAAAGGGTGTGAAAAAAAATAGTATAATAAAATAAGAAGAATGTAATGTAAAACCGTTTCTGTTAGGCATACAAAAATGTTTTTTTTTCCGTAAAACCACCATAGTTTCTGTTAAATCTTTAAATCTTATGACGACAAGAGGTCTTCGAGGTCGACCGTGAAAACCCCGGATCTTTAGAGGACTTGGAACTGAGCCAGGCAAATTGCAATAGGTTCAAAACTATTGCAATTTATCTGGCACCGTTCCAAGCCCTCTAAGATTTCTTAGTGTATAGGTATGTATATCTATTCGCTTCGGTGTAAATATTGTTATCAAAACGTCAGTTAAACAGGAACATAATATAGGAAGTATAAAAAAATTCAATCTAAAAATTTGATGACGGGGGTCGGACATCGTTGACTACGGCCAGTAATCGAATCTGAGAAAGATTCAATCGTAGTAACGCACTTAAAGAACGATAATCGTTTTTACCATTTCACATGGTATCTTTTAATGATTGCTCGGCAGGACAAAATGATTTTAGGTTCTAAATTTACCCCTTGCCTGCGGATTCCTAAAAAGAGCATTTATGGGGAAAAGTAAAAGTGATATAGGTACTTTTATTTTACTTATTTTAATATCCGGTTAGCATTCATATTAAGCATCCAATTTGTATGCCGAATGCCGACTGATTTTATCAAATCTGTTTTACACTCACGAGATTTAAGTGGGTCAGGGACAATCAGGGTATAGGCAATGGCCTGGCAGCAATTGATTGTGAAAATGTATTTCTAAAGTAAGTAATGAATAATTTATTTTTAATTCATTACTAAACATACGTAACATGACTATTAAAAAGGAATGAATAGAAAATATTGGATATTTTCATGTTCATTTTGTAGTTTGCCATAAGTATAAGTACTAGTATAGTATTATGTTATCTGTGGTATAAGTATATATCAAGACACTTAACACAAATATCATTGTTTTCTAAAATTTTTTTTGTTTGTAAGTTTAACTTCTAGCACTAGTGATTACATAGTACAACCCTTACTCGGAATCATTTCAAATCATTTCTTAATATTACGAAGAAAAGGGAGAGGTGCGTTTTAATTATCGTGAGTGTACAAATTGAACTTCAGCACCATTTGATTGCTCCTTGTAAAACAAAAGTAATTAATTAAATTAAAAAAAAACACCGGTTAAAATATAAAACGGCGCAAATTTAGGGAGAGCATCATTATAACGAGTGGCCCTGTTCGCCTGAGAGGATAATTTGCGAGTCCCGAGAGGCTTTGATGTTCAGCGGCCTTGGACTAGCATGCGGCGAAGCGTGAGCTGCGCCAACCACCATCTCTTCGTCGAAGAACTTGACCTTTATACGTCTCGTGTGCGCCGAAAGTGGCTCATGCATTTTAGTTGTTTAACCTTATTTTTTTTACTTACTCGTCTACTTAGATAGTAAAGTAGATGACAGAACACCCTTGGCGATATTACAAGGGGGTGCCGTCAAGGATTATTTCTATTGCTTGCTACCCGATTTCCATGGAAACCATTTTACTTAACATTTAACTTTTGTGTTTTTACAGTGTTTAAATTGTTGTAATTTCTGTTATGAATATGAGCAGTCTGACTTTGCTTAACATTTTGACGTGACAACGTCTTATAAATTGGTTTGCCGGGTGACACTTCAAGAAACTGCGTTACGCTCCGCTCACGTTATGCGCTCACAATGAGAGCGAGTGAGAGGCACGCGTTTTAAATATAATTCTTTGTATAAATAAATGTTTTAAATTGTTACTATTATTTCATCCTTCTTCCTACTATACGAATGAATATTCACATTAAAATTATTTTACCACTCAAAGTCGTTGTCACGTAAAACTTTCGCCCGTATACCGACTTTACAGGCAACCAATTTTTTTTTGTTTTTGATTATCTCTTCACATTTTGAACAACGATCTTCTCTTACATCATGTTAGATTGTCGTTTGTATAATATGTAGCCTTTATACAACATATAAAATATAAATATAATTTTGAGGGATCCCATACTTCAAACGGAAAATTATAACCCGTCTGTCTGCGTGGAAGGTTTCTATGTTTATCAACACAATGTTTCTGAAGAACGATCGAAACCATGAAGTTTAAATTTATAGCAAAACTTAAATCCTTGATCCCTTGGCACTGCAAAGAAAAACTCAATATCAATATTTTAATAAAGGTATCTACATTTTTATATTTGTAAGCAGAGATACCTATACTATACTATGTGGTCCAAAAGTACAATGTCTTTATTGATGTGCATGTGGAGGTAGGGATGTGCTATAACGCTAGGGTAACTTTTGGACCCCATAGAATAGCATTTCTCCTTTACTTACAAATATAAAACTATATTTAATAAAAATATTCTAAATTGCGTTACCTTTTTGTCGTCGTCTGAACCTTGAAGCTATCGGTTCATTGTTTATAACTTTCACCCATAAAAACATTATGTTCATTTCACTAAAGTGTATTAATGTAATAAAATAATAGGAAAACATGTAAACGTGTTGAGTAGGACAGGCCACGCCCGCGCGCCCGCCCGAACAACAGAAATGGTCGGATCAGATAACATTGACATTGTAAGTTTAAGGTCATGGGGTTTCAGCCTTACCACTATACACGCGATCAGTTCATTTTCGACGGTGCCATAAAATAGATTTTCCATGCTAACGATGGGGAAACTATCGCAATTGGCAAATAATTATCATATAAAATCATGAAGATTTTCATATACCTAATAGGACAACGTAAAAGTAATTTTAGAAGGACTAGAGAACAGTAAATAAGATCAATGGATCAAGGGCTAGCTTCGGCACTTCTGCGGAAGGACCGATAGCCGTTGGAGCAAACGAGTCCTAGAGTGGAGACGGTGAAGCGGGAATTAGAAGAGAATGTACATCTAACGAATATGTACAAAGAGCGGACTTAACGCTAAAAGCAATCTCTTACAGGCAACCTTTGTATGGACAAATACGACTAAATAGATGGAAGCATGGGTAATTTTGGTGTAAAAAGTATTGATATAAAAGAAACTTTGATTAGTTCAAAGAGTCATAACATACTTCTAAAGCATACAGCATGTAAATTGGTTTAAATAATAATAATAATAGTAGTAATTGAAAATATACATATACTTATAAATATATACACATACACACATTTATGTATCACTACATATTATAAAACAAAGTCCCCCGCCGCGTCTGTCTGTCTGTCGGTCTGTTCGCGATAAATTAAAAAACAACTGAACGGATTTTCATGCGGTTTTCACCAATAGATAGAGCGATTCATGAGGAAGGTATATAATGTGTTAAGGTTTTGTATAAATTGGTTGAAATATGTTGATGATTGTTGAAGATGTCTCTGCTACCCGTGAGAAACCGGGGCGGGTTGCTTGTATAAATTTACAATATAAAAACAGATATAATGTATTTTAACAAAATATGAGCCGGTAGGTAAGTAATCACGTGGGGTTATCGAAAATCTGTTCCTAAACATATTCAAAACGAAATTTATACCAATTCGTTTAAAAATACTATAATTTCATTCGTTGTATATTTTACGTTGAATGTTTAGACATGTATATTAAAGCAACGTAGGCACAGACAAGATTTAAATAAACATTTATATTTGTTGTGGGTGGATGTTGGTTTAACTCGCTAAGGGTTACGTCACCGGAGTAGTTATTATCTGGTATTTTATTTAATGAGTCCTTACATTGACATAAAACTTAACACTACTAAATTAGTCATACCTACAAGTCGCTCTAAAGTCTTGTTTGTAATTTTTGGGACATTAATATAAAATAATGTAACAAATATTGAATTATGAACAAAATACACATCGTATACCCATTCAGTGAAGAGCATTAAAACCTTAACGCGGAGCTAGGTACACATAAAATCCTTACTATATAATATTACTAGCAACCCGCCCCGGCTTCGCACGGGTAGTAGAGACATCTTTAACAATCATCATCATATTTCAACCAATTTACACAAAACGTTAACAAATTATACACCTAAACCTTCCTCATGAATCACTCTGTCTATTGGTGAAACCGCATGAAATCCGTTCAGTAGTTTTTCAGTTTATCGCGGACAAACAGACAGACGCAGCGGGGGACTGTTTTATAATACTCGTATATAGTGATAAACGCACAGGTGAGATTATTTGTGTAACCATTGAACCCATCTTAATGAAATTTAGCATACACGTTGTCAGGTAAACGCAAAAGGACATTCAATCCAAATAACTTTCACTATGTCCGATGGATAGAAAAACAACTTTAAAAGAAGCTGGTAAATAATAATTCTCCACAAGAAGTTTTACCAAAACTAACACCATTTCACTTTCTAGGTCATGAATGAAAACATGTTGTCTCTCATTTCTTGTTTTAATAATTATCTATAGAACCCGCGTCCTGTGGGCTTTACAAGAGATATGCGACGGAACCTAAAGGTTTGTTTTTAAACAAATCTTTAGGAACTGTTGTATACTTTATTTTAAAATGGACTAACAAACGGAAACGTTTGATTATCGGTGTCTGGGGACCTCATTTATCAGATGAAAAAGAACACTACTCTAGCAGTGCTGTTTAACCGCAGTATAAGAGGTGGAGTAACAATACATAATATTACCGTGAAAAAATCTAGTGTTTGTTTGTTCGTAAGTAAGTTTGGAAACCATGGATAACAAAGGGGAAAAATGGCTGGCCACTTGATAAGACAAGACAACTTCTTCAAAACAAAATAGGCCAAGTTTTAGACAACAACTGAAGGAGAAAAAGGGAGTCGAGACTTATAAAAAGGTCAAAAAGATCACAGAAAATAGAGAGGAATGGCGATTGCTCCACCGACGAGAGCCTAGCTTTTCAATTTGAAGAGAGAGAACAGAAAGAAGTAAGTTTGCATTCCTCTGGTTTGAAATAATAAAAAAAAAAAATCAAAGGACACATTTTTATTGGACACGAAATGGAATAAGTAAAAGTAGTTTTGTATGTTTAACATACTCACGTCCTAAAGCTAGTTTTTGAAACTATATTTTTTGAGGACCATAGGACATGGGTTATAAGATCTACAGAACCCTAAACTTAAGTTTTGTACATTACATTACATTGCCTTCACGAAGTTATTAATTGATTTATTCAATTAATCATACAATGGACTTATATTATTAAGAAAAAAATAATTACTTACCTACAAATTACATTATGCCTAAAAGACTAGTTTTCATACGATACTCAAACTTGACCAATAGAAAATACAACATTTCTGCTTTATTATTTAACATACACACATAATATTTAGTAATTTCTCCTTAAACATTTAAAGGAATTATTTCTTAACAAGATTATAGGCGTACGTTTCCGAAAATTTGTTACAATGGAGAGGAAAACGAGTCGCCGCCCGTGACGACAAATGGGAGCCTTTTTATTAAATTTTCCTTGTTCACACCACCAAAATGTCGGGTCAGCTAAAATTATATTAACATGAAATAAGGTCAAATTTCTTTAATAAAATATTTCAGCTCACAATAACCTCGCTCGTCTCTTTATACACACATAATGTATGTATGTTTGTAAATATTTAAGCATGTGGCCTCGGCATCGATCGCGGGCAGCGATGCAGTATGCAAGCATATCCCCTCTAACTCAATCATGTATAATATTAGTAGTTGATGAATAAGTTAATTTTCAGAAATTTTTATTTAACTTACTTGTCACACTTGGATACTAACGAATCTACAAATAATATTTTACCCATTTTAATGGGGTAGATAGCGACCCGACCAATGCCCAACCACAAGCAGTAATTTTTAGTTGTGCCTGATATGCAAGACCACAGGTAATGAAACAAAAAAAACAGATATGTACCGAGAGGTGGACTCCTAACAAGTGCTTAAGTACATAAAGGAGTGATCTCAATGAAAAAAAAACATTTTGATGACAGTTGTCATGATTATTTTAAAAGTAGTATAAAAGTAAAAATTGTGATTGTTTTCACTATTTTAATAAAATTTTGTCAACAAAATTTAAAATCACGGTTGACATGGTTAAAATGTGTTTCTTTTTACTAGCTTAAAACCTAGAAAAAAGTTCCAATTTTGTATCACTGTCAATCGCATAACAGCCCTTCCAAATCCCATGGGTCTAATGTTTGGATTTGCTAAAATTTACTTATGAGTAATACTTACATCATATTAACTGTATTAGGTATACTATGTATTAAATATTTGCAGAATTAGTTTTGTCAAAAGGCTCGAGCCTCCCGAGTCGTGAATTGATTCGAGTTCTGCCTTCAAGGCTCGTTGTACCCATAAACTTAGTAAAGTTATACCACACCAGAAAGATAAAACCTAAAATAAAATTTATTTAATTTTAACCAGGTAGTTTATTTTATTTCTCATTGTATCTGGTATGAATCGAATAATCGAAATAAACAATAAACTCAAAGAACATATAGTAAGCCTGAGTATTCTCCTTTTATTAGATTTATATTAAAGATATTCTGCAGCACAACGAAATTTGGTCAGATGATAGTTTGTAAAACGTTGAGTAAGAGCGCGCTAAGAATTTTTGGCAATTTACATCAAAAGGGTCTTGAAATTTGTCTGAAAAGTTTCTCAAGGAGCCCAATACGGTAAGATTCAACCTTTAGGTTAGGCGTGTCGGTAGATTGTTCAGTAAATGAACCTCGAGCTTTGACTTCTCTTTAGGACTTTAAAACTCGCGAGCCCTTAGATTTAAAGCTCCCCGAGTCGAAATTACTAAACCTTCATGACTCAAAGCTTATTTTTCTCAGCACTCATAGGTAAAACTTTACTTAGTTACAGGCTCACAAATATTGATGCCGCTATGTAATGTGTATCTGAATGTTAATAGAATAACGTACGTCCCACGAATAAACTTTATTTTAGCGATGATATGTGCCGGCTAATTTATATTTATTCAAAATGCAAGGCACTATTTTTTTTGTATAAATGAATATTCTGTTTACCAAACACGTCTTTTGCTAATTCTTATTGAGATGCAATTGTTGAAATTCCTATTTATTTTAACTCGATCTAAGTTAAACACGAGCACCTAAATTATTGGTAGCACGTCCAAATATTGTGTAAATAATTTAGGTATCAGCAGTTTTTCCTCGAAGGAGCATTCAGTACAATATGAGTACATAACACTGGAAATAGGCAAATGTAATTGAATGGTTTACTTAGGTACTATATTTTTTATATTTTTAGTTTTGTACGTATTTACATATCTATATGAACCTAATATAAAGCTATAGCTATAAAAGCTTTTGCTAGATATATCTTGAGAATTTTGTCAGATTCTAAAGGTATCCTTGCAATGTGGAACACTGTACTCTATAGCAACCTTACTAGAATATAGGTACCTTTTTTAATTCAATTCAATGTCAAAGTTCCCCGCCGCGTCTGTCTGTCTGTCTGTCTGTTCGCGATAAACTCAAAAACTACTGAACGGATTTTCATGCGGTTTTCACTAATAGACAGAGTGGTTCATGAGGAAGGTTTAGGTGTATAATTTGTACCCGTACGAAGCCGGGGCGGATTGTTAGTTTTATATAAAAAATATTATTATTTTTGTGGGAGAGCCATACTTCGCCACGTATGGGCCGGCTCGGCCGGAGTGATACCACGGACTCACAGAAAACACATTGCTTCACTGCCGGTGCCACTTTCGCCCAGTGAGTGAGGTTACCGGAGGCCCTAACCCTTCCCTCTCCCCTCCTCGCTCCTTATTCCCCCCTTCCCCTACTCCCACCTTAAAGGCTGGCAACACACTTGTGACTCTTGAGTTGCAGGTGCCCATGGGCGTCGGTAGTCATTTACCAGCAGGTGACCCGTCTGCTCGTTTACCCCCTATACCATAAAAAAAAAAATCATATCAAGGCCTGATCTGAGTGAGTTAAATTGAGTAATATAATCATTTCTCCGAGAATACCTAAACTAGCCGAAATTACGGTTTTCAGGACAGATTTAATACGATATTTATACTGTAATAATCTCCACGTAACAATTAGTTACTTTAATATAATCCTTTGAGAAATTTAGTCACATACACATACTCATAACCTTTAAATATTCACGAGTTAACTTGTAAAGCATTCTCAATATTTGCTCAAATTTGTATAATATACGTCCGACAATTTAAAACTTTTCGAGTCGAACATTAGCAATAAACGACTAGACACCTTAGTAGTAGTAGTACTTATAGTGGATTTGGATCCCGTTTTAAGAAAATAGGGCGGACGGAGGAGTATGAAATTTCGCACACTTATAGTTTATACAGAGAAGAAGTGACGTATGCTAAAATTATTGAACAATATTTGCTACAAAGTTAAAAAAAAAGGAAAAACGGGTACACATAGCTATGAGTGTCCAGTATATATTTTGACCTGTCATGGTACAAAAGTCTATACTGAACGAAATTTAGGTAAGTAGGTGAGAAATGATACTACTGTTAATTAATAACAAGGTGTGTAAATTCTCAGAACAGTTCTGGTTATCAACAATAACAATCTCTTAAAACTATTTATGGTACCGCTGGTAACGAAACCATATCGTGATTCAGCGCTACCTAACAACGCCATCTATCGGTTTCGCCGTTAAACAAAAACAAACAACAACTTATCTTTAAACTTATACTTAAGTCAACTTATATACGTTAACTTAAGTATAAGTATTATATTTATATCTTATCTACAATTTTCTGTTATAATATTATTTGGTGGTTTATCTAGACATACCGCCCACCAAGGACATTATGCAGTATGTCCTTCATCCCGCCCACCATGCGTCTACACTAACTAAATGAATATAACAAACTAATGATAATTTTATTATGTCGTTACAGGCAACAAACACAACCTAGAGGTAGGTCTTTTAATTACGGAACCTTTAGTGCGTACTGTAACCACACGTGTGATGTTATCCGGACCTGGATGCTTGTGCTCAATTTTACCTAGCAACCATCTACCCGGAGGCATGTCATCCTCCTTTATTAAAACTACGTTACCTACTGAAGGTTCTGGATTCTGATATTCCCACTTGTGTCTTTGGAGGAAGTGGTGAAGATAATCCTGAGACCAACGTTGCCAAAAGTCCTGCATCATTCTTTGGTGGAGTTGCCATCGCCGTAGAGTGTACATATTTGCAGTTTCAAAATTGGCATCTGGTACTACTACGAGTGGTTCACCCACCAGAAAATGACCAGGTGTTAAAGGAACCGGCTCATTTTGCTCCTCCACATATGACAAGGGTCTTGAATTGAGGCAAGCTTCAATTTGGGCCAATACAGTGGCCAGTTCCTCATACGTCAAAGTAGAGTTACCCACTACCCTCTTAAGGTGGAATTTAGTTGACTTTATTCCTGCCTCCCATAACCTATCAAAATTTGGCGCCCGATGAGGAATAAAGTGCCACTGTGTACCGTTGTTAGCGAGATGCTCTGCCAGTTCCTGTCGCATGGCTGATTTTTCTTCCTGGAATAGGCTAAGTAGCTCGCGTTAGGCACCTACAAAATTTGTCGCATTGTCGCTATACAATTCAGCACATCCCCCCACACCCCCACAGTCTTGCGACGAATCCCCTAAAGGCAGCTAAAAATCCCTGCGTAGTCAGATCACTGACGGCCTCGAGATGCACTGCTCGTGTCGACATACATATGAACAACACTATGTATCCCTTACATGATTTGTTGCCCCTACCCTTGGATACCCCTATATTTATAGGGCCGGCATAATCTACACCACTTATGAAAAAAGGCTTATTTGGGGTCACTCGTGAAGAAGGCAATTGTCCCATAAGCTGAGTTGTAGCCCTGGTTGAGTACCAAATACAAGTGACACACCTTCGAAAATATTTCTTAACCAACCCCTTGACACCCACAATCCAATACCTCGACCGCAAATACGAGATCATGAGTTGCGGACCACCGTGCATGGTCTTTTGATGTGCATCTGCAGTCAAGAGACCAGTTAAAAACGATTCTTTGGGTATAAGAATCGGATGCTTCTCACTGTAAGTTAATTGAGACATTTCTATTCTCCCGCCGACTCTTACTATACCCTTTACATCTAAAAATAGATTCAATGACTTCATCTTCTTTTTTCCTTTAGCCAAACATCCTTTATGCATCAGTTCCTCCAACTCTTCTTGCAACCCTTCCTCTTG
Source organism: Euplagia quadripunctaria (assembly GCA_963859945.1). Taxonomy (NCBI): domain Eukaryota; kingdom Metazoa; phylum Arthropoda; class Insecta; order Lepidoptera; family Erebidae; genus Euplagia; species Euplagia quadripunctaria. The sequence goes on along the minus strand of OY982564.1, from coordinate 11,062,511 downwards.
ACATTTCTTTATACATAGTTCACTACCAGCATCAATTTCTTGTTTTGTTAAATATCTAGTATTATGTTTGGTAGTTGATTTTTTTCTCAGGTTCAAGAATCGTCGACAATATGCAACTACGCGAACAAGCTTAGATAAAGAAGAGAACCTCTGCCACCAGGCCATGTCAAATACTGCTGTGTGTGCTTTGCTCTGTTCTATGCTTGTGACTATGTGCCTTGGTTTCTTATAGGCAATTTCCCTATCTCTAAGGAAATCCGGACCATTCCCCCATATGGACGTGGTAGATAGCTCTTCTATGCTTTCGATGCTACGTGATGCCAGTGCTGAATATCCAAAGTGGTCAAAATCTCCGAGACCCTATTAGCCACGAACGTTTTCCACCGACTCGGATGCTGATTCAGCCAGGCCAGAACCACCTCACTATCGGTATAAGCATGGAGATTGACCTTATGGATTCCCAATACTTCAGCTACCTCTACCATTAACTTAGCCAACAGCACCGCCCCGCAAAGTTCAAGCCGAGGAATAGACACTTGTTTAAGGGGCGCTACCTTTGTTTTTGATGCTATCAAGGATATGTGAATATAGCCCATTTCATCCATCACTCAAATACACAACGGCAGCGTAAGCTAGTTTTGAAGCATCTGCAAAACCGTGTAATTCAGGATTGACTGCATTATTGGAAGTGTGCATCCATCGAGCGATCTTTATGTGTGCTAAGGATGGTAAGCCTTGACGGTAAGCTATCCATTCTTGTAATAAATTGCTTGAAACTTCTTGGTCCCATTCAACTCCGGATTTTAATAATTATACACGGTGCCAACCATCCAAGAGGATCAAATAGCCGTGAAATATCCGAAATTATTCTTCTTTTTGTTGCGGGTTCACTTAGTGGAGCAAGATCGACCTTGTATTGGAAGACGTCTTCGCGAGGATTCCAGGTAAGACCCAGAATCTTGGTAATATTATCAATCTTTATATTTAACTCTTCATCCTGCCTGTTATTTTCCTTCCTTATCTTATCTAATAACTCACTGCTATTACTACTCCTCTTCTGCAACCGAAACCCTCCCTTAAGCAATACTCTAGTCAACTCACTGTAAATATTAAAACAGTTTTCCACATTTTCAGCTCCTGTCATCAGATCATCCATATAGAAGACGTTCAACACTATTTTTGATATTTTAGGACTATTCTGAGACTCATCATATGCAACCTGATGTAGTGTACGCACAGCCAAATATGGCGCTGATGCAGTTCTGAATTTCACTGTTACTAATTCGTATTCTTCTATATCATTACAGGATTCTCCCTCCAAAGTATTCGCTGAAATGGGGTGTCTCTACTGTCAACTAAAACCTGCCCATACATTTTTATTATATCTGCAACTAGACATATTTTATACTTTCGCCAAGATATTATAGTATGGCGGAGTTCAGCTTGCAAAACTGGACCAACCATTAAATTATCATTTAGGGATCTTCCGTTAGTCCCTTTACAGGAAGCATCAAACACGACCCTGACCTTCGTTGTGGTCTTGTCCTCCCGGACAACTGCGTGGTGAGGTAAGTATACAGCTTCTTTATTTCTTATGTCTAAGCCAGTGACTTTTCGCATATGATTAAGTTCTAAATATTCTTTCATAACTTTAGTATATTCGTTTTTTAATGTTATGTTTTTACTTAATCGGAATTCCAATCCTCTTAATCTTTTTTCCGCTATTTTTCTTGACTCACCATACTGGCAGTCCGGATCAGCATCACGGAATGGTAATCTGACGATGTATTGACCACAATCATTCCGTTTTGTGGTGGCTGTGTAAAACTTCTCACATTGGGTTTCTTCTTCAGTTAACCTCTTTTTAATTTCCAATGGTTCAGCTTCCAACTCCCAAAACTTTTTTAACAACTCATTATTATTATTCTGAGTGGAATGCATAACCGTGATGTGTGAATAAATATTTGTCCAGTTCTCCACCTCACAGATACCCGATAGTATCCACCCGAAGGCGGTATCATGAGCTAAAAGAGATCCACTCGGATTGCGGTTAATGCCCTCTTTGATAATTTGGCAATATACTTCAGCACCTAATAAAATGTCTATTTTATTAGGCCTGTGGTACTCAGGATCAGCCAAATCACCCACATTTAGGTTTACCCATTCTACTCTAGTTACTTTTGCAACTGGGAGAAGGGACGTAACCGATTTCAAGGCGTAGGCATTAACGTTAATCTGAAACCGTGGATCAAATCTCGACCTTATATTGACGTAGACCGTGGACCTTGATACCTCAGTTTTGTCCCCACCTACACCTGTTACAGTGTGGTTAGCTGCGATCTTCCTTAGCCCCAGGTACTGAACCATAGCCTCAGTAATAAAAGATCCTTGCGACCCTTGGTCTAATAAAGCCCTAACCATACGAAAACTCCCGTCCTTCGACTCAGCTTGCACGACTGCTGTAGTTAATAAAACTGTTTTACCACAGTTCCCTGTCGAAAGGCAAGAGATTACTGGCTAGACCCCTCCGCTTGCGCGGTATGCTTATGACCGCCTGAAGCAGCCTTCTCCTTCATCGAACTAGTCGATGAGGCGGTTTCCTGAACCGAATTCACATCTACAGACCCAGAAACTCCTCTAGGATGTAATAATGAAATGTGGCGGCGTTTGCACACCTGACACCGGACCATGTTTTTACAGTATTTGGTAATTTTATGATCTGCGGAACAGTATGCACAAGACCCAGTAGTTTGGGATTTAACAATATGAAATGACTTATGGTTAAGCTTTTTCTCGATCCGTATCTTAGTATCTAAGTTTTCTAAACCTCTAAAGCGACCTGTTAGAAAATCAGAAAATTGTCCAAATTTGGGCAATTCATCGGTTTGGTCTGAAGAGACCTGTAATTCCCAAGCTTTTTTAGTGGCCGGATCTAGTTTAGCGCTTATTATATGGATAATTATAATATCCCAGGAGGATATATCCACCCCTAAGGCTTGAATAAAGTCTAAACATTCGGAAGTTGTGTTGATTAATGTTTTAATATCAGATGCAGATTCGGATGTTAATGACCTTTGATTTAATAATCGTTTGAGAATACCAGTTGTCAGAAATTTCCTATTATTGTACATTTTATCCAGCTTCTCCCAAGCATTTTTATAAACCTTAATATTGCACAACAGTTGTTCCGCTTCCCCAGTCAATTGCCCTTTTAAATAAAATAACTTTTGGGCATCATCTAGAGATTTATCTTCGTGCACCAATCCTACAAACAAATCTCTAAATGTTTGCCACTCTGAATATTTACCAGAGAACATCGGAATTTTTATTTATGGTAATTTTTCACTATGGCAACATGATTGCTGGCTCGACGATAAATTCTTAGAAGTATCCTGATTTAGCATCTCCTTTAATTCGGCCTTGAATTGTATATAAAACTCCTCAACACTATCGTAAACATCGTTTTTATAATATTCAGAATTACAATATTCCGATCTCTTTACTGTGCTTATAATTTGAGAATGAATTTTTGTAAACAATGCCCATTGTTGGTCTAAATTATCAATTCTGGTTTCGATATACGAAACTGTTAAGCGTTCTTTTGCCGACTTTTTAAAATTAGTTTTAGCCTTAACCATTTTAATCTTAATGTCATCCTGAAGGTCGTTAAGTGATTCCATTTTTAATGCTAATTACTGTATATAACCAACGCTCTAATCTACAATTACGTCAGCAACTGTATAAATATTTCAGTACTAAAAGACCATAAAATACTTGCTAATGTTTATCTAGTATACTCTAAAAATTTTACTTAAGAAACCAAAGTATTTACCTAATTGAAATTTTCTAAGTAAAGACAAAATCCTTAAAATTTTACAAGTGTTTGAAATTTATAAAAGTTTAGTCAAAATCGGACATAGGTTCCCCGTCTTAACCAGTTTTTACTTAAACTAATACAAGTCCAAACTACTTAAAATTATTCTAAGTCCAAATCTTCACTACTGCCAAATTTGCTTCTAAGTTAAACTAGTCTTGATTTTAAAGTTCCAATTTAAATATACTCTTCCCACTAATTTGTAAGTATATCTACTCCTACATAAAAGGATTAAAATGTACTCACAATTTATCACCGCACTCACTGTCACAATTTTTCGAAGTTACGCCAACACCATATGGCGCCCTCTAGCGATGTACTGCACCTTCTACCAAAGTATCCTCCTCCCGTACGTCCTTCCTCCGGATGCTGCGATCCGGTACCTCCAACTCAATGACACCTCTCCTGGAGCCAAGCTGCGGGGTTGCTCTGGACAGCGATCCACTGTCCAGTAATGACGTAGGGGGTAGTAGCCACTGCCACCACCGATGACTACCAAACACGTCCAGTCTTCCGGCACGTAAGGACCATGAACGAAATTTAGGTCCGTAGGTGAGAAATGATACTACTGTTAATTAATGACAAGATGTGTATATTCTCAGAACTGTTCTGGTTCTCAACAATAACAATCTCTTAAAACTATTTATGGTAACGTTACCAGCGGGGTAACGAAACCATATCGTGATTCAGCGCTACCTAACAACGCCATCTATCGGTTTCGCCGTTAAACAAAAACAAACAACAACTTATCTTTAAAGTTATACTTAAGTTAACTTATATTATATTTATATCTTATCTACAATTTTCTATTATAATATTATTTGGTGGTTTATCTAGACAATACAATGACAGGTCAAGTAATATTGGCCAATGAAATAAACCATGGTCGAAATTTGACCACCACGCAATCTCTAGTAATATTAATCGATCGTAGCATTTGTATTACATTTTACGAGATGGTGAAATAGGCCAAAGAGGCAGTGGGCAGGGAGCATAATATATGTGAGATGTAAGTATTTCGCTAAGGACCATGTAGAACCATGGTCTAAACTCTAAAGTGGAAGTGTGTTTTTCAATACTATTCATACCAATATATGTAGTAGAACCTCTGTAAGTCGAACCTCGATAAGTCGAAAACCTCCATAACACAAAATCTAAACCCTTTATAAGTGGAAATAAATCAGTGAGCTGTGAGTCTCTACAATCCAAATGTTCTACGTTGCAAAGTAGAAACAAAGAAAGTTAAAACCTGTTTTAAACGTTTACTGTTTTACTGTAACAGATGCAATTTTTTATTATAAAAGAAACAAAACTTATCCGATTGAACTGCAGTGTAATTGGATAAGTTTTCTTTGTAAAACTGTACTTTATTGTAAAGTTTCAGTGACAAAATGAAATTTATTTAGTACTAGTTAAACAGGTTAGTGTAAGATTTATTTTTATACTAGCAACTCGCCCCGGCTTTGCACGGGTAGCAGATTTTTTTTACACTTTGGGTTATATTATTGGAGTTAGCCTATGTCACCCGGAGATAGTGTAGCTTCCCAACAGTGAAAGAATTTTTCAAATCGGTTCAGTAGTTTCGGAGCCTATTCAATGCAAACAAACAAACAATCAAATCTTTCCTCTTTATAATATTAGTATAGATAAATAGTTTTGAAAATAAATTATAAGTTTGTTTTTAATTTTTTTATTCGGCGATAGCAATGTATGACGTCACAATACATGTCATTTCATAAAAATTTCTACAGGATCAATAGTTTTGATGTATAATAAAGAGAACCTGATTTGACAATCTATTACTTACCATATTCTTATTTCATTAAAAATTACCGTGCCCTCACCTTGCCGACCTAGAGAGTAGGTACTAGTTCTCTTCCGTCCGATTTTCGGGACTATTCAGACTATTAATCAATCGTAAAAAAATCTTCTCCTCGCAAAACACACTTTCGCTTTAGACCATTGTTCTACGTGGTCCTCAGCGAAATGTTTCTCACATCGATAGCCCTTATATAGATAGAGGTAGGAGAGGATTGTTCATACTATGCTCCCTGCCAGTGGGCAATGAGGCAGTGGCCTCTTTGGCCTGTTTCACCATCTCGTAAAATTTAATACAAATGCTAATATTAATGTACTATACTACTATCAACTATGAAAATTGAAAGAATGATTTTTTTATTTGGTAACGGAGTTGGAAGACAGACGCCTAGTCTGTCTTCCAACTCACCTGATGGAATGTAACGATAAAGACGAAGATGCATGCGTTTCCATGAGAAACTCCCTCTACGCTTCAACATTCCAAAATTTTGATTAGGTACTCGGAGAAATAGACGAAGGTCGTTTGTTTTGAAATATTTTTTTGTCATATCCTAGATAGATCGATATTATACTTAATAACAAAATGGATGTAAAACTAAATTCTAGTTGACTGTTATTCTGTTTAGAGAATCTGTCGTCGAATGTAAAAAATTTTGCTAAGTGAGTATAATATTTTTAGAGCTATCAAGAAATATCCACAAATCGTATTGTATCCTAATCTTTAATTTAACCACCCTACCATATTCCAGTCAATATTGGATACAAGTTATATAACAATTCTGTGTTCACGACTTCTAATAACACTTGTTCTGCAAACGATAGGTTCTCAATCTCCCGGGGGAAAGTCGGCAAACAATAATTTGGGCCGAACTATCGGTTAACGATTGCCAATAAAAGTTTCAGCTGAGCTTTAGTGAGGTGGACGACGTTGGATCGTGGATTAGCAATTAGGTGGGTCGAGCTCCAAGTTCATGAAAGTATTTCGGGCACCGGGGGTACCCCCCTATACTTGCAAAAGTACCTACTTAAATCTTCAACTATCTTATCTTTGCATAGGAAAGTATATACGAGTACTGATAAATTATAAATGAATTTATTTTGCAAATAAGTAGACCTTTTTAGGCAGTTTTACACGTCGATGAGTTCTGGTAAAACCAGGTAGTGCCGGCGTTTTCTATGACTAGCCTTGAGAAGAGATGTTAAAAATATATACTCAAGAATCCAAATCTACATAAACTCAAAATGTGCAAGTACTATGTAATCGTGCAATGTGGTATTTTTTTGAAAACAAATTCCAGTTTTGGCTTACCAGTGGCGACACCCAGTAGTCTTAATAAGTCGGTAATCACGGAACTCAAATCCATCTTAGGAAGCTCCACGACTCCACCGGTCCGCCACCGCAGTCAGACATTTGGGTAGGGCAATGAAAACACTTAAAACTGCCAGTACGTGGCCAAAATTATATAATGAATATATAATGTTAGTTCATTAAATTAATGTTCCGTTAAATATTCTAACGGCATGGTGGCATCCCAAGGTGTACTGATTCGTAAGGGATCGAAAATGTGCTTACGGATCATTACTTTTCTTAATTAGTGGTTACTTATTTTTATTTATTTATTTTAATGGTTAAACTTAATCAATGCTCTACATGCCCATTAAGTCGGTTTATGGTCTAGATGGAATTAGATTCGATAATTAAAGTGTCATACTAAAATGCTGGATGAAACTGACCTTAATTATACAGATTTGTATTCTCACCAGTGAAATATATTGCTTTTTGTACCACAGTTCAAGTAGAACACATTTTTTATGACTTTTACCCTATCGTTGTTGGAGTCCTTCTCTCAGTCAACTCAAAGTGTGTCGAGATGTAACATGATCCACTGCAGAGATGAGCAGTATGTACTCCAATTGACAACTTTCAAACGAAACTGTACCAATAAAGTACTCTACTTTAAACTCTATCTGTGACTAACAACTGTCAGCCAATTCAAAGGCATGTAATACCTATTGCCCGTATAAATAATTATATAAACTATTATAAGTATTCATAAACTGTGTTAAAGCGTGAGTGGATAGTTGGATTCTCCGCAATCATTTCTTGAAATGTTTATCACAGGAAATGACTACTGATAAAATAATATGTTTTTTTCTATCACCAATTATCAAACTGATTCACTATTGTGCATTGAGTTGAGGTAATCAGTAAGGCTCTAGCTTAGTTCTATATATTTTTCGCAAAAAAACATGAACTTTAAAACATAAATCAAAGTGTATTAATTTTTGAATATACTTATTATTCTGGAATTCTTTAAAATAAAAGCAAACTTAAAATATCGCATGTTCCCTATTTATTGCTCTGTGTTTTCCATCAGATCGAGTTCGTTCAGTGTAACTCCGTCAGATATATATATGGCTATAGTTGTATTTGCCATTTGTGATTTCGTTACACCAAAGCTACTACTGATTTTTTTTATTTTCAAAATAACTTGACTGAGTATGACTTAGTTACTTACTTAGTTTTGACGCTAGCATCTCGAATCCTCAACAATATAAAAGTAATAGGACCCATTTTATCGCCCAAAGCAAGAACCGCCCACATTAAAACCGATTACTAGTACATACTCTGACAATTATTGTGCTTGCGTAAGACATTGTAAATATATAATGAAATAAACTGTAATAACAATAATTAAGGCCCACAGCTATGGGCGTAACCAAAGCAGCAATACGGTGTTAATCAAGGCAAATCAGGACCAAATTTGTTGGTATGTATCAATCAATCAGCCTATGTCCACTGCTGCACATAGGCCTCTCCCAATGTGCGCCACAGCACCAGGTCCTCCGCCTGCCGCATCCAGTCCATCCCTGCCACCTTCTTCAGGACGTCGGTCCATCTGGCTGGGGAGCGTCCTACCTTCCGTTTACCGATTCGCGGTCTCTAGGTACTTATTGGTATGTGTATGGGAAAAATTAGGTAGGTTCTCAAAATAAATATCAATATCAATGCTTACACCTCCGAGTGCCATTCATATACCACTTATTTTCTTTACAAACATAAATACGCAAAACGTTAAAAGTTTACAATTTTTTCACAGTATGTATTCTGTGTTAATGTTCCACATGAACTGGATATGCCAGAATAAGTTATCTGTATCTATGTACATACATAGAAACTCGACAAGATCACCGATACTGCTGCATTACCACCACGTTTATATCCCACTGAGTGGTAATTCTTAAAGCTGTCGACACTGCCATCTTAATACACGATAGTGTTAATGAAATGTCTTGCTTTATTAAAATAATAACGATAATTATTATTATTTTAAACACGAATCATGACCCCGGAAAGCGCTTCTGCATTTGATATTATGTAATCCCGGCTGTTACAGAAACGGTCACGCATATGAATATCCTTTATACGTAGGCGAGATTGCCGTAGAATACATCTGTTGCTCTGAAGTGGGATCAATAAATTCACTGAAAACACAAAATAATGTAACGGAAGGTCGTAAAATAGTCCAATTTGAATAAAGACGTGAGAACAATTGGAAGGAAAAGTAATTGAAATACGCGAGATGACAACACATTGTATCATAACAATGATCTCAGGATTGACATGAGGATAAAGGTGACAAGACCTTTTGTAAGCGAGCAGATAATGATACTCTTTCAGAAAATTTAAATGGACTTCGGAAGTTCTCGTAAACGTGCCTTTTGTAAATGGGTCAGAACGAACGAAACGAACTGTAGGTAAATTATAATTTCCAACAATTAATTGTCAGATATCGTTTTGAAATCAGAATTTATTTGTGTCACGGTCTTAAATTACCCTTAGTAACATCGAAAAACACCAGTTTTGAAAATTCTCTCAATAACTCTTAATTATTGTTTTTGTGTGGCAATGGAAAAGACAGAAAACAATATAAACCTTTTATGTAATCACATCATTACGTTACAGCCAGAGAACTAATAGACATTTCGTTGTATAAAAATTACTTTTATAAGGAATTATATGCAAAAATGCCCGTATTTTAGAAAAAAAAAATACCACAGAATGCAAATCTTACCTGTAGCAATTACAAATATAATACAAGGTAGTGTTCTCTGACGATGATGTGCATCGCCATCTGCACAATGGGTAAATGGCATAGTTTGCTTTTCACAGGTCTGTAACTTGGCAAACTTAAGTTTTCAATTAGAATTAACAGGTGTCAATCTTTTAAAATAACAGGGCGATATGGATAGAGATATCTTTTGTAGATAGAGCTACAAGTCTCCTAGTTGCTACTTGCTGGACTTCTACGTGACTGAACTGATTGACAAAGATTCATAGGAGATATTAACACAAGACTTGTTTACAAAGGCTTTGTGTAAGTTAATGAAGAAATCATTCATGTAGGTGTGCCATTAACATCCTGAATGAAATATCCACAACTTTTTCTTTCTTCTTACACTTTCTCTTAGATTAGGAATTATTTTCTTATTACAATATCTAATAGCTCTCATACGGTACTTCACTATTTTAGATTCCCGCTCAAGTATAATATTCTTCAGTAGGTAGTTGTATTCCGTTTTTAAATTATAGTTACCTATGCTTGAAAATGAGGGACTAGACAGTGGCATGTCTTGTTCAGTGAATAACAAAGTATTTTTTTGAAGCAGTAGTTTACCTTTTTTCCATATTAATTTTTGTTTTTTCCTAGTTATTTTCTAGTGGTGTAGACTTTAATACTTTTATTTTATCTTATTCCTATTTACTCGTTTTTTTTCTGACTTGTCTGCTTTTCTTCCTACACATCTTCATCTATTTTAACAACGTGCAAGACGGATACTAAGACATTTTTGCTCACACTTGCGCCTGTTTTCTCTTCCTCAGAATGCTAAGTTCTGTTTGACCATGGTATTGACATATTGTATTTGTATCAGCTATTCATGCACTGCTTCAATAAGACTGTAAGAATGGATTTGGCACGACAATCAGTCACGAATGACTTAGGCGTATTTGACACATTTGGGTCAAACACAAAAATTTAAGAAAAGTGTTTAGGTGACATAAATTCTAGGTGTACATTGTTTTAGCGTGTAGGTGCTTTTATTATTTTAAGCATTTATAGCTGTTGCCCGCGACTTCATTCCAGACTATAATTTATTTATATAACAAATATCCATCAAAACTTTCGCATTTACAATAGTAGTAAGATAGTTGTATTATTATAGTATTCTCTTTCATGTGAAAATATATTGTTGTAACATTTTAAAACGACAGTTGTTGTTTATTAGACAAACATTTGAGAAAATCCAAAGGCAATCAACAGTCGGTAACCACAGACCCCTCCGATTTAATGGTGAAAGTGTGTGTCATAAAAGTATTGCGGTGAATAGTTTGAGTCGTCACATTGATTTCAAATAAAGCCTTAACCTTAGTCCACCTGCGTTCTATTACACATGACTGTATGCTATAATAATGCACAACATTGTCATAACCATCGCCAATTGAGGACATTTGCAGAACTCCTGTCAAGTAGACCACAAACGTTGAAAACCATCATTGTTATAGGTCTCGTGGCAAGAGAGAGAGAAAATGTTATATTCAATCGAACTTAACAGACCACAAATTGACTCATCCTCAGCTAACCAGAAAGAGATACCCTGAGAAAAAGAGCGACCAGAATATATATTTTTAGAAATTGATATTTTTGCGTATTTCTTTATATATTATTATTGTTTACTTCTATTGAGAAAGGTTAGGATGTACAATAGCTCTTTAAGTAATATAACATATTTTTACTTAAAATACCTGTTAACTTTACATTACTTAACACATTCTCAATATCTAAATTACACACAATACTTACACACTTTATACTACAAATCCTTTGGCTTAAAAATAATAAAGAAGAAATTTAATCATATCGTCATTGCTATGGGAAATGATTTTATTTTATATCCGATTTTTAAGGGATTATTAAGGCATTACTCATATATACAATGGTCTTACACATATCTATACCAACAAACTATTGCACATAATAATGTGTATGCATCAGTTCGCGTTTATATATTTTTAACATACCTGTATAACATCGTGTATATATACTTACACTTACTACTTATTCTTTATTTCCTGTTATTACCTCATACCCCTGGCATAAGTAACAAGTTTTATACATTACGTTTTATAAACTTCATTACAAACAAGGTGGTAGAAATGCCATGGGTAATCCTATGGTTATCTCACAAGTGCATGACATTCTTGCACAGATGATAATAATATCTGAGCTTGTTTATTATGCTATATTAATTGTGTCTCTCCTCTATATTCTTAAATGGCGGATATAACATCAATATTTGATGAATTAGATTCGATTGGTGCAACACAATCATACATATGTAAACCAGAAGATTGTAGTGGCCTCTTAAATAGTGGTACCAATCCGGTAAATATTTTCCATCTTAATATACGCAGCGTGAATAGGAACTTTGATGAATTTACTGTTTTATTAAGTGATTTGGCTATTCTCCCGGATGTAATAGTATTATCTGAGTGTTGGCTGAGCAAAACCGAGAGCCTTCCACCACTAAATGGCTATGTTGGCTACCGTACTGTCAACAATATAAATCAAAACGACGGTATTATTGTCTTTGTGAAATGCACGATTATACATTTAGTCACAGAAGTGTATATACAGGGTGCAAATTGTTTGATCTGTAAAATAGAATCCCTAAATCTTGCCATAATCGCCTTGTACCGCCCACCATGTAATCGCAATATTACTGACTTTTTGAACGGCTTGGAAGAAACACTAACATCTATTTCTACCTTCGAAAATGTGGTTTTAACGGGAGATATCAATTTAAACATTGTGCCAGCACAGTTGAACAGTATGGCGAACGACTATTTGAATCTTGCGGCTTTGTATGGTCTTTTACCAACCCACAATCTGCCGACTCGAGACAAAAGTTGCCTAGATCACGTTTTACTAAAGTCGATATCAAGTAGTATCACACTAATAATTGAGTCTAGTATAACAGACCACGCACCTGTATTATGTAGCATAGATACCAAATTAAGACCTAAAGAAAACAAATTTTCCTTTCAGAAAGTAGACTATACCTCTGTATATACCGATGTCTTGAATACAGATTACACGCAAATTTTAAATACGACAGATCCCAATACTGCAGCTGAGATGTTAATTACATCCATTGGTTTATTGATACAAAAACATTCTTCAACAGTGCACATACCATCCAGACAAAGAATATTTAGGCCTTGGATAACCAAGGGCTTGCTCAGGTGTATTCGTAATCGAGATTCTATGTGTAAACAGGTTAAACGTGATCCTCAAAATTATACTCTTAAAGTGACTTATGTCAGATATCGAAATTTTTGTAACAAGTTACTCAAAAGATTAAAACATAGTTATCATAATAGTGAACTCCGTAAAGTAAGAAATAACCCACGGACTACCTGGAAAATAATCAAAAACATTACTCACACAGATTGTACTAAACGCTCTCCTGGTGAACTGTTAAATCTGGAAAAAGATGTTACAGCGTCTATCAACAAAGTTAACGAATACTTTTCGTCCATTGGTAGAGATTTAGCTGAATGTACTAGTTGCAACACCCGAAGTGACATACGAAGGTTGAACGATTGCATTAATGCAAATTCTTTTGTTCTTCTCCCTACGGATGAGGCAGAAGTTGAGCTGGTCATTCGAGGCTTACGCAGAAACACTGCCGTTGGGTGGGACGCAATCTCAACAAACTTATTACAAAGCTGTTCCAATACACTAGTACCAATTATAACTCATATTTGCAACATATCCATGGCAAAGGGTGTCTTCCCTAGGCCTTTTAAAAGGGCTGTTGTACATCCCATCTTCAAGAGTGGGAACAGAGATAGTATTAATAATTACAGGCCAATATCGGTTCTGCCTGCTTTATCTAAGGTCTTGGAGAAGCTCCTAAATAACCGTCTTAAGAACTTCTTGAAGAAGTGCAATATCCTAGCACCGAATCAGTTTGGATTCAGGGATGGAAAATCAACTCAAGATGCAGTGGCTTCTCTGGTTGACGAAATAGTTAATAATCTTGATAGTAATCAGAAGTGTATGGGGATTTTCCTCGATCTCACTAAGGCATTCGATACTGTCTCTGTTCCACATCTCTTGTTAAAGATGGAGAGAATGGGTATCCGTGGTTATGCACTTCAAATTTTCAGCGACTATCTTTCTGACAGGACTCAGTATGTGAAAATAGATGGGTTCATCAGTGACAACGTCCCTGTGCTTTTTGGCGTACCACAAGGCTCTGTTCTTGGGCCTACCTTGTTCCTCCTCTACATAAATTCTTTATGCTCCCTCTCCCTTCCCTATACTTCCACCTTTACCTATGCAGATGACACTGCGTTACTTGTCCGAGGAAAAAGTTGGCCAGAAGTGTTTGCTCATGCTGAACATGCCCTTAGACTTGTCATGCAGTGGCTATCAAATAACCTTTTAACCCTTAACCTGAGTAAAACCACTTACCTCACATTCTCGAAGACTACAATAACCCAACCATCCGTTGAAACTTATAATCTTAAGGCTCATAACTGTGCAATGTACACTTCAACAAAATCCTGTGGTTGTCCTGTATTAAATAGGTCTGCCCATATAAAATATCTCGGAATTTATATCGATAATCTTATGTCATGGAAGTACCAAATATCTAACATTACAGCTCGATTGCGCAAAATGATATTTATATTTAAAAAACTTCGACACTCTGCTGACTTTAACACACTAAAATTAGTATACATTGCACTAAGTCAATCTATAATTACTTATTGTTTGTCTGTTTGGGGTGGAGCTGCGAAAACATGCCTTCTGCCACTAGAAAGAGCACAACGGGCAATCCTTAAAGTGATGACTTTTAAGCCCTTTAGATTTCCAACGCACCAACTATATGAGGAGTGCCAACTTCTTACTGTCAGACAGTTATTTGTGCTTGAAACTGTGTGCAGAAAGCATGCTTGTCTTGCATATGATGTAGATCTCACCAAAAAACGGCGCGCACACAGAGTCTGTCAAACCCAACCATTTAGGAGCGCACTCGCAGCACGACACCACAATGTAATCGGATCTCGATTATATAACACAGCAAATGAAAAATGTAACATCTATCCTCTTTCTAGATCCGCTTGCAAAAAAAAAGTTACTGCTTGGCTCATGGCCAAATCCTATGATGAAACTGAGAGTTTGATTAAACTAAGTATCTTATAACACACATACGCACAAGGGCGCGCGCGCACGCATGCACACACACATCACACACACACACACACACACACACACACACACAAACACACACACACAAACACACACACACACACACACAACACACTCACAGCCGTTTATTATGTTGCATGTTTTAAATTACCCATATCTATGAATATTATATCTATGAATTAATGAATATTATAGTAGCGGGAGCCCTGGTACCCATAACACAAGTTTAATCTTACTTTGGGTACCAGTGTTCAATAACTTTTACAAATGACTGTTATTTATTTATAAGTTTACCAGTATGTATCTTTTGTTGCAATAAACAATTTATTATTATTATTATTATTATTATATATATGACCCCCACCAGTCCCATCTTGGCAGAACAATAACTTGTAGAATTAAGCCTCTCTAAGGAAAAGAAAAGAGAAGTAGCTACTTTCTTTGACCAGAATTGAACAGCGAGGAGGAGGAGCAAGTTTAACAACTGTTGTCACGACTCACGATATAGTTTTTACTGTTATTCTTGTGTTTATTTTATTAAACGCTACAACGAAATTAAACACATGATGTTTTCAATAAAACTAAGCACAAGTTCAATAAAGTTGGGTTCTTGGTATTTCATTTACATTTCATATTTAAATAACTCATATTTTCAAAAGTAAACAAACTTTTTACTTCTTGTAGAATTTAACGAATACGATTTAAATCAGTTGGGAGTTCAGCAATTTGCGTTGTTAGGTTTAGATTACATTTTCATGTAAAGTGAGAAACGATAATGGGAAAAAATCGGGAAAATACGACATCTAATTTCTAATTAAGGTCTTACATTAACACTCAAATACGATTAGGCTCGCTAGTTTGCGAGAAGTCCTTCATTGGATTAACAATAATAAGGTGCTTCGTTCGCAGGTCTCTAAAGAGCCTGTGACATAACCAGGGAGGACATTGTTTCCCAAAGACCCCGCTGTCTAATGGATTCTTGACACGCTTCAACTAAAACAGTAGACAGACATTGTGACTAGGTATTGTGATCTATATTTATCCTGAAATATTAATATTCATAGGTGAAATACTGAACACTGTAATTATCTTGTCAATGGTAGGTGAAGTGCGTCGTAAATCATTTACACACGTGATAAGTTGTACAGTTAAAATACGGCATATTGCTCGTAAAAAGAAGTACTAAAACAGGTTTTTAACATTGTTATCGTAATTCTCGTTTATAGTATTGAAAGTCAAGATAATTGTGCATTCCGCCTCCGAAATTGAAATGTAAAAATAAACGTATCTCTCTATCAATATTTTCTTTTCATTCCTGTTTACCACAGCCTTGAATACAACAGTCAATAAAAGTCTTCAATTAATAAAGAAGTATGGTTCTTTTTTGTAATGTTGTTTGTGTTACAATATGTATGTTTTGTATACTGGCGCAATAAAATAAATAGTTTACATCGATCAGTAATTTAAACAAAAGAAAAACTTGGTTACTACCGAAAAAATACTGTTGCTCGATCGACCAATGAAATTAATTTAATGCATATTTTCAAACGTCATGCAAATTTTGATCGGTGTGTTTAAAACATTGCCCGATTTAGATCAATCGATGGATAAGATCCATTTATTGTAATCCCAGGTAATTCAATGACAGTATCCAATGTTTATACATACGGGAAACTTAGCGCACGGCAAGACTATACGGCCATTAGCCGGATGAAAATAGGCAAGCACTTGACATTGGACGTTACCAACACTTGCCATATTCACAAATAATACAACATAGGGCTGGATCTTTCTGTTCCTACAATTCAGGTAAGTTCTATTCTGTTCGCACTATGTAGGTAAGACTGGCTACTTTTGAATACAGCAAGAAACTATTATCTGTGGTCCAGCTACAAAACAACACAAAAATTTGGTTAAGATACGGGGGCCCTTTATCAAGGGGTGAGGCGTCCTGCCGCGCCGGTTGCACCTGTTGCAGTCTGGCACCTGCAACCGGCGCGGCAGGACGCCTCACCCGTTGATATAGGGCCCCCGTCGGGTCCGAAACTAGTCGGGCATCCCCGAAATATACACGTGAGTAAAACCGTATATCTTTACTAAAACAAATATCTACCACTCAGGAAAGTTTTTATTCGAGCAACACAAAAATTCTTTGGCAAACAGAGACGAAAAAGGCATTGAACAGTTTAGGCCTTTACCTATTTTGATTTTATATTATGCCTTATCTTTTAGCATCCAGTTCAATGTATCAACAATAAACATGTACAACATACATTGTAACAACAATAAACTTCGATTGTTAATACAATATAATACTGTGGGTAATTAGTGTTCGTTTGAAGTGGTAGGATAATAATAGGTTAACATATAAAATCTTGGCTTGTAATTATTGTAATATGTACATACATGTAACAAGATTCCTTAGTTACAAGAACCTTTTAACTAACTAATCTCTAAATAAGGTAAACTAATTGACCTTTCTGCGAATGTGAGTGAAAATATAAAATTAGATGGAATGTTAACATATTCGATATTTCTTATTACATTTGAAAAACCCAGTCTCGATAATCGTGCTCATGTCATAATTATTTGTCCTACGACCTCTGGCTTAGCAACCAGGATCACTACGTACTAGATCAACAGGCCCGTCAAAAAATAAATCAGAAATCAGTTTGAAATTTTTTAATATATTTTATTAGAAATAATTTTTAGGAGACGACGCTCTGAGAGCCTTCATATAGTGGAGGCCTTAGATCAGGCACACAGAAGTTCTTTTTATCAAAAAGTTGCTGATTTATGTATTGCCAATCTAGCTGTATCCGCCCACAGTTGCACTGATACCTAAAATTTACACAGCACTGGTTCTGTTTAAAATTTCATTTCACAGCAAAGGCTGAGTCTTTAGATGTTTCAAATCATGTAACTTTCTCGAGGCTTACAACGTTATAACAAGACCCAGGCAGATTTTTTGCCTCAACTGAATATTATATTAGAGTGTAACATATGCGTAACTTCCTTTCATTACAAAAGTGTACACAGTTTCAGTCAGCCGGGAGAGGTAGGTTGGGTACAGGAACGGCGCAGGCTTCCGCCAAGGTCGATAACAGCGCTTCCTGTGAGTTAGCGGCTAGAAATATTTTGCTGCCTCTGCAAACAACATAACCATGTTGAGCGTGTAACTACCTACGATAAACGAAATGGTTTCAATTATCTCTACCAAATAGGTATTTCGACATAGATATTTCGTTAAAATCTTACTCGCATGGTTTTCTGTCTACGAATCTTGACAATCAGTGCAAAACTACCATAGATTCTGAGATTTCAGATTGTTAAGAACGACTTCAAATAATTGTTTAGCGATATCATGAAAAAAGACATTGAATTTGAAATTCAGTAAGACGTTACAGCTGGAACCCAAGTTAATTTAGGCATTTTGCGGCATTTCGAGTACTAAGATCAACCACCACAACACACGTAATCCAAATCTTGCATCTAAAAGATACTGTCAGTATTCCAATTCCAACGCAACGTACCGCTAACTCGCCAAAATAAAATGTGACAACTTTCTGTAACATGTTTGAATAGAACATGCAACTATTGTTTCCACAAGTTAACTACATGCCAACTACTTCACAGTAAAGATGTCGTATGATTAGGTTGTCATCTTGCGTTACAATAGTTGGTATGTGGAATCGAAATACTATCCCTTTGTCCTATGGAAGTCAGAAGTCAATTACTACGAGGATAGGACAATTAAAAAAAATATTCAATCTTATCCCCTAGGGCAAGAATGGGAGCTAAACATGATTTTCACTGCACATACGTGTTTGAGTGATCGTCCCGCTAACTGCTTTCGCGTCGAATGCTGTAGGTTTTAACACCCACGTATAAGTTATTCATCAGAGCCTGAATGAATTGTGGGTGTGTAAAAAGTTCCACGGGACACTTCTTTAGAAGTAATATAAAATAACGCCGCCTATAAAATAACGAACAAGGTTGAGTAATTTCGCCTGAGGGTTCGGTACAATCTTAAATTTCATTCTTACCAGAAATCCACTGTCAATAACTTAATAACAAATTAATAATTTAACACAACTCACAGATGGCCGTCTGATCCCAAACTAGGCAGAGCCTGTACTATGGTAACCAGACTGCTGATAAACATACTTATATATTTCTTTATACATACATATTATAGATAAATTACACCCAGCCAAAGAAGACATTATCATGCTCATCACACAATTATTTGTCCTTGGTGGGAATCGAACCCACGACCTCTGGTTCAGCAGTCAGGATCACTAACCACTAGACCAACAGGCCAGTCCACAGGGTACATTCCTATGTTCAAAATAAATTATTTCGTCTAACTCAGGCAACTCAGAAAAGGCTGCGAAAATTGTTTTCCATTATTATTCGACGTTTTTAATTTATTTTGGCAAATCATGCTCTCTTTACATTAATAACACTAAGACGTGACGTGACGGCGCCGTCATGCTTTAGTATTTCATATAAGAATGTACCGAACCTTAATATTATTATTATTTTATTATGGACTCTATCCCGCGCGAAAAATCAGCGCAGGAATTCCGCCAATGTCGAGTGTTTTATAATTATACAAGTTAAATAACAAAAACGTAAAAAAAATGGACTTCTATTCGTTCATCTTGAAAAAAAAAACGTACCGAACCTTCTGTTATGACGTTTATTAAAAAGATACTGATTTGACTTGACAGTCATCTACCCATCCACCCTATTAACGTGCCTAATAAAATTTATAAATTATAATTAACGAAATCCCGGATCATTGCTATAACGGAAAGGTTAGGAAGAACAACAAAATCAAATTTACTGTAGAAAATGTTTAAATGTCTACAACGTATCCGAATTGTAGAAATAAAAAATCCGGAAACCGTTTAATTAAATTAAATTAAATTTAACGTTTTTGCTTCCTTTATTTGTGTAGTTTAGATCTCACTTCGTTCTGATTTTCAAGGATCTAGGTCAACCATGCACCATATGAAAATTCAGCCATGTTTCTATAGGTTTTCGTTTGTGATATTCAAATAAGAAATATGAAATATTTTTATCACGTTTTCGTTGTTTTGAGGGTTCGTATGTTGGCCTGTCTGTCTGTCAAGACTTTTTTTATCAGGAAATTGACTTCAAATACTTTTGTCTGCGGTCTCCTAAAGCTGACGCTCTAAGTTATTTATATGTCTCAAAAGATACGGCTTTTTTTAAGCCTTAGATTTTAACCAATTTGCACATTTCGAAAGTAACTCAAAACCTATACCTACCGGTATTTCTCATTGATTGGCCTAGAATCATGAAATTTGGATGGTCTCACAAAAGGAAAAATTTTTTTTAATTTTTTTTGATTATTCAAAAAAAATTAAAAAAAATTTTTTGCGATTACAAACTTGCATTTTGTAATTGGAAAATTGACTGTTCCGTATATCGATGCGAGAATATTTTAACCGCACCTGATGACTGATGCGCTGAGGTAACAGCGTGTGACCTGTTCTCGTAAAAAAAAATTAGAAGGCGACCGATCTAGATTCCCAGAGTAAAGACGTCTGTGAAAATGTCCCGATCCGTAAAGAAAATAGTATACAGAGAAAAGAACATATATTCTATTTAAGTATCAGAAGCCTTAAACAATTAACGACCAGCAAGACTCGATACTTGGCTTTTCCATTATGAGTTGGCATAAAGACCTTTTAGTCCGGATTTAGTGCCATGCGACTTTGCACCGTATTTAGATAAACGACTAAACGGACATAAGTTTTCAAGCGATGAGGAGCTTATTCAAATTCAAACTATTTATTTCGGACTAAATCCATATTATGTGGAGGAGTGGAGGAGATCCTCAAAAGCTCCTATATGCGGCTGTGTTCCAGAGTCACGTATGAAGACTGCCAGTGGATACTACTTCGAAAAAAAAAATGATATTTCACAAAGTACCAACGACAAAACTTATGTAGCTAGGGCGCTACATACATAAATGAATCGTGGAAACATTACACTCTTTTTTTGGACAGTCGTGTAAAAAACCTTTAAATCTTAGAGGATGGATTCTCGAAATATACGAACTATCTACATATAATTTTCTTTGCTTGCGGAACCCTCGGTGGGCGAGTCAGACTCGTACTTATCCGGTTTTTATTAGTATTTGCTATTAATTTCAACTTGACAAGTCTCCACATTCACTACAAGCCTTGCAGGATCAGACAGACAGTCCTCAAATGCTAAAAAGCGGAACTCTACAATACAATGTCGCAAGTAGTGAAAATTACGGGGTTCACAAGTTACAATCAAATATTCAAATAACAAGAAGTCAAACTGTAGTTAAATTAAAAGAGATATAATAGCAGGCTGATTAATGAGTTCCCTGTTATAAAAACAATGATAAAGTTTGAAAAATTCATAACATTTTGTTGACAAGCAGGATAAATCATATAAGAACATTCATTATGCAGGAAATAGTCGAGGACGTGACGTCCAAACCATTCCAGATCATTCTCAGAGGTCGTCCGAGGAATAATGCATTAGGAAGATTTATACCTTCATTGTCATTCGTACAAGTATACCTTCAATGTCATAAGATAATCTGTCATGCTTTTTACATACATAACTACAAGTGGTCGAAACCCGAGATTCTTCACTGAATATCGTCTATTCAAGGTAGACGTGGACGCCAAAAGTAAAACAAATTTTAGAACTTAAAAGTATTATGCACTTTTTTAGTTTTTAATAAATAAATTTACATAGTTCAAACGAAATAGTAAATTAGGCATTCAGATAAAGAATTTAGTAGTTTACATGGGTTCCTAATTTAATATTTGCCAAAACTTATAGTTCAGGTCAACGATTGTCCATATTATATCCAATGATATACAGTAATCAGACTAATCAGCATGCAGCATAAATAGTTAATTGCGGACGGATATAGCGATCGCATCGCACCGATTGTGTTACCATCGAGGCTCCTATACCTACTATTCACTGATATTTATGGATGAATTTGCCATTGTCAATGTTTGCATTCCATTACCACGAGGAAAAGTGGGCAAGCGTTTATATTTGTCTTTGTCACGAGGCATAACTGACTGAATAGCGATTCATAATCTTTTGATACCTTTGAGGTGGTAAATGACAGTTGTGTTTGACGTGAAACATAGTTGCAAGTTGCAAGCATGAAATGAACAAATGAGGTTAAATCTGTCCAGATTGTTCATTTTTCGTGAAACGAGACGGGATGGCAACTTATCGGCGCCGAATGGTAACAAATTCGATTTTATCTGACTCGACGTCTTCGCCCTGGCTCTAATAGCAATATTTATTACTAAACTTCATAGATAATATATGCGTTTATAGTCTAAGCTACTTAGGATTTCAGAGATATTACAGGAATATTTGTTTCTTAGAAATTAACTTTTTTACGATTGGTGTAGCTATGACTCCAACGAAATTTTAAATCCGTTTGTAAGGGCACGCATTTTAGCTGTGCTTACTAGACATTTTTTTCTGTGATTGTATAGTCAATAATATCCAGACAACTTACCGGCGGTGGTTTGTTTATTTATTTACTTTTAGGGGTCGAAACTGATTATCTACAGATTCTACAGTGAAAGAAACAAGATGCTTTTCCCGAGTGATTTGGGCAACGGTGTTCCTCCTAACGTCCAAAGCATTTGCATCCAACACGGAAATCGGAAAGAGGCAATAGCGTTCTGTCAGTATCTCCCTCCAGTTCACAGTTGTCCCTAAGTAGTAGAATTGACTACCCAGGACAACTTTCTTCGTTATTTTGACCATAAGCAACCAACAAAAAATCAACTATAACTCACGAAAATACGCAAAGCATATAACAGACGCTGCATTTAAAGCATGGATTTTTATCTCAAACGTGATTCTCGTGATTAGACGGGATGACGGCCGATCCTTGCTTAGTGCCAGTCAGCGGAGCCAGTGTTATTATACATACATATAACATAGATTTACAGACGCGAACATTCTTAAAACTTTTCAATTATTATGCACATTAATTCAAATTCTTGCGTATATTTAATTTTTTTATGGCGTAGGGGGCAAACGAGCAGACGGGTCACCTGATGGTAAATGACTACCGCCGCCCATGGGCACCTGGAACTCGAGAGTCACAAGTGCGTTGCCGCCCTTTAAGGTGGGAGTAGGAGAAGAGAGGGAGGGGGGGGGGGGGGGAGAGTGGGAAGATGGGAAGCACGGGAATAAGGGAGAGGGAAGGGTTAGGGCCTCCGGTAACCTCACTCACACGGCGAAATGCAAGCATTGCTTCACTGCCGATTTTCTGTGAGGCCGTGGTATCGAGCGGAGTCGAGCCGGCCCATACGTGCCGAAGCATGGCTCTCCTACGTTAAATATTTGGATAACGTTTATAATGAATGTTATAAAACAATTACTCGATTATAACGATATCATTGTATCAATCTCTATGACGACACGGTTCAAGTTATGAATTAATTTTATATTAAAATACAGATTAAGTTTTTAAGGCAAATAGATTGAATAAGAAGTTTCGAGGTGGAATAAATATCAAAGTTATGTTTTAAAATTAAAACACATTTTTATTTATCTATCACTTCGGATTAAGTTCTTGTTTTTAATATTTTCCAAAAAATAAACTGTGAGAATCAATAATCACCGAACTCATGCTATGTAAAAATTTTAAGTAGCGATAGTTTAACGTGATTTTCTGTCTTTGTAATTATTTATCTATTTATAATGACTACACTAGGCCGTGTCGAGTGTTGTGGGTTCGATTCCTATACGGGACAAAAAATTTTGTGGTCCACAAATAGTTGTCCCGAGTCTGGGTGTACTTTATGTACGTTGTTTTAATGTTTGTAAAGAACCCACGACACAGGAATCATTCCTAGTGCGTAGTTGTACTGTAGTTGACTTAAAAAAAACACACTTATTACTGGACTTAGAAGTAACAAAAAAGTTCTGTAACAAAAGAGGTAATAACGTCTTAAATCATATATAAAAATACGAAAACTCATTACTGTCGGGCTCTTTGTTAACGTAGACAGACTAGACAGTATATTTCAGCAAAAGCAAAAACTGGTGAGCGAGCGCCGACTTTCGTTATGAATACGTGGAATATCGCTCAATTGCAAGCGCGCCATGGTGCAACGCTTTCCTTTTATTTTGCGTTTACTATTAAAAGTGGGAAACAACTGCGTTTATGTGTGCACACATATACGCCTACATATATAGACATGAATATAGGCTACTTTATCAAATTAACGAAACAGTCTACTATCAATTCATTATACCCCTAGAAACTATAATGATTTTTGTAAGTTAGCATTGGATGTCTCTTTTCAATTTTGGATATGACCAGATTGACCATGACCAGCCCTGGAAAACTAGCACACAAAAATTTTTCGAAGCCGGGTAACGTTTTCACGAATGCACAAAAGACTTCTCTTTCAGCTACATTACTTATATAACTTAGAAGAGGTACTCTTTCGTTTAATCAGTATTATGATGATAGCTTTCTCGATAAACAGACCATCTAACACAAAAACACAATTTGTACAAATCGAACTAAGTATGTAGTTACTTAGGAAAACAAGTTAGTAAATTTGTGGTTAGTGCGTTCAAAATAATGACAGCGGTGATAGACAGTTCTCAAGCACCATCTGTATCATTTTAAACGTTTTTTCATATCCAATGGAGTGGTGAAAAGCGCCTTTAAATAAATTTATCGATTAACGTCATGATTTCTATGGCAGAGGTATTAATGAATTTCCATTAAAATGACAAAAGTACACCGACAATAATGGCACAATACTTCGATTAATTAAATATATACCCACACTTTTCATGACAAAATGTTTATTTTTTATATAAATTTCATAGATACGAGCGTAATAAGCCAACATATATTTTCTTTAATACACTATATTTTATTAGTTTAAAATTGAGTTATTTATACCAAGCCGTTTTTAGTAAAGCTTAAGAAGCAAAAAATTAATTATTAAACATTATAAAACCTGGAATGTGCAAGTCGGATTTGAGAACTAAGGGTTTCGTACCCAAAGGGTTTTAAAGTTAAGTTAAACATATTTTTATTATATGGTGTAACAATTTATAGGATGCAGTATCATTTGTAAGATTTGTACGTTTTCTAAATAGGACAAGAGGACCACAATACGTTGAAAAAACAATTGTTGAAGGTGTGTAGACAGAATACAATCCATAATATGATTCCTATCGTTTCCTAAGATAAAAGATCTAAGGATAAAAACCTACTTTCTCTTATTGTGATCATTGACATTGTTGTTGTAAGGACGTGATATACTTGGCTTATATCATCAAAGAGCGTGGTTATTTCAAGTTTTTAAGTTCACAAATCACACTCGACTACAATGGAGAACGAGACTAGGCAAACAAAGTAGACACATTGTTTGATAAATAAATTATTTGTATTATTACCTACTCTAAAGGTTTTAATAGAAGGGGGAGCATCGGCCGCAATGACGTCGATACCGGCTATTTGCGTCCACGTTTGAATGGTAGCTGTCAAATAGAAGATTAGCAGATACATGCAACGCACTTGTATCTGATATATTGCCTGCTGCAAAACACTTTGGTTTCCTGCACTTGTACCAACTTGACTGTATGCATTCCTTGATGCGCTTAAGCAATTCTGATGAAATGAGGACATCAAGATTCGATATGACAGGATAGAGGAATAGACGAAAACTGTTTTTCCAATGCTCACAGAATTACATTATCAGGAGTATTTAATTTGTGACGTGACAACTAAACTATCATCACCTAAGACGTCCTGTCCATTTCTAAGAGCCACACCTTTAAAAACGGTAGAGAAAAAAAATCTTGCTTCTATTTTGAGAATTCCGCGAGACACATGCCCACGCTGCCCTATCTTACTTAGTGATGCCGTGACGGGATAAGTGCCTTGGTAATTGTCATGTTATTATAATTATGTATCGTAAACCCGACCTGCAATCGTTTCTCTACTTTGTTCCTGGTCCTTTGCTGGGGAACAGTTAGACCAGGGAAGATTTGTACCAGCATAACGTCTACTGAATCAGAGAGAGAAGAAATACAGGGCCATGGAATCTGACTTATTTTCTGAAAGTAGTTTAAATAAATCTAGTTTGCTTTCATTGTTAAAATCAAGATACGATTTTATATATCTCGTCTCTATATATAATTTAAAACATTTTTGTACCAAGTACAACGTACAAATATTTATTGTTGAGGTTGTTTCGGGGCGGAGCGGGAGGCAGCAGATTAGTTCAAATTTGGTGAGAAAATTATAAAATCGGGTCAAAATTGTCGAACAAAATACAGATTAAGGAATTGACTAAAAAACCGGGACATTTGGCGTCCTGATCAAGGGTAAATTTGGACGTGTCACCAGATCCCGAATATCGGAAAGTCCCGTAAGGATACTTGGTAATGCTACTTTATACCCATCTCAATTACACTTATTACTCTTAAAACAAGTTAGGTATGTCACTGTCACCTTTTTTTTTTGTGCGTGTGGAAACCCCCTCGGGCCGTCACCCCACCGGGGTTTTCGGTGGGGCGGTATGTCGGAATCGACGACGAACCGACTAAAACCACACGGTGTACCGTACCTTAAATAGGAGGGATCCGGGAACAGCTTTTATTAAGACATCCCGAATGTTACCGTTATCTACCACAACCTAATAATAATTACGAACTTAAGAAAAAGTTAATGTCAGTTTTGTTTCATTAAACCTACCTCGCAAGTGTTTCGCATATTATGTTCTTTTTATTTTGTTATTTAATTGAGTGTCATTGTTTATTTCATTCATACATTTCAATAATACACGGCTATTCAAAGAAGGCGTGCGCTCGTGTCTCGCACTCCCCCCAACACCACCCTATTCGCTCCGCGTCATGAATACCCGACCAAACGATGAACGGCGCGCGCCCAGTTCGCCGCTGTTCGCCAGTCATCGAGCGGCGGTCCTGTTAGATGCTATCGAAGAGAGCCGAATTATTATTAACGTTGTTGGTCTGACATGCGCGCAGTTCTTTATAAATTGTGACTAAAAACAAACGAGCCAATTGGATTTCAGTGGTTTAACAGTGTCAGTGCAGTGTTGACATTAATTTGCCTCTAGGTAAGCCTATTCCGCGTATGTTTTAACCGATTGGTAGTGCAGTGTTTATGTTGGGTGCGCGCGGCCCGTTTCGTCCGGCGTGCTGGAGGGACGTCGCCCCCGAGGATTCCTATTAGAGGTAAGCCGCTAAGATTATGATTATTTTTGTCTTCTGTTTATAAACGCGGCGGTACTTACGGCAAATAACAATTTACAGAGTGCAACTTGCATCGGTACCTATACGAGGATTTATAGTCGCTTGAAAGCTTGAAAGCCGGTTCCTACCCCAGCGATGATCCTTTTTAAATAAATCCGGTTACCACTTACTCATAATACTGACTGAATAAATATTATTATGTTTCTTACAACTGACCGTAACTTAATTAGACAGGTAATCAAGTATTTTTTAATTTGTGTGATATAACCTGCCAAATGAAACACAAAAAAACTTCACGAGCGATGTTCAACATAATAAACGTCTTGCATATTTGTATGTAAGTATTTGGTGTACACATCCACGTATTAACTATTCCTAGGTATGTATAAGTAGGTAAATGATGTATCCTGCTAGTCCTACTAATATTATAAACGAAAGTTTGTGAGGGTGTATGGATGTATGTATGTATGGATGTTTGTTAGTCTTTCAGGCTAAAACTACTGAACCGATTGCGATGAAACTTGGTATGTAGATAGCTGGAGACCTGGATTAACATACAAGTACTACATACTACTTTTTATTCCGATATTCCCACGGGATCGAGACTTACGCGGGTAAAACCGCGGGGCGCTGCTAGTATCCAATAATTATTTTGGTTATATTAGAAGCGTAACTTTAAACAATGTCAGTGTTATTGATAATAAAGCTTTAAAGGTTAAATCAATTCGCTGATTTAACATAAGCCTTTGCGATTCATGTTAAAATATAAAAAATAAAACCTTAGTCCTATACCTTGTCTGTATAATACTAAAATCTCTTTAAAAATCTCTTCTTCCAACCAATAAATCCATTAGAGATGGTCTTGATTATGTTTTAACATAAAATCAATGTTTCACCTAAGTACATCGTCATAATTTATAATTAATAGTCATGTTTGTCACACATCAATGTTCACACAAATTATTGTTTAGATACAACAATATGTTATGCCAACGAATTCGGTTAAGAATACCGTCACCTTGACCGGGGACGTAGACGTGTTTGATACTAGGGATATATCACTCGTGCTTTGCCGTCAGTAAAATAAAATCGACACTTTGTAAACATAACCTGTAAGACTCAAACGACCTCTACGTTTGAATTTTACAGTTTACCTTCATGTAGGGCTGCCATCCGTCCGAGTTTCGCCGGATTTGTCCTAGTTTAGAGGGCGTCTGTCCACACACAGTGTCCGGGTAAAACCCGGACACTGTGTAAAAAAGGGTAAAATTATAATTGTTAGATGAATCGTTAACAAGCTGTTTGAATTAATAAAATAAAATTTTAATGGAATTGTGGTGTTTTTTAAGGTGTCCGGATCTCAATTTTACCCATGTGTCCGGGATTTTTGAAGTTTTTGTCCAGCCTCGATGGCCGATGGCCTATTCCCAATTCATCCCTATAGATCCCCAGTTGCAGGGCAACTTATAATTATTAAATGAACAAGTTGTTTAATTTAATAAAATAAATGGAATCGGCGTTTTTTTTAAGGTGTCCGAGAATGAATCTCGGTTTCACATGTGTCCGGGATTTTTGAAGAGCTTGTCCGGCGTCGGCAATTAAGTGATGGCATGATGATGGCAAAAGCGTTGTTAATTTTCTCCATACATGGTTTTAGTTAACCACCGTTTCGGAAGGAGCGCTATCATCATTATGTAAAACAAAACATACAATGTGTCCGTAATATTTTCTGAAGTAATTGCTCTGATTTCGTTACGATTGGATATCTAAGAATTTCTGATAAATAAAAAAATATAATTACCTTTTTCGACATAGGCTTAGGTACCTACCATTGCACTCATGCCAACCTCCAAATGAACTAAGCTAAGCAAAGGTAGTTGTAGATTTATTTAAACTAGAGATCGCCTGGTGGTCGAATTTCGACCATGGTTTATTTAATTGGCCAGTATAACTTGAACTGTCATTGTATTAGACTTATTTACCATGACAAGTCAACACATAAACTGGATACGTAAGGTATTCCAAATTTCACATTTGTCCGTGAGCGAAATTTGCTTAAAAAGGGGTACAATAAATTCTTCCTTCGGCTTATACAGTTTCGAAAATAACACGAAAAAATATCAATCCTTGCTCTCTACCATCAGTATTCGTAACAAGAATCTATAAAGTGTCATTGGCATGGCATGTGCAACTGACTTGGCGGGTAGTAGGCGGGCTAAAGCGTAACCCAGTTTCACGGGTCACGCTGTGAACCGCTGATGCTCAAACGGCGCGGGCAAATGCTCATTCGCTCGACAACTCACTGATAGAGCTTGTTATCATACTTACACAGTGAAAAACAGCAATAATAACAATGTTGCCTTCAAGTTTTACTTAAGTTAAGCTTAGTTTAAGTAGGGATAGATGACGTTGTTTGTATCATAAAAAAAGTGATTCCGCTATCAAAAGTGGTTGTTAGACATTAGTCACTGAAATGAATCCTGTTTTTTAGCGTTATTTTTTATACTTAGAGACCCCGCGATTAGGCGATTCGAGTTTAAGATTATATGTAAATGTATGCATTTAGTTTTAAATCCTACTAATATTATAAACGTGAAAGTTTATGAGTATGGATGGATGGATGTTTGTTACTCTTTCACGCAAAAACTACTGAACTGATTGCGATGAAACTTGGTATGTAGATAGCTGGAGACCTGGATTAACATATAGGCTACTTTTTATGCCGATATTCCCACGGGATCGGGACTTACGCGGGTGAAACCGCGGGGCGCAGCTAGTAACAGAATAAAAACTAATAATGAAAGCTAGTCCAAATGAAACAATTAAGGAATAAACGTCTTGGTTTAACGTTAGTCTACCCACAATATTTATTCATTTGCACCAAATTGGTAACATAAAAGATTGAAGAAATGGTTGCTTCATGAATTATATAATGATCCTAAAGAAGCACTAGTGATTTTGTACAGAAAAAAAAGGGATTTTCTGTTGACAATTCGGTCCAAAGCCACGTTACAGAAATGGATTCTCAAAAAGAAAAAAAAAAATTACTAAACTGGAAGACCATAGATGTAGTCATTTGCTAAACAACAGGCGACCAAAATTTGCAAAGGTTGTCTTGTCAGCGACTTCCTCCTTAGACCCCTTCCTTCCTTCTTAAACCCGGGTCCATTGCAGTAGACACCTGTAACGAAACATCGTATGGCTTTAGTCTGTTCAATTTCAACTTACTACTTCCCTACTTCTTACCGGGGAGAAAACATGATTGTGATTCGATGCGATGCGATGCGATGCGATGGTTCTACATGCCAAAATAATCATAAATTAAAAATACCCCCGACTCGAAAATCCCTTCAGTAATTACAAAAGAGCTGATAATCTTCGAACGGCTGAACAAATTTTCTTGAATTATATCTAAGAATACTCTTCATCAAGTCACCTTTCAAGCAAAACAAAACGAACTGAAATCGGTTCATCCGTTTGGGAACTACGATGCCACAGACCCACACAGACACGTCAAACTTATAACACCCCTTTTTTTGCGTCGGGTATTAAAAAACATTACGTTGTCATGTTTATGGAGCTATAGACATGA
This sequence comes from Euplagia quadripunctaria, assembly GCA_963859945.1. Classification (NCBI taxonomy): domain Eukaryota; kingdom Metazoa; phylum Arthropoda; class Insecta; order Lepidoptera; family Erebidae; genus Euplagia; species Euplagia quadripunctaria. The sequence continues at coordinate 11,031,631 of OY982564.1, read as the reverse complement.
TAAACATACTCGTACGTGGGCCACACTGAAAGTTTTTAGAATAGGCCAGTAAGAAAATCAGCCGATGAAAGATTTGTTTAAATTTCGAATTAGGAACTCTATTGGAATCTGTAGATAATGATTTCTTAAGTCGTTTGTTTTTACAATTGGCGGCAAGTTAAAAAGTGTCTGTGTAAAAATTTTCGCTGAATCATTTATTACGACTTTCGTTGCGGTCTTACTCAACAACAATGTTACGATAGACCTCGATTGGCATTTCATTACGAAGCCCCATCTCGTGCCACTATTTACACTCGTTCGTTTTAACGTAACGTTTAAACTCATTACTTTAAACGTGGTCGAAGCAAACTCACTAATGATTCTCGAGAACAATAAAACTGATTGTAACGTGAGTGCTGTGCGGCTAATGATAGAAGCTGATAGAAGAGTGACGTATCAACAGATTCGGGCAGCTTTTGGCATTGGTATGAGTCAAGTACCAAAAGTCTTACATGAACATTGAGGCGTCAGAAAGCTTTGTACTAGATGGATAACTCATAATTTGATGGAAGATCAAAAACGCCGTCGTTTGGATTGGTACCACTCAATGCTTGATAAGTGTGACGGAGGTGGCTTGAATGCTGTATATGACATCGTCACAGGTGATGAAAGCTGGATATATTGTTACGAACCCGAAACCAAAAGACAATCTGCGCAATAATAATAATAATAATAATATTTATTGGTTCAAAAATACAAGTTTTACTTACATATCACTAATACTACTAACAATTATTAAAGAAAGTTCAATTTTACTCAATATAACACTGTGTTTGATATGTTAAACGTTGACAGCTGTACTAGTATTAACTGTATGACAGCTATCTGCGCCTTCCATACTTGGTACGATATTATGTACTTAGTTGAGATTTTCCACAAAGAAGTAGCAGAGGTAGTGATTGCCTTAGAACTTTAGGAATTAAGACAAAACCAAAAACATAAAAAAGGTAAATAGTAAATAAGTAAAGTAAGTGTGTGTATGCGTATGTGCGTGGGTGTATGTGTGTGTGTGTGTGCGCGTGCGTGCGTGCGTGTGTGTGTGTGTGTGTGTGTGTGTGTGTGTGTGTGTGTGTGTGTGCGCGTATGTGTGTGTTCGTGCTATTTCTTTACATTTATATTTTTCTTTTTAGTTGATTAATGCTTCTGTTTCTGTGTATTGTAATTGTAGAAGCCACTGTTTGGTTTGAGTTTTAGCTTGACTGTAGTTTAGTATGGAGATGTTTAATCTATTGTTCACTCTGTTATAAATCCGTGTGCTTATAATATAGTATTGTCTCCTTGCTAAAGCTGTTTTATGGGGTTCAGTGAAGCATAATGTGGCATTCTTACGGCCCGAACCTGTAGGGGTACAGGAGATATTTGTGTGCCTTCTCATTACCACCTGTAAGATAAATAGTTGTCTAACTGTTAGGACACCGCATTCCCGATACAAGGCAGCTGTGTTATACCACCGAGGTTTATTTGACAGAACTTTTAAAACTGCCCTTTGTGCACGCTCAAGTCTAATCATACAGGTTGTACCCGAACCTCCCCAAGCCAGAATAGCATACGATATAATTGATTGAGCCAGGGCGTAGTATACCATTTTGAGTGTCTCGGGATCAGCAGAGTTTCTCAATTTTCGAAATATTGGCATCAGTTTCCTAACACGATTTATGGTGTTATTAATATGTGATTGCCAACGTAGTGCACTATCTATAGTGACTCCGAGGTATTTAATTTCTAAGGTGCGCTCAATGCCACCACAGCAACATGTTTTAGATTCAGGATGACATGAATGTGCCTTAAGGTGAATTGTGTCAAGAAGTGTGTTTTGCCGCTGAGAAAAACATATGTACTTGGTTTTCGCAACATTGAGTGTTAGTAAATTGGAATTCAAAAAGTTCATGACTTCTCTTAGAGCGTCCTCAGCGTACAGACGTGTCTGATCCCAGCTCTTCCCGTTTATCAACAGTGCTGTATCATCTGCATAAGCAACTATTTTGCAATTAGGGATAGCTTTGGTACACAGATCGTTGATATAAATAAGGAAGAGCGTAGGTCCTAGTACACTACCTTGTGGAACACCAAAATTAGGGCTGGCAGAGTCGCTCATATTTGTGTGGGTGCCTATTTTCACATGTTGGGTGCGACGAGACAAATAACTTTTAAAGATATCCAGCACACTTCCTCTGATTCCCATAAATTCCATTTTACAGAGTAACCTGGGGATGGAGACGGTATCAAAGGCTTTAGAAAGGTCCAAAAATATACCAATAACCTTAGAACTCCTGTCCAGCTGCCTTACTATAGTTTCTGTGAGTTTAACTATAGCATCTTCAGTTGACTTACCGTGTCTAAAGCCAAACTGTGTTTCTGCGATAAGATGGTTGGTTTCTAGATAATTTATTAGTCTTTTATTAAGGATCTTTTCTAATATTTTCGAAATGGTAGTGAGAACAGATATTGGCCTATAATTAGTGATACCGTCTTTCTCCCCGCTCTTGAAAATTGGACTTATCAGGGCTCTCTTTAAAACATCCGGAAAGATGCCAGTTTTTAAACATAGGTTACACACATGGGTTATATGGGGAATGAGAATGTGTCTTGCAGATTTAATTACAGCGGTAGGTATATTGTCAATACCAACAGCTGAATCGTTACGCATGCCGACAATAATCGCTTCAATTTCGGATTCATCTGTATGTAACAAACCCATGGAATTACCTAAGGGATTCCGCTGTAGGTTATAATACGGGGGCGGAGTAAAGTGTGTTTGTTGTATTTTCTGGGCTAGTTCGCCGCCAATATTAGCAAAAAAATTATTTATCCGATTCAAAGACAGTTGCTGATTTTCGCATATATTTAGTAACTCGAGTGGTGGTTGGGCAGGTCGTTTCATACTAGTGATCTTTTTTATCGTTTGCCACATACCCTTAGGGTTGTTTTTATTTTTAATTAATTCGGCTTTCTCATGTTGCGTTTTAAGTTTTTTTAGTAAATTATTGCAGAAATTGCGATATCTAGAATATGATGTTTGTAAAATCATGTTGGTGGGGGACAATTTTGATTTTATATGAAGACGATCACGGTGACGTATACATCTAAGCAAGCCCGGTGTAATCCAGGGCTTGATACATCTTTTCCGGTTAGAAGTTATTACTACTCTTGAGTTATTGTGAACTGCATTAGAAATTAAATTAATTAACGTTTGTGTGGAAAGGTTCGCGTCTGTAGTAGAATAAACTGAAGTATAGTCTAACTGTGATAATTCCGTAACTAGCTTAGGGTAATTAATGCGGGTATAAGTTCTTGCGTCATTGCGATATAATAATTGGGGATATGTAGAAAAAACAACAGGTGCATGGTCGGTTATATAAGAATCTAGAACAAAAGTAGTTGATTTTTTATCAGAACGCAACATAACATGATCGAGACAGCTGTCCTTTCGCGTGGGTAAGAGGTGACCAGGGAGAAGACCATGAGATGCTGTTAATTCTAAGTATTTGTCAGATAGTGGGTCATTTTTATTTGGTGATATATTAATATTTAGGTCCCCTATTAACGCCACCGTTTTAATCGAGGATAAAGATGTTAGAATTTGATCTAGACTTTCTGTAAATTTGTCAATCGTTCTGTAGGAAGGAGAGCGATAAATAGTAACAACTGCTAATTCGAGACCGCACTCAATTACCAGACAATTTCCATCCTGAAATCGGGGTTCCTTGACACTGTGGCGAATATTCGAACGCACATAGACGACTACACCATCGTTTTGATTTAAGAAACTAGATCGGTAAGAAGTATATCCCTGTATTTCAGGCACCTTATGTGTTTTGCTTAACCAACATTCAGTGAGAACTAATATGTGGAGTTCAATACTTATTCGTGACAGCAATACAGAAAGGGCATCAAAGTTACAATTAATACTTCGGATATTTAAATGTAAAATAGTTGTACGTTGTTTGGATTTGCAGATGTGTATATTTAGGTTTTCAGGATGGCAAACCATTGATTTAGACACTGTGAATGTGTCAATATCTGAGGATATATCTTTTAGTGAAGACATAATTGAATGCGTTTGTAAAAAACGGGTGTGAGACCTACTGATGGTATTACATTGTATTTACACGGCTCGTAAAACAAGTGTCTATAATATGAAATTATTAAGAGTGGCATCAGAAAGTATTCATTTGTAATAAGAATGTACTTCAAATTAAATGGTAATAAAAGTATGTGTACTAGATATAAATGTCTGATAATGCGAGTTAGTGAGATTTTAAGAACTTTATAAGATAATAATATTATGTATATCGTGTGGTGGTTGTGGATTAGTGTGTGGGTAGTTTGAGGTAGGTGGCTATGTCTTATGAGTGTGTGTGTAAACTTTATATAGTTAAAATGATCTTTTAAATAACTTAAAAGTAAATAAGAATTATAAATGATTTTCATGCAGTTCATTATAAAAACAAAGAAAAATAATTGATATAACATTTCAGAATCTAGTCAGTCCGATGCACTTTCTTTTTTGTCCTTTATTTTGTGTAAGTCCGTCTCTGTATTAATTCGGATCTGAGGAGCCCCAACTTGTTTACGCAAATATATCTTGCCGTTAGTTACCCAACAAAAACTGTACTCCAGTTGTTTGGCCAGTTCTCTGGCTTGAAAAAACAGATTTTTTGTTTTAGCTGACAAGTTTTCTGATATGAAAATAGGCACTTGCGGTCCTGGGAGCTTTATTGTAGCCGAGTTAAATTTTTCTTTGTGTTCTCTATTGTATTTCTTACATAGGGACATGACATTCTCCTTCATAATGGCTGAGGTGAAGTCAACGATAATAGGCTTGTTTTCTTCTTTTTTAGTGTGTACGCGAAAAACATCTTTGATTGCCGATTCTTGTATGTTTATGTCAAAGGCTTGTCCGATGCTATTTACTATATTTAAAAGCTCCTTTTTCGTTTCACTTTTATTTGGGGGTATATTTTTAATTTCTAGGCTAGACAATCTATGCGATCTCTCAAGATGTTCAATTTTAGACTCCAACACTTGTATATGCGCGATCAACGATTTTCTTTCCGTTTCCATCTTGGACAGTTTTTTTTCCATATCGTCGTATTGCTTTGATATAAAGTCCATAGATGCTTTGATTTCAGTATTTTGATTTTTTATTTCTTGTAGTGAACATAGCAAAGCATTATACTTGTCGTCTTGTTGTTGTTTAAAAGTATCCATAGTTTGCTTCATGTCATTCATGAACGATGTCAGTTCGTCATCATGTTGGCGTTTTCGCATTCGAGTACGAGAGGTGATGTGGCTAGGGCCGTCATCCGTCGCAGCACTTGAGCTTAAGTTCGTGTCAGACCCCAGTTGTACTTTAGTCGGCGGTGTTCTTTTGAGCGACATAATAGTATGGGCTATTAGTTATTAACGCTAGGTATACAAATAAAGCCGCAAGTTGTTTATCCTACTATATAATACTCCTATAAGGTGATATAAAATACTGTAAGCGATTCCCGTGCAAAGGGTCTCGTAAACTGGTCGGCAATCGACGAAATAGAACTATACTGCTTTCCGTCCGACTTAAGTTGAACTCTCGCTTTGTTACACGTTCTATTCATTCAAAAGCGTGTGATAGTTGTATTTGCTTCGTTAGTATGAGTGTTTCATTAATAAGTAGTAGACTCACAGGTGTTGCGATGTGGTTGTGTGCGTAGCGTATTGACAGTCAAGGCAAAGTGGGCTGGCGATAACGTGTTGCACGTTGATGCGCTCCTGGTATTGTCACTGATTTAATTTGCTTATTTTACTCAATTTATTTTTTTGCTTTTAAACGAAAACGGAACAACTTAAAACACTACTGATCTCCTCAGAGGTCCGGGGGGAAGGGATGGATGGATGTTTCCATTCCAAGATTTGCCGACAAAAGTAAAGAAGGGCAGAAGTCAAGGGAAAAAGAGGATTGCTTCATTCTTTGGATGGACTGGTCATTTCGCAACAATCATTCTAGAAGATAAAAGACTGTTACTGGAGATTGGAATGTCAGTTCCATTTTTGGACAATCAGTCAGTCTTGGAAAATGTTAGACAGTAGCGCCTGAGAAAAAGGATCCTCCTCCACCACGACAAAGCTTCAGCTCACTTAGCCAGACCGACTATCAAATATTTGTCTATCGAAGGTGTGGAGCTAGTGAGTCATCGTCCTTACAGTCCCGATCTGGCACCTTGTAACTTTTATTTATTTCCAAAAATAAAAGATAAACTTAGAGGAATTCGTTTCATGGATCCTGAAAATGCCGTGGCTGCGTTTGCAAAAGGCGTGAAAGAGATCCATAAAGAAAAAATAAATATATCATTCCGTTTTTTATTTTCTAAAAACTTTCAGTGTGAAAAACTTTAAAAACTTTTTTGGTTAAAAGCGTGAATGTGCATTTTCATAAGAGCATTAAAAACCAATTTTTTTAAATAACCATTTTTTCACTCATTAGCTTTAAGCACCATTTCGTGTATTGTATTATATATTGATTTATAAGAGTAATTGAAATATGTTGAGTAAAAAGAGTCGTGTCTTTAAATAGTTCTTTCCCACAGAAGATCACAGACAGACAGACATGAAAAGAACGGAGATGATTAAATTAAAGTGACCAGTGGAATGGAAACAATAAAACACGAAGTATGAAGTCATCGGCGTTTGCGCATGGGGCGTGTAACCGTGTATGATGTAAGCAGATTGTGACCACTGCTGGCCACACGCAGAAGATGACAAGTTATACCTATATTTTTTTCTCTAATAATGAAATATGATAATTCTATGTTTTGTTGGATGGCCATAATATGCATCCAACGTATACTGGTTGCTGCATTAAATATTTCCTTAAAGTTATCAAGTTAATGGCACGTTGCAATCGTAACCTAAACAAAAAGCTAGCTGTCTGGAGGAATAAAATTAAATATACGAGGCATCACTACATATTATAAAACAAAGTCCCCCGCCGCGTCTGTCTGTCTGTCTGTTCGCGATAAACGGAAAAACTACTGAACGGATTTTCATGCGGTTTTCACCAATGGACAGAGTGATTCAAGAGGAAAGTTTATATGTAGTAAACATGCATATTATTGTAGAGAAAAATCGAGAAATTCAAAGATTTGTAATGTCATGTCGTAACAAACATATTTTTGTGCGCTTACATTGCAAACCCTGGCTAAACCTTACGAGATAGATCATAAGAATTGTATATCTTAAAAAGATCAATAAAAAAGTCCGCGATGGTATATGTTTATCTCCTAAGAATAACCCACAGTAACCATTTTTATCTTTTACATATTACAAAAAAAATATGGGTTATTTATCAAACTATTTTAAACAATACAGTAGTATTCCTTATCCAATTAAATACATTAGATACGTTGTGCATTTCATGTAGATAAAAATTGCCCTTTACAGCATATAATAACAATTAATATCTTAGAAGATATCAGAGATTTAAAAAGCGGGGGCAGAGCGGCTGGCGGGCCGAACCGATTTTGATTATAATATTCTTTTTTGTTAGATAGGGTACCTCAAGGGTGGTCCCATGTCAAGGAAGTCAGAATCTGAACGAATAGTGTTTCTGTTTACTTTTCAATACTTTATGAGGTTTTTGCGTTTAGAATCATCATCATATCATGTAGCTGAGCTAATGATGAAAAAAAATCATATTATAAAAATCTTCACTACATATTATACGAGTAAAACAAAGTCCCCCGCCGCGCCTGTCTGTCTCGATAAACTGAAAAACTACTGAACGGATTTTCATGCGGTTTTCACTAATAGACAGAGTGATTCATGAGAAAGGTTTAGGTGTATAATTTGTACCCGTGCGAAGCCGGGGCGGGTTGCTATTCTAAAATAAATTAATATCATATTCGTTGCCGTGAGAGAGCTACTTAACAAGGTGTTTATCAGTTGTTTTGCTGGACGCGCCACACTAGGAACCACAAGAAGTTATTTTTGGCCAGCTGGAAACAATTTGTAACCCCACTTTGCAGAGAAACTTTAGTAAAGTCTAAATTTTTTTTACCTAAGTGACTGCAGTTTTATCCATCTCTAGCGCTAGCAGAAATCTAATCTAATTTTTGCACCGTTCGCTTTTTTAACTGCAGCTGCAGTACGACTTGATCAAAAGGCATTATGCATTTCTAAGAAGTAAATTTTGATGTAGATATTTTAGGTTTATAATAATATATAAGAAGGAGATTAAAAGCGTATTTTGGTAAACAAATAGAAATTTTGGGAGATTGCTGGTACTGTACCTGCAATCTCCCAATTTAATATTTTACCAAAGATGACTTTAATGAAGATGGCCCTCGCCTCGCTTTGACTAGCCGAAAATAAGAAACAAATGAGGGAAAAATATTTTTTTTTAATATAATGCTCATGCGCATATTATTTCTTTATGTATCAGCTGTAGCATCTTTACTGTGACTATGGCAATGGAGAGTTGCATTTATAAGCAACGGCTTGAACGATGAAATGTTTTTCCGTAGTATTTTATGCAGCTTACGCAAAACATCAACAATTCTAGAAACAAAACCAAATTATTTATAGAGTCAAATGTCAATGCCTGTGACCAACTACACCAATAACAACCATAAATCAGTTGGGACTTGTGGTTAAAATTGGAATTACTTGTTAGTTTTTGGCTTTCCAATATTTTAGTATGTGTACATAAATATAAATACTGCAACCCATGGCCATTTTTATACGGTATTAGCTACACGCCCCGTCCTTGCACGGGTTGCAAAATTGACAAAAGAAAAAAATATGTACATAATTCTTTTGATCTGATCACTGCCAAACGTCACAGGATCACCCGCTAGGCTAATCTAAAGATTGCCTGAATATTTCATCAAAATCGGTAAACTCGTTTTGGAATCCATAGAAACATACATACACACAGCGAATTTTATATTAATATTTTGTCACATGTTTGGTGCCCTATAGTGCTATTTCCAAGTTCATACTAGGATCGGTAGCATGTACCTTGAAAGAAATCTCAACTTTAATTTACTGGCCAGTACCACACCTGGTAAAAAAATAAAATGTTGTAAAATTGTTTTTTGTTATATATAATATATGTTATACATATATTGTATTATATATATATGTATATATGTATTAAGGGGTACAACTAAAACCTTAAAACTTTGTTCTTGCAGCTGTTTGCCTTCTTCAAAACAGAACTCGTTCCGGCAAAGACCGGCAAAGCACTAGTGACTGTTGAGTTGCAAGTGTCCATGGGCAACGGTAGTCACATACCATCAGGTGACCCGTCTGCTCGTTTGCCCTTTAAATTATAAAAAAATGCTCTTCGCTCAGAGATGAATAAAGAATCATGTAAACCTAGTATACTATTAATATTTTTTTTTATGCATGTTATTCAATATTATGGATGTACAACTCACATACTAAGTGCTAGTAACGAGCAATCGATTCTAGTTGATGCTAATCGTAACCTACTGATCCAGCAAATGTCATACTAAGCTGGGTTAAAAGCTTTTGAACCTGTTATCTATCGCTGGATGCGCTTTAAATCGGCTTTCGGCTTTCTTGCGGCCGTTTAATAAGATATTTATGCCAAATGTGTCATATGACGTCCTCCTAATAGGTTATGTAAGAGTTTAATCTGTCTTTGCTAAGTGTTATGTTTGAGTTTAGTTTATGGCTTCGCTGGCTGCCTGCATCGGGCTCGTAAAATTTTAAATGTTTGCTTTCGCTGCCGACCACTAGTCCATACACACTTATTTATGTATTTCTATTAATATTTTACAATTCGTATGTAATTGTAGTGAGTATGACATTTAAATTAATTATTTCTTTATTGCTCTCAAACATGTATTTTGCAATTGGTTTACATTATAACGTGTAAGGTATGTGGTGGTTTATTTCCAGTTATTCTAGCTGTAAAGTAAACATAACTAACAAACAAGGTTATTCTGGCATTATAATTGCTTTCTTCTACGCTTAATAAAGGAAAATGTCAAAAAATTACTTCCTAATTTGCTATGGAAAACAATCCTGGTTCAGCTTACTACCGTGCGCCATTTGGAATGTAGAACGTGAATGTGACATTAATATTTTTTAGTACTTAATGTAATTATTTTTATTTTTCAGCTTCTAGTTTAATTCAAATCTGGAAAGGGATTGAATTTAAGAAATGTCGATGTTTCAACATTTAATGTTCAATGTTCGTTTATAATTTATTTGTAAAGTCCTCCACATACAGACCCTAGTACAAAGGCTTTGCTTAGACATCTATGATCGTTTCTGTTGATTACTTTAATTGACTAACACAATATTTATCTAAATAAATGTTATAATTAAGTTAAGTTTAGTAGTTAACGGTTGGATATTAAAATTAAGTTAGATTGTAGAATCAGTTTTAAATCAGATTAGATCAAAAGGTAGCTATTCACCAATGTGTAATAGGTACATTACCAGGAGGTAATGTGGGCAGGAGACCTACGCTTGAAAGAAACGATGTGTTGTTGATTCCTCATGAACAGGGTTTTTTATTTGTGCAAACTTTATCGATTTTATGTTGAATTTTTGGTGAACTAAATAATTGCATTATTTTCACAGTTCATACAGTTACCAAAGAGTTGTACTGAAGTAAGTAGTATTAAATGATATGAATACCTTATTTAGGAAGTAGACAGTTTTTATTGCTGACACAATTACAGTATATAAAATAAATTACCCACATATTGATTTCGGCACTTATTTAACTTTATATTAAATTTTGGTAATGTTTCAGTAAGCTTACGCAAAAATTTTTGGCACTACTTTAGGGCCATGGCCTCGTTTCTAGTCCTAGTAATTCTCAGAGATTTCAGACGAAACAAAATGGAAAACTAATAAAATAAAAACGTTAAATACGTGTTTGTTTGAAGTACACAATGAGATGACCTCCAGGACCCGATTGCCTTGGAACTGTGAATAATAGTTAATAAATACAAAAAGCATGGTTTAGTTTAACTAGTTTTAATGCGTGTACATAACGACTTATTTGTCTGGATTTTTGCCCACTATTATCTGTTATCAGAAAATTATAAATTACCACAATACCAACCTTAATACTCTTTGAGGTGAAAATTCTTTAGGGCACTTTGGGTGTGGGGAAAAAGCACTGAACTCGCGTGACCGTCACGCTCGTATTTGTGTGTAAGTTATATTTTCACTTTTGACGTATAGTCCTACGACTGACAGTTTGTTTTTATTTGCAAGAATAATACTGTTTCTTTTTACTTATTAAAGTACTAGCAACCCGCCCCGGCTTCGCACGGGTAGCAGAGACATCTTCAACAATCATTATCATATTTCAACCAATTTACACAAAACCTTAACAAATTATAAACCTAAACCTTCCTCATGAATCGCTCTATCTATTGGTGAAACCGCATGAAAATCCGTTCAGTAGTTTTTGAGTTTATCGCGAACAGACAGACAGACAGATGCGGCGGGGGACTTTGTTATAATATGTAGTTATTATACGTTCCGTACCATTATTACAAACAGACAATAACGTCATTGTTTGTATGTTCATCTGAGTGGCACACAAGCATCGTTTCACAGTGTTCTTTGACCGGAATAGTGATATCACTAAAAACTTTTGAGTAGAACTCCCACATACCTATTTATAACATTTTATTTAAAAAAAGTAATGATAACGAACTTAAATTCTATTTAGTGTTAAAAATGCCATAAACCAAATTTTATTTTAATTTACGTTGGTCTGTTTGGTGTTTTTTAAAATAATAATTGTCATGACGGGCCTGTTGGTCTAGTGGGTATAGATCCTGATTGCTGGTCGTGGGTTCGATTCCAATCCAGGACAAATAATTGTGTGAGGAGCACGATCATTTGCTTTGTGTCTGGGTCCAATTTATCGATACTTTCTAGGCTAAGCTGAAGAGTTTGTTTGTTTGGGTGAACGCGCTAATCTCAGGAACTAACGGGTCGAATTGAAAAATGATTTTAGTGTTGGATAGCCCATTTATCAAGGCAGGCTATATATAATAATTAATTAGCTAAAAGAGAAGAATCGACAAGTGAATTAAATATGCAATGCATGCAATAAGATAACAACTTTAATGATATATGAAATAGATATTTAAAAATCTTTTAACCTACGATCCATTTCTCTTCTTGCAAGAAAATAATAAAATATTTTCTGTGTGATTCCATAGCACGAGTATTACTTTTCTTATCCAAAGAAATTGGAAAAAGTTAAGGTATTTTTTGCGAAAATAATCTAGTGGGTTTGCCTTTGAAATATTATCCGATTTTGTTATAAGAAAATGTCTACACCACGTCTTACAATACGATGTATGTTTTGAAGTGTGCTGTTACTGATACTATTTCGCCCGACAACAAGTAGGTAATGTCAAATGAACTCAGTTTGTTTCATAAACTTCAATACTATAGTTTATGGTTTGTTTGTCATGTTCATGTTTACTTCGTCGCTTCAACCGAGACCAAGGTATCTAGAACTATAGTGCCAATGACTATGTACACGTGGAATAATAATATAATTATTTGTATCGTTATATTCATTATGCACTCGACATTATACAACATACAATACAATTAACTAAAACCAATTCGTAGACCACTTGCTCAGTAGATTAGCATTATATTTCTTTTATCAAAAAACGTTTTATAGAATTTTGGCCTATTCTTTGGACGCAAATAAAACCGCGTATGGGACATAAATGAAGAACTGACTATGATCATGATAAAAAATACCAATGCATATTAGTAACACTATTCTTACTGGTTTTAATTTTTTTTTATTTTTTTGTGGGATTTTTGTGGGCAAACGAGCAGATGGGTCACCTGATGGTAAGTTACTACCGCCGTCCTGCAAAGGGGCACCTGCAACTCAAGAGCCACAAGCGCGTTGCAGAAAAGGGGTAGAGGGAAGGGTTAGGGCCACCGGTAACCTTACTCACTCAGCGAAAAACAATGCAAGCATTGCTTCACTGCCCTTTTTCTGTGAGGCTGTGGTATCACTCTCGCCGAGCCGGCTCATACATGCCGAAGCGTGGCTCTCCCACGAACAAAATATTTTTCATATTTAAAAAGACAAATAACAAATGTCATAATCAGCCCTATAACTTGATGATAGGCAGTAGGCCTTGTGGCTTGTGCCTAAGTAGAGCTACTAATACAGACAATACAGATATCTTTATGATATCTTTGATATTTTGCTTTGGATCCAATAATCTAGTGAATTCTATACATACATATTTTAACACCAGGCCTATACTAGTACAGAATATCCATCGTCCAATGTCGTATTCTCACTTTCTTTGGACATATCATACGTCGAGAAGACGCATCTGTAGTGCAAGGAAAAGTCAAAGGCACAAGAGCGCGCGGCAGGTCACCAATACGTTGGACCGACAAAGTCAAAACTGCACTCAATGGTCCCTTTCATGAATGTACTAGAAGAGCTACAGTATGGGAAGAATGGCGACGGATTGTTGTGAGGCTTGCCACTACTTCTGATATGACGACCACTCTTGACACGACAAAGAGAAAGAAGAATGCTAGTACAGTTATTACCTCTAAAGTTTGATTCCCCGAAAACTATTAATTAATGTTTTGTACCGAAAGACCATGCTCATAAGAACGTGATTAGACACTGATTACATAACTAATGGATTCCGGACGTTCGCTAAATGTATATGGGAACTTATTTGGTTGATTTGTTTTATTTACACGTACCGACCAGTGATAAGGATAACAAACGCTTACAGAATTACATAAGACTTTGTAGGTCTACATTCGTTTAAACTGGTTGTATTACGTCCTTGATCCGTTTGGATAACATATTTTGCAACATTGCAATCAGCCGATGTAACAATAATATCGTTTAAAAATCGATAAAAATAAAATGCAAGTACACCGAAAAGCTACTCTGTTTAAGGACATACCGCCTGCAATGTCGTTCATTACTAATCATTACTTGCCAAAATTATTTTTATTTATCAAGTTAACCAGGTTATGGGACCGCCTTCGTAAAAAATACGTTATTTAAATTACGCCAGACGAAAATATATTAGATTTGCAAGTTTGAAGATACTGTACGCTAAGTGATTTCGTGTTATTAAGTCTTGAAAGTTTTTTCATTTAATGTTATTGTAACGTTACATCTCGCATTAAGTAGGATTGTTAGAACTTAGAAGTTAGTTGGTACATTAATGCCACGGGCAAATTAAACAGTAACTTTGTAAATTTTGTGATGTAAAAGAAGTTGAGCGCCGAGATTTGGTCAATTTGGAATTCATAATGGACTTTTTTCTTTATTACTGTAGTACGTACTTTATAGAACAAAGTATAACATATAACTGTTTTCATTTCATTATTTATTCTTCTAGGATGAATAACTACCTACCTACTTATTGTAAAATTTTGCTAAAAATGTACATTATATTATGTTATGTGATGTTGACTAGTTTTTAAGTTTTTTTAACCCCTACAAATATAATTAAAGACTTGACTCTGTTTTACAAAAAATATCAAGCACAATACTGACTCTTATTTTGGTAGGTACATTAAAGGACCGTACTGGATGGAAAGATATTTTTGTTTGTAAAAAAACACTAGGAAGTCAGTAGGCATAATAGAGGGTCGCACTACTAACATTTTTCAATTTTCCAAAGAAAAGAGGTTTTTCAACGGTCTTAGATATTTTCTACTTGTTTAGAACCGTTTTTATAGCCTAAAGGTTCTAAATATTTTGTTTATTACACTACTAAGATAAAATATTATCCATTAGCGCTTAGCGAATCCACTTAATCCCTTAAATGAGTGTCAAGGGGACAATACGTAGAGCATTTATAAACGCAAATAATAATAATACATAATACCTAGTTCTACTGTAAAAGTACTTTCGAATGAACTTATTTTATTCTAAAACTCGATTTTAAAGTTTCTTACTTCAGCGAAAAAAATGTTTACGTAACACATTTTTTACGGCCATACCCGAAATCTTTTAGGACCACTTTGTTGTATGTCCGTCTGTTCGGCGTTTTAAGATCCTTTTGCAAAGGAAATTAATATTAAACTACAGATTAAACGAGTTGCTATTTAGCAGGATATTTCCCCTTTTTTTTTTGTGTGGAAACCCCCACGGGTCGTCACCTCACCGGGGCAACAGTAGGGTGGTATGTCGGACTCGAACCGACTAAAAGCACACAGTGTCCCGTCATTGGTCTTCTTGCCGGGGCCTCAGGTGTACCCTAGAAAGGAAATCCCTGTGAACCCCGACAGACTTGGCCGCCTGTTGAGCAAGGCGACCCCACCATGATGTACCTGTCCAATCTAATTTAGGCGCGCGCGGAACACGTCGCGCCAACGTCTTAGGCCTGCTTCTGCTAGGGCGACAGATAGCCCTGTCGGTCGCCCTCAGGCAATCGCTTATGGAGGCCGGAGATCGTTTTGCGCTCTCCTGCGCCTGGTGCGTCTTCTGCGGGACGGAAGAGTACTAGTTCCCTTTCCGCCGCTTCTTTGGCATGCATCACTACCTCACAGAACGAGGCGGCGGAACCTCACGCACTCTCGCTCTGGACCATGCACCTGATCATGGTCTTCAGCGAGAGGCTACCCACACCGATAGCCGCCGCGAGGTCAGCACGCTGCTGCACCCACGCAGTGCACTCCACCAAAGTGTGGAGTGCGGAATCCTCGCGGCAGCCCCCGCAGTGGTGGCACACTAGCAGGATATTTCCCTAAAAAAATGTAAGTACCTACCTACTCCCAATTTACTACTCATGAAGGCCTCGTTGAAAGCTGAATTAGAAATTCATTTTAACTCCTGAAGTCAGTATTACCACTACTGGACGCAAAATTTAAATCAAACTACGGGGGGGTTCGTGAATTAGCTTGACAGATGATGATTCTATTGGAATTAATAAAAATATATCGAGTCCTCCACGAGCAGTTAATCTTCAACGCCGTTTAAAAAAGTAGAGATAAGGATACGGAGTCAGATGTGTCTTGCGAAACTTACGTCACGTTCTGCGATTACTTTTAGAAAACGAAAACAGCAGCACTTGCTTTTTCTGTACATACCTCACCAACATCCTCTACTGTCATTAAATTTTTAAAAGCCCGCCCTCTGTTCAGAATATCACCAATTTGATCATAGTGGTCGGCGCCATCGGCCTTCCCACTTACGTTTGCCTTACACTTGTTTTGTCACTCATTCTGCACTCTTTCTTTATATGTGCCTAAACTACCTAACCATACCTTGTGTTAACCAATCTATTTATCTTGGACTTAACCAAGTTTGTCAGAATTTCTATGAAAGATGCACGCAGCATTAGTGTACCTATACAGCGGAAGGCTTTTATGACTGACAAGCGAAACCTTTTCTCTGAATGTAGAAAAAAATGGTATTCGTTAACCATATAGGCTGGATAGGCCAACCTATCCAACGACGTAAAAATCCGGTATCCGAATACCAGAGTTTCATCTCTGAATTAAACACTAAAGTCTAACGGATGCGTAGAGATGTAGAACATCAAGTTGTCTTAGAAACTTAATGCAATCAAAAGATGTCATATATTTTGATACTCGCAAACTTAGTCGTCGATGCTCATCAGTGACAAAAAACACGATATTTGACAATACATAAAAGCACAAGTAAAAAAAAATCGGAAACCATTTACATATTTTTTTAGAGTTAGAGCGTCGACCGTTATCTAGAACGATGATATGTTAAGCGAAAATTTCTTTACACTATTACACAAGTAAAATCCTTCGTTCCCTCTTAACTTCTCTTTAGAGTTAGCATACTTTTAATTAATTATTTTTTTAATTTATGGATTTGAGTAAGTACACTGCTTGGGATAGATGAACGCTCCAGTTCAAACAAGCATTTGTCCAGTATCTTAACTTGATTTATAAATTCCTTTGATTTAGAAATAAAATTAGAGACGCACATTAACGAGAGCGACGTTTATGATAACAACACACAGAAACTTGAGTGAATTTTTTCTTTGTGTTACAAAGTAGACGTATCATTATGTCTATGTGTATCTATGCTCTCAGACCTATTGTCGGAAGAAGCAGTAGGTTTATACATCAACCACGTGTATCCGTTTTTGAGAAGCGCGTGTGAGACATTAGCGCCCGTCTCGTTCTAATTTCTTTCTCCCCTACGTCGCCGTCGTTGTACTTTTATTATTCAGAGGAACATGTTAAGAAGCAGAGCGAACCAAAATGTGTGCAACTCCCGCATCTGCAGAAGATCAGCAACGTCTCGCCGTACAAAGGCCTCTCAGGGTTCACTGTGCTGAGGTTTTCTGAAACCATAACTAAGTGGTAAAACTTGGAAGAATGTTATGATCTGATTGTCAAATAAATAATATTATGTAGTTCCTCACTTACGAAATGTTACTTACTTACAATAAACATGATTGATATTATATCTAATTTTATAGACCCAGTGGAAGACCGGTTTTGGATTGTTCAGGTTTAATCACATACTTAATTGTTTCGCTGTTGAGTCTGCTCACTCTGTTAAGATACTGGTACTGTATACGTTTTTAACAGAACCTATTTTTCTTACGCTTCATAGGTACGTCTGAAACAGTTATTAGCTAATACAACGTTTAATATGCACAAACTACAAATAATTTAGAAAATTTCGTTAATTATGTACAAGTGTTCTAGCTTGTTTTTTGTGTGTGTCAAATTGTTTTGTAAAAAAAACGAAACGTGTTTTTTGACAGGATGTGGAATTCTTACTAATTTTGACGGAAAATAACCTTTGTAAACCAGCTCGTTCTAAACCAACAACACAACGTTGCCGGCTAAACATTTCATTATTTTACTGTGCGCGTTTATTAACAACTTATCTTTGAATGTGATATCATAGTGCATTTTAAAATCTGTGTTATGAAAACAAAGCTAGAAGTGACTAAAGGTACACAGGTAAACTCATGACTAATAACGGTAGTGATTAAAAATAAGTACCTTGTTAAATATGCTCATAAACACTTTAGAAAACATCCAGTTTGACGTGTGCTGAAGGTATATTTACTAGATAAGAAGTGTCGTATTCATAGGCATAATATGCCACTGGTTTCCGAATAAAGTATGTCCAACAGAAAGAGAAAGAAATCAGATTAATTCATAGTCATTACCATTATTAATTATAGGTCCTTCAGAGTTTACCCAACGTTATTTCATGTCAATTTTAGAAGTAGGTATTTGTTTGATTTTAGAATACCAGAAAACTACTGACAAAATAAGTGAATTATTTTCCTAAATTTTTTACAATAATTTAAGTCTAAATGTCCATATATTGTTTTTTTTAAGTATGCGATTATTTCAATAATATGGAGATTTTATTAGTACTAGTATATTAGCAGTGGCGGTAGCGGAAATTTTTTCGGTTTCTTCTAAAAAGTAATAAAATAAGAAACTAAACTCTTGTTTTGGAACAAGCGCTTTTTATCAGCAACATTATCTGAATACTTCGTTTTGATTTAATGCAACGGCTTTTTAACATCGAATGGACAAACGCGGAAGACGATTCGTTTTTACGGACGGTAAAATTTTCGTTGAAAATCCAACGAAATTTTACCGTCCGTAAGCAAAACGAATTGTTTCTTGATTATAGGAACGCGGCATTAGTGAGCTTGGTAATGACGGTCACCGTAGTTTGCTACTCAACTGGTTATTAATGAGCTAATTATGCCTAATTACTCATTATAAAAGATATATTTCACTTACGAATGTCGTGTGTGTAATGTCGAACAACTATTTATTATTATAATCAATCATTCCGGATTACAAGTTTGTTTTGACATAATTTGTGACTGGTACAGCTTTTTGAGAAAGATTTATTTTCATACTTGAAAAGCAAGTTAAAGTTGAAAGTTAAAAATACCGCAATAAGATATGGTTCGAAGGCGTATGGTTCGAGATTTTTGAAGGCATTGATGAACCTGTGTCTTGTGCTGTGTGACGCGTCACCAATTACAAGTTACATGTACTGCCTACATTTTTGTTATACTGGTTTTGTAGCCTTCTTTACTTAACATCTTTAGTAAATTAGCTATGAGATCATTCTAACACTTTGAAGAGTTAAATCATAGGATGTGAGTCGCGGTGACACAAATCTTATTTTTCGAGAATCCCATAAATATTATTTGCATCGGTTTCCGTTGACTGTTAGGGACTGCTTCTGGCGTACCTTTTAGTGAAGAAGTAACAAAAGTATGAGAATTCAAGAAAAAAAATACAGAAACTAATATTTATCCATTTTCATGGGACCAGGGTGTATTCTATAAATATCATCTTAGGGTGTAAAATAAACTATTTTACTATTACTACCACTACTGGTAGTATTATGTATTCTGTGCTACTACACCAAATTACAGTCATTTGTAATTTCTCCCCAACTAAAACATTTTATGGATAAAAATGATATAAGACAGTTGCAAAACCAATCTCATGGAGATGTATTTATATTCATAGGATATAATTAGCAAGAAGGCTCAAAATATTTTAAACTAGCGACACGCCCCGGCTTCGCACGGGTGCAATGATGATACTAAATATACTACAGGATGTCTTTATACTACTATGTACTTAATTGGATAAGGATTAATGCTGTATTGCTTAAAATCGCTTCGTAAATAAGCCATTACTTCTCTTAAAAAGTAAAGGATAAAAAATGGTTATTGTGGGTTATCCATAAGAGATAGACATATACCATCACGGACTTTTTTGTAGACCTTTTTAAGGTGTACAATATTGTGGTACATTATTTTGATCTATCTTGTAGGGTTCAGCCAGCGTTTGCAATGTAAACGCAAAAAAAATGTGTTTATTTACGACATCACATTAGAAACCTCTAAAGTTATTAGTGTTTCTCTACTATATTCTGCATGTATTATACATATAAACCTTCCTCTTTAATCACTCTATCTATTAAAAAAACCGCATCAAATTCCGTTGCGTAGTTTTAAAAATCTAAGCATACATAAGGACAGACGGACAGCAGGAAGCGACTTTGTTTTATACTATGTAGTGAAGTAATGTTTGTTCTCGCTACAATATCAGTAAGATTTAATATCAACTCTAAGAAACTATTCCATTGATGGTCATGGGCTTATTCATATTATGAAAAGGACAAGGCCAGCACGCTGGCCTAATGCGGTTTGGCAGACTTCGCAAACCTTAAAGAACATAATCGAGAACTTTTATTGATTGACTACACAAATGGCAATGTTTCGTTTTTAGCTCACCAAGTGTTCGAGGTCCGAAACCCGCAAGGGACAAAAATTTGTGTGATCCACAAATAGTTGTTTTATTCTTTGTGTTGTTCGTGTCCGTTGTTTAAAAACTTGTAAAGTCCCCTGCGACGCAGGAATTCTTCCTAGTGCCGGAGTTGTTTTTCTTAAAAGCAAGAAATAAACTCTAGTATGCGGGTTTACACGTTCTGTTTTCATTTTGTTTATATATTGTTTAAGAAAGTGATAAAGAAATTTTTTGTCTAGTTATCATTGTATTTTAATTTTATAATCATCACACCAAATGTAAATGTATATGTTTTGACAGCAGTCCAGTGACGTCATGCCTTGCCATTTTATACTAGACTAATTTATATGTGACCATGAAGTTTGATAAAAATAGACGTAATTGACTTGCCAGTCAACTTATTAGATATGCCATATGTTCTGCGGAATAAAAATTCCATGTTAGTCCTTGGCTCATAATATAACTATTATTTTTTTTTAATTCCGAAAATGAAAGTAATAGCAATCCTATACTGCGAAAAAGAAGGTTAATCTAACAGACATACTTGAATTTATATTTAATTGAAGTGAAAACTTCTTTAGACACGTTCTGCACCTTTGGTATGGGGAAAACGCTCTGAAGTTCCTTGCGTTACCGTCACGTTCAGGTGAGATATTTACAGATGTGTGTATATTTGTATATATTTGTGGGTATGTAATTTCACTTTTGACGTGCAGTCCTACGACTGACAGTTTTATATTGTCATTATTGACAGACGGGTGAGATAATAAAAAAAAGGAATAGTAAGAAGCCATCGGCTCTAACGTAGTGTTTGGATACTCTTTGCCATCGGCGTTCGGTTCATATCATAGTAAAGATAAGAGAGATCAACGTACTGTTGTCATAATTTGTTGTAACTTAAACCAGATATCTTATCATTGAATTTGTAAGGCGAACCTAACATTGACTACTCGCCTAGGGGGTCAACGGAAGGACAACACACAGCAAGGACACTTGTTTCACGTAATCTAAATAGTTATATTTTGAAATGTAGCCAAAGCTAATGATACGACAGGGCCGGGAGAGTTGTCATTGCGCAGCGATAATTTATTTTTATACTGGAAAAATAAAAAAAACTATGTATGTATGTAGCCCAAACATAAAATAAGACGTCGCTGATTTTTTAATCTTAGATATGTGAATAAACTTGTTTTATTATTTTTATTCATATTTATAGAAATACTGCTGAGCTGTTGAATGTTTCGACTGTGTTTTTACAAGAATATAGATCAACATCTAAAGTGATATTAATCAAACAATAGTCTATATTCTGTAGATATAATATATGCCAGTTTTGTTTCTTTAAATAAGCTAGGTCAACAATGTGGGTGAGAGCTTTCGCGCGATAAATTTATTTTTGTTGACGAAAGCAATGTGATTGCCCTGTTGTGAATAATGTATGTATCTGTATTTATTCATATTCCGAGGTGACACTCTATTTTTGAGTCGGCAATCAGCGCACGGGCTGAACACATAACCACATGTATACACTAAATGTTTTTGCGTTGAATGTGATTGAAAATGAAAATTGTCGTTGAAAATGATTTCGCGAATTATAAGCTCATGCGGAATTCTAACTTGTTACTCTGCTTAAAATACCGCATTAAATACTGTAACTGTTCTACTTAGTAATGAAACTAGAAAACTACACATATTTATTTTTATTTAAAGTATGCAATGCATAGGTACATTCGTCTTTAAAATTCTCTCTTTTTATGTACGAAATAGACGAGCCAACTTAACTGTTGTATGACCTTGCTATCTAACAATACCGTGCACAATATTTCATTTTTTCATTTTAACGCGCAGTCAAAAGACGCCAGTATAAATTATGTTGTAGCTTGCTGAAATTCACTGTTATGTATACCTACTATTTATTGTATTCGTAAACTGTTGTAGATACTTACCTACTTTAATTTAAACACTAGAGATGCTATCTACAACTGATGAGTTACAGATATATTTTTCTCTCTCAATTGTCTTGTCTCAATGTTATATCAGTCTCTCGATAATTGTGAGATAGTACTTATTGACAACCCTTATTTGGTGCAATCTACTCAACAGGATTCAAATCGTAGGTATAAGTAATTCTAACATTTGCACTTCACTGTTTTAGAAAGTATTTGCTTTGATTTGAACAATAAGTAATGTTTAACAAAATCAGGATAGGCCTACTATCTTTTGGGAATAACACGGCGATGAAGCCTGTCTAAGATGTCGTTCTACCATGCAATTATAGGTAGGTACTATACAAAGTCCCACTGTACTAAAGTACTTATACTACAACAATTTCACTAAAATAAATACAGTAAGTTTAAATTCGTTAGTATCTCTAGATCTCACTACGGGTTCTCTTACTTAGGTAGGTACAAGCACTAGACTAATAGTAGTACTACCGTGATGAGGGCTCGAAACCAATATTGTCATACATAGTTTATAAATATATATGTCCGTAATATATATACATATATACAATTACTCGTGTTTTCTCTCTAAATGGCTTGCAATAAAGAGATAAAAAAGAGAATCGTTGACCCAACCGTCTAACCCGAATACATTAAGATGTAGGTCGACGTTCTTGGCAATTAGTCCTTGAACTGATATGTCGGTACAATGAAAGCCCAATCCACATTCCATTTAGCAGTAGCAATTCACAAGATTACTATTGTCATGGGTCAACGGTGATATTGACAATCATTGCACCGGACACCCTAAAATAGTGGTTATAGTGTCACCTACTGTTTTTGTTTTACGGTAGTGGATAAATACTAATTACATCAAAAGTACAATGTGATAATTATGTATTTAATAATATATAATTATGTTTATTAGCAGTCTGGTTAACATAGCACAGGCTTTACTTAGTTTGGGATCAGACGGCTGTGTGTCAGGTGTTTCAAGCTATTACTACATACGTTTATTTAGGAGAATTAACAGTTACCTACACTTAACACTATTTACTTCTTTCTTGCTGATGAATATTCATGCTGCTAGCTATGCGTATATAGCTGCTAGCTATGCAGATATGTATAAAGTAAGCTGAAAGGTTTCACAAGAATATGAAGTCAATAATTGATTTATTAGTTATTCCCCAGTATGGAGAAAAAAAATACAACATCATTTTCTTGATCTAATAATTTATTATTTCTTACTTTTTCTTTTTTCTTATTTTTTGAAAGACAACTCCCGCATTAGGAATTACTCCTGTGTCGCGGGGGACTTTACAAACATACAAAGTACGGACACAAAGAACACCCAGACTCGGGTGGGAATCGAACCCACGACCTATGGCATAGCAGTTAGGGTCACTAACCACTAGGCCAACAAGCCAGTCAATTAATAATAATATGCCAACTGAAATATCTAATCGACTCGGAATCATGGTAAGTCATAAGAATGTTGTTGTAATATCCGCCAAACAAAAATTGTTAATGCTGTTAATGCGACCGATTTCAAAAGTGGGTCTGTTGATTAGATTTACGTTTGCGCTCTAAGATGTTACTGTAAACACCTCATTTCCTTTACTTAGCATCATTTAAATGTACTTAAATATAAGATAACGCAATAAAGTCCTTAACCACTCCCGAAAGCAGCGACCATTACGTCTGGCGATACAATCCAATTAGAGATAAAATGAGGCGCAACGTCCATTATGTCGGATACTTCTTTATCTTTATTGAAATAAACATGTTGTCAGAAAGTGTTCCGATAAGTTTTTATTTTCCTATGTTATTTTGTCGGTTGATAGAACCTTGTCCATGTTATGGAGCGCTAGTGTAAATGTAATTTGGAAACCTAGTATAAGATCATTACCAAGAAGCTCATATTCTCACTTTGGTTTAATAACAAGTTTGTTTAGTAGGTGTTTCAAAACACGACGTCATATTATAAAGTTATTGACGTCTAGATGTAAACTGTGTCCCTAAATTGTAAGTTCTTTTATACTTCTACCAAACAAAACAATGGTCAACAACGTTACGATACGCATTACATCAAGCAGTCACCATAGCCTTGGGGTACTTGAAGCATGAGATGTGTTAGGCTCGTGTTATTGATCGGACAAAACCTTTGAATTCTCTTATTGAAGAACCCCATAATGGACGTACTATCTACACAATAACAACAAACTAATTTGTTTGCTTACGGAACCCTCGATGCACGAGGCAGAGTCACACTTTCCGCACACTCCGTCTTTTTATTGTGTATTCAGTTGCATTACGAATCTTGGAGTAAATAATAATAATTATAGTTTAAAAAACTAAAAAACATGCTTTTATAGAAAATTCAACTAAAAAAAATAAAAAATTTAATCGAATTATTGCATTGTCATCGGTCTTTGACACGTGTGCAAAATTTGAATGAAATCTGGCCGTTTAAAGTAGGTCAAAATCGCGCACAAAGGAGTCGGTTACAAACATACAAGTGAAGCTAATATAAAGCGTGTAAAAAGATAAATGAATACACAACAATGTACAGAAAAATAGAAAACGTTAGGTTGTTAACAATACATAATATATTTATCTTAATTTGTCAACCACATGCTATCATGAACAATGCAAAATTAAGATAAAACAGTGTTTTATTTTGTGAATATTAATTTGATGAACGCTTAAACTAGCTACAGACAACTCATAAATCGACAATAATTTTCAACAATTGGTACGATCATAAAAATGAAAATATTATAATGTTCACGGCGACAGATAATTACACAAAATAAGATCCAGAATAAAGAAGCTACAACAATCCGCGGCAGGTAAATATTTTGATGTAGACGTTAGGAGAGAGGAGAGGGGAGTCACGGTCGTCGGGTCAATAAACCCAGCAAGCACTGCGATGGCAAATAAAACGCAGCAATGGCGCGCCGCGGCGGACGGGTCCAATAGCACACGCGCCCTCTACACGTCACACTCATGAAATTCAGTCAATGAAAGCGCAGGCTGCGGCAAAACAAATCTTATATTACGATTTCGAGATCCGGTGCTCACAAATGTGAGTTAAAATTGCTTTTCGTTGATTCATAACGTTTATATTTGACCGCATTTACTACGAGTTTACTTTACGAGTTAACTTAACATAATTAATTGAGTAGGTCTTATAAATCTTACGTGATTGAAGGTTTGCAATTTTCTAAGTCTAGAAATGTTAAAGTACCTACTTCATGTGGGTTATTAAAAGGTGATAAAAAGAGTGATGGTTTGAAATTATTTTATTTAACGTTTTTATTTAACTACTAAATTCTGTGGGGGTCTAAAGTCTGTGTGGGGAAGAAGCAAGTAAGGAGGAATTTACGCCAAATAAGGAAAAAACTCGAATAAATTTGGTTTATATTGGAAATATCTTTTTTTTTATTTTCACAACTATACTTAATATACTTTCACCAATCAACAAAATTTCTCACAGAAATTATCCTCCTAAAAAAAATGCAATTGCTTCTATTGTGCAAGGTAATAAGTGCCTTGTATTTGGTAATGATATAGTTACTGGCTCAAATATGAAAAAAATTACATTTATTTTTTATCCCAAAAACACTTGCTATTTTCATCTATTAGATAATATAACTAATGCGAATAGAAGAGAGATATTGATTGCTACAGAGTGAATAAGGTAAAAATAGGTCACTTGGACCTATTTTTACCAGTCTGCTCGGAACGTACCTTTTACCTCCGCCCTGATCAAACTGGGGTAGGAAACTTTGTCATGCAGTCACAAACATATATCATGTGGCTAAATACATTACATTTAAATATAAAGAAAAAAATATTTACAAAATATTATACTATTTCCGTATCAATTATAAAAGTATCAAGACTAAAATATATTTTTAGAATACAATATGCTTTATTGTACACCTTATACATAGAACTACAAATATCTTAATATTAATGTTAGTGTTAGGTACAATGGACGGTCTTATCGCTAAAACCGATCTCTGCCGGACAACTTTAGGATGAATTTAGTGACTGGAGTAAGTGGTAGCTGTCGGTGTATATACATATAAATATACAATATACACATTACTAAATATATACAGACAAACATAAACCCAGATTTATACATATGCATACATACCGAAGTAATAATATAAATAACCATATACTGAGAGAAAACACAATCAATATTCGGCAAATAACCATTATAACAATCAATAGTCACAGTTAGTTACATTGTACCTGCTAACGGAGTTATAAGTTTCGGTAGTGATTTTTCAGCATTGCTTTGAAAGCGTTTATAGTTTGAGCTTTTATTATTTCGATAGGTAGTATATTCCACAATCTTGTTGCAATAATGGTGAAAGATTTGTCGAGGAACGATGTGGAATGGAAAGGCATTTTTAACTGTAGGTGGTCTGATGATTTTAAGAATCTCGTATGTGTATCATGAAGGAAGTCAAAGCGTCCCTTAAGATAGGAAAGTGTGGAAGGGTTAAACAATATATTATACTCGTATGTTAAAGAGAGGATATGAGCATTCCGGCGAAGGCGTATGAGTAAACACTCAAGCTTTTGACGAAATTCTGAAACGTGATCATACGTAAACCAAATATAGATCTTTTACACAAATTTTTAAGTCGCTCGAGTTGGTCTAATTAGGTCTCGGTGAGATCTAGATAGCTGACATCTGCATAATCAAGGATTGGGAACAGTAGCGTGTTTTTAACTCTTAAATATCAATCTTCTAAAAAAAAACTTAGAAAGGACTTTTTAATTGTAAATGTAAATATATGTAATGTCCTTTAGGTTTAATAATCACGTTTTTAATATTTTAAAATTGTGTTGGTGTAAGATTTAAGATCATTGATTTTTTTGAAGTGAAAACTTCTTTAGCGGCGTTGTGCACTTTTTGAGGTGGGTAAAAAATGTTAAACTCGCGTCAGGACAACGTGACCCAGATCGAGAGAGAGGAAGAGAGATATCCTAAAAACGGGCATCGCTGAACTCTAAAGGAGTTTAATTTTATCAAGAGCATTGTCGTGAAGAGACTTAGATTAAACTTTAGCGATTGACAGGTACATATCTATTGTTTAACATTGAACTTGCTTTCTCCTTCTTTCTTTTCTTTTTCCATCTTTTGTAATTATTTACAGTAAACCTCCACAGTAGTTGTTGTGAAGTCCCGATCAGTGTAATAAAAAATACAGGTCTATTACACACTCACAAGCTTCTTTTGACTCAAATTGCGTTTGGAAAATTAATTTTGGCACATTGGCTGTCATATACGATCCACTTATGATCACAAACGACAATCCGATCCGAATCCTCATTTTTTGTGTATCTATTCACCAACTGAAGGCAATCTTCGACGGGATCTTGTTTTTGTTGTTCAGTGCATTCATACGGTACCTATTTTCCGAGCTATTTATCTGGAAAGATGATATTTGTCGTAAATGAATCAGTATCGTTTTATAATTTGCATTGCAAAGCTGTTGCTAACGTTCGACTTAGTCAGATTCAAGTATGGCTTCCAATTCATCGTTATCGACATTCGTCTCTTTGTTAAATCGAAGTTGCCAGAACAAAAGCAATCAAACTTAAAACGAACCGTTTGATTGCTAGCCGTCTGTTATCTGCGTTGGTGACACAATCAAACTCGTATTTGAATAGACACTAGACATATAAAAAATTTAAAAAATCAGTGAAGGGAACAAAACTAAAGAACTGACATTTTAAAATATAAAAACTGTTTGTCAAAAAGTTTTAATTAGTTCCTTTCTTCTTTCGTCGGTTTAGTTTTTTGTTGCTAAAACAATCAACCACAGGTCTCAGTCATGTTGTATTATCATTAGAACTACATTATGTGTGCTGCTAGGTTTCAACAAAATCGGTTTACACGTGAAAAGTCAATGGGTGAACAATCATTCGTCTCCTGTTTTACCACCCTTAGGGTTGGCATATTTATTTTAAATTTTAATCCGCCCAACTTCGAAGTATGCCCTATCCAATAAAAAAAGAATTATCGAAATCGGACTACCCTGTAAAAAGTTATGCGTGGTCATACATAAAAAAAATACGGGTCGACGACACCTCCTCCGTTTTTTCGTCGGTTAAAAATAACGTCATAACTATAGCTCGTTTTTCTTTCGTTGTCCTATTTAGTAAACAAACTGGTAAACAGAAACAATAAATAGGGATAGAAATTATCAAACGAATAAATAAACTGAATGATTTTAATAATGACCACAATCCAAGAATTTGGGTAGAAATAATTTAAAAAATATTTTTTTGAGTAAATGGCATTTTTTATTTGATAAAAATTGTAGCTAGCTACTTTTGTGTGTGTTTTTCTCCTAGACAAAGTCCTTGCCACTTCAGCAGCATATTTTTCGTACTGATTTTTAGGAAGAAAATTTAAAAATCTACAAATAACTGAAAAAAATTCAAATGTTTGTAGTTTTATTGAAATTTACGAAAGAAAGCAATAACTTAAAAGATTTATATTGTTTATAATTATGTATTAATGTCTAAATTCGATAATTCTGAATATTTGTTAGGTTATTTGTAGATTTAGTTTGCCGTCGTGGTAAAAATTCGGTGTGTGATATACTCCGAATTTTTGCTGTGTCTGTAATAAAAACTACCATTCCTTCTCTTGCCGTGGATGCAGAAAGCGTCGGCTAAGGGAGTACTGCTGCCATTATCTGCTTTCGTGGTGGGACATGTAAATGGACCGCGTAGGTACCACCATGCAGTTGCGGAAACCCCGCTACAGTGATCCAATCACGGTCGGATCGCGTTCCGAGATCAGCAGCTTCACAACCGGACGTAGCATGTGGGGCCGTAGTAGACAGCGGTTTGGCTGTGCTACGGCATTGCCAATGTCCATAGGCGGTGGTTACCCCATCACAATCAGGTAGGCCGTAGGCTCGTCTGTTGCCACAATGCAATGAAAAGAAAGCCAGGCAGAATTTGGTCTCGGCTCTTAAAATTCGGTCAAGGCCACATAGCAACCCTATGCCCAGCCAAACAATGTCACTTGTCTATTAAGACTTTAATCTATGTTTTAAAAAGTATTTTCAAAATTTTTTTTTTTGTCTTAGTAAATTCCTTTTAACTTCCAAATTTTTGGTTAAGATGGTTTAAACCAGTTTAGTAAACATTTTGAAGTTTGATGATTTTTTTATCATTCAATAAGTTCAGTTTACCATCTCACAACTAACCATCAGGTGACCCGTCTGCTCGTTGGCCCCCAATAATATATTTAAAAAAAATTATATGCTCTGTGATACAAAGATAAAATTGTATTTCGAAATGTCAAGTTATCATCTTCTTGATTTGTCTGTGCCAACAAACCCTTCAGCTTTATTATATTAGTATTAGGATACTTTTGTTTGGTTTAGTTATTGTTATGATATGAAATGTTGCCATGATAACCTCTTACTGATGAAATAAATTTTCTTCTGCTTCAAGTGTCGACATCCCTCGTATTTACGATGCCTGTCAATTTATGTCGTAAACGGTAAGCGATAAATATAGTTATCGCATTACCGGTCATATTAACATGGTTATGGAGACCATTATAGATAGACATAATGACCCCTTTGTTGTGTGTGATCAATTGAGGTGACAATATAATAGTTACCGGACGACGATTGTTATAATGAACTGTGACTTTGTCAAAGGCCATAGAGACTAAAAGACAAAAGCTTGCAGCATCTTCCAACAGCGTCCTGTAAGAAAGCGACAGTTACATATTTTACAAAACCGAAATTAGAGTATCGAGTTCGATTTAAAAAAAAATGTAAAATCGAACAAGGCTAAAAATAAAGACAAGGAACACATCAAACATATTAAAACTATCGTTTAAGCAGCTGCTTTTCTGACTTGTGGCTATAGGAAACAATAACATTACATAAGAAGATAAATGTGTAATCAAAATTACGGTCATTAAAAATAGATAAGTCCTCTAAAACTACTACAATAAATGTCTGCAATTTAACGTTATGCAGCGTCACCTAAATTGTTATCTGAATGACAAACCCTGAATATTAATGATCCTCTTTGCTGCTAATGATCAAGAATGACATACCTAGTGATGAGTTTTATATAAAGCTGGAATCCCTGTTTTTTGGGAGGCCAAGCCAAACCAGGGCAGACAGACGAGGGAAATGTCACGTACAATTAAGCTTATGTTGGCCTATCAATTAACAATTTTGGGATCCTGGCGTTACCTGAATACCCTAAAAGAGAGTTATACGGGTATTATTTTTGTTGTCTATTTACAAAAAGACGACTATTAGGTACTGCATTACTTACATGCATTAGATATGAACACTAATCTCTCTAATTCCAAGCAATCTTTGTGTTAGGAGTACCTCGATTCGCGTCGGTCGGTATCGTTCTGGCTGGGGTTTGAAAGGCTCCTAGATCGCAAGTCCGGCGCCTTAACCATTTTCCTACCGGCGCTTCACATTTACATTATACTTGAGGTATACTGAAAGTTTCTTGACGAAATTCGAAAATGGAACTCTCTGGAAACATGTTACTTTTTAATTCGCGAGACTGTCAAATTACTTGTCAATAAATTTGTACTGTATTAGTCATTGGATTGAGCCAAGTGCAAAATATTTTGCAAGTACATCTGAAGTTTCGGAAGCTTTGCACTCCATGGGTACCGCATTATTTAACGGTAGACCGTGCAGCAAAATTATAAAAAAGTTTAATGGAGGACAGTCATTGATTGTCTAAAATATCGTGACCGGTGACGAAGCCTGGGTGTAATACTTTGAACCGGAAAGAAAAACCCACTTGGCAGAATGGGTCTTTTTTTTAAGGTTTGCCGACGAAAGTTAAAAAAATTGGAAGCATTGGTAAGAAAATAGTTGCTTTTTTTTCGGCACATCAAGACATTGCGTTCACTGTCCTTTGGTCTTCAACACTGTTGTGTAGACTGGTACGTTCACACTTGCTTGCCCAGACTCTTAGAAAAATTTAATTGAAGCAATGTCGTCCTTCACCGCGATAACACGTCCTCACATTCCGCTTAGGTAACGGAAGTGTATTTGTAACCTTCAAATGTAGAATTGATGACACATCCGCCATGCCCATATAGCCCAGACCTCGCAGACAAACAGAAGTCGCAAGTTCTTATTGTTTTCTAAAATTAAATACGAAGTTAGAGGCACATATTTTACGTGAATACGGCGGTGAATACTTTCCACGAAGCCGTTGGTCGGTGGATGGTCAATGGTTCAAGCGAATACAAACATTTTTAAATCGTGGGGCATATACTTTGAAAAACAATAAATGTATCATAAGTCTAATATCTGGTCTTATTTATCAGAATCCCGAAATTTTCAGTATAACCTAAGTATGTACAAGTTTTTTTTTAGGTAATGCGGAATTGTCAAATGACTTTTAGTAACGGCCTGGTTCGGTACTATAGTCGGTTCTTGAGTCCGGCCAAAGGATTGATTTTTCCGAACGATTATAATTAAGTACAAGAATAAGTTAGTGCTGAAATAAACAACTGATGATTTTAATCTACCCATATCACATTTATTTAATAATTTTTAGAGATATTTACAGACATAACAATATTGTATCATTAGAATTAAATAAATAATTGCTAATTACAAGTCTCCACATATTAAATGCTTTACAGTGTATCCTATATAATAGACATAAAACAAATTATAGGCTCGGCAACATTCGAGTGACCGTGAACCTATTGGCGTTTGCAATACAGCGGCAATAGGCAGCGATGACACCTAAGCGGTACTTTAAAATAATCAATGAACCAAATAACTCGTTACAAACAAAAATTAAAGCTAAGTGTGGGTAGTAGCGCACAACTCACAGAGGCGTCCTAGGCTTTCATCAACCTCGCATTATCGGCACAATGCTATTAGAACAAAAAGGTATCGTACCTTTAGTTAACATAACATAGTTTATAATTCCTGCATAGGATTGACTAGCATTAATAACGAAACGTGTTATGATATTTTTTTAGGTTATCGGTATTTTAACTGATGAAAAAACGGAGGAGGAGGAGTCGACCCTTTTTTATGTGTGACCACGCATAACGTTTTACAGGGTAGTCCGATTTCAATAATATTTTTTTATCGGATAGGGCATACTTCGAAGTTAGTCCCATTTAAATTTCAAATAAATAATTCAAACCTAAGGGTGGAACAATAGGGGATGAATGATTGTTAACTATTTAATTAAATAAATGGCGCGTTAAATCTCTAAAATTCTATCCGTATAATAGTAAATAGAATAATTAAACAGTTTATATTGATGTATTCAGAGATTTTTAACGAGGACCTTCCAAACGAAGACTGATTTGATGACACCTCTCCCTCTCCCTCTCCCTCTCCCTCTCCATCTCCATCTCCCTTTCCCTTTGCCTCCCCTTTCCCATCCTCTTTCCCTTTCCCTTTCAGTTTCCCATTCCCTGTCCCTGTCCCTGTCCCTCTCTGCACATGTAAATATAAGAAAC
Organism: Euplagia quadripunctaria; assembly: GCA_963859945.1. Taxonomy (NCBI): domain Eukaryota; kingdom Metazoa; phylum Arthropoda; class Insecta; order Lepidoptera; family Erebidae; genus Euplagia; species Euplagia quadripunctaria. The sequence goes on along the minus strand of OY982564.1, from coordinate 10,998,814 downwards.
TCGCCTCCGTCTTACAAATCTTCAATCTCGTCATAAAAAATATTTTTTAAATATAGGACACATTTTCCATGCATTTTCGATCAGGGTCCACGTGACCCTGAAATTTGACCCGAGTTTAACATTTTTTACTCATCTTAAAAAGTGCCCAGCGCCGCTAAAGAAGTTTTCACTTCAAAAATTACATAAGTAAATATGAACTTTTTTTTATGTCGATTGCTTAATCACAAATAATGTGTTTCATTGCAATGTGAGTGAAACTAAGATGGGCACTCCCAGCGCTGATTTCTACGCGCCGAGTCACATAAATTACAAGTCCCACTGTTATAAAAATTTCCACATCGGTATCGCGGTTCATTAACTATTAGATGCAGGCTCAATTATGCTAATTTGATCGTCACCATAGCCGCGCCTAGCTCGTGCTCGGAGCTAATTTAATTCGTTACTCATCGTACTTTCCGCCGCAGCAAATAATACTTAACACATCGCAAAAGCAGCAAAAAACAGATAAAGTGTAAAATAAAGTATCAGTAATCTGCGTTAAAACATTATTGTTCGTAATAGATTACGTTCAATACCAAAAACAGAGCTGTCAGTAATAAAAATTTAAAGAAACCAACATCCTTTATGACACGCCTATATTAGTAAATAACTATGTGAACAAATCTTGAAGGTCAGTTTTAACCTTTAACTTATCGAAATGAAACTTTGTATGTATATGTAGTTTGGATGATAAATTTGGAGCTGATCTGATGATGGAGCCAGGAGGTGGATAGTGGAACTCTTCAGTGGCTACTAGTAAACCCCTCGAGTTTAGGCTCAAATGATTCGTTCTGATGAGTCCAACAGATCGGGTTTATGTTTATGCTATAATTAAGCCAGGAGGAAACTCTTTTTTACTTTTTAATTCGGTTTGCAATGAAAGCGTGTTTTCTTAGTTTTAATAATACAACATAACATTTCCATTTTTTGACGTAGTTATTCCCAGTAATACTTATATTTATGCTATTGAAAATTGATTTTGAAATTTCCAAATTTTGTTTTTATTATCGTACCAGATAAATGGAGTGGAGTGGGAGGGAGTGCCCTGGAAAAATATCCATACCTACCGTTTTAATTGTCTACTCCTTCCAGGCGCCGACCGTTGCTTGTGATAAAATGAACTTAAATGTTGTTACGTACGCTTACTATTGCCCCGCAATAGCGCACGGCCACGTGGCCGTGAGTGTAGAGTTACCTCTTCAATATATTTTTTATAAAAAAGATTATGCTAACTGTATGGTGGAATTATAGAAAATGTTTGGAATCTTACAAAAAGGTTTAATAAATAATTTGAGGAAACAAGGGCAAATAGGGTCAAAAGGATATAATTTTTAAATTTTATAAGTAGTGCTGCCGGGCTTTTTCCTTAATTTTTTCTCTTACTAGATCTACATCCATGTACAGCACATAAACTACCAGAAACCAAGTAAAGATTTCACTGTAATCTTTACAGTATTTAAAGAATATATAAATATTATCTCGAATGAAGTTTTTTGTACTTTAAAAATAAAAGCGTGTACGTGTCGGCAGCCTACTGCGCGTGACTGCGGTAAGGTCCGCCAGCGGACCAGCGGCTGGTAGGTATTTAGCACGCGCAAGTACTAGTGACAGAGGCCTGCTACAAATTTAATAATCTTAAAAATAATTTCTGGAACCAAGTAAGTAATTATTGTATTACTTAGTAGGTACTTTCATATAAATAAAACATGTAAAGGTTATTTTCTATGTGTGAACAATTGGTGGTCTAGTTTTAAGTTAGAGCGCAAACGAGGTCTTCAATAATACTAGACACAAACAGATATAAAAATAATAATTAATATGAGAAGTTATGTTGCTTACTCATCTCAGGGCTATTATTGAAAGAAATTTATCGTTCTTTCCAGACACACGAATGTCTACTGTCCTAGTTTACTGATGTTGAATTATAGGTATATTAGGCTTCATATTAGGTCGCTATTTTAGATGTTTTATGGTATGGTGTTTTATGGTAATGTTTTATAGAGTTTAAAACTTCGACACGCTTCTTTAACTCTCAAAACCAGACATGTAAACAAAAAACGAAATGTTGAGCTATAGAAAAGTTCTTAGAAATATAGTTACATTTTAATTGTTCTTCACTTCTGTTGAAAACTAATATTTTTTTGCTCTTGAATGATTAATGAACCTACTCTGTTACCTTTATTAAACTTTCCGCGCGTAAAGGGTACTTTATGCGGAAAAAAATCGAGGGCTTATAATAGGAGACGACTTAAATAACAATTATAGTCAATACAATTGAAACATGATAAAGTGGCCATGAAAAACCTCGATATACGTTTTACGTTTAAGCAAGCACTTTTAAAATTGTTCTTATCTTAAAGCCTTATTAGTTTTAGCTTTATTGTTTACAAATTACTTTGTAAAATGGTTGAACTGGATGAGAACGTCCTTTGTATTTTATAGATGCCTTTTATCCTATTCTATTTGAGTACGTTTTCCGCCATATTAAATATGCTGTTTGTATATTGAGGCTGCTTTGCTTTCAAGTTGCGGCTGCCATTCGTAACACGTTCTCCGTTACTGTGGCGTCCCTGGTGTAGCCGCGAGCCATAGGCCACGTCTCTGTTTTCAACATTTCCGTTGCGAGACACGGAGCTAAAACTTTGTTCCTTTTAAGTAACCACTTAAATTTTGTTTTCTTTACAAGTGTACACATAATTTTCCGTTTAACATATTGAAGACACAAACAAAAAAACAAATGGTCTCTCAGTCACGTTAGGTACTATTTTAATTTATTACAGCACTAGCAACCCGTCCCGGCTTCGCACGAGTAGCAGAGACATCTTCAAGAATCATCAACATATTTCAATCAATTTACACAAAATCTTAAGAAATTATACACCTAACTAAACCTTCCTCATTAATCACTCTGTCTATTAGTCAAAACCGCATGAAAATCCGTTGAGTAGTTTTTCAGTTTATCGCGAACAGACAGACAGACGCGGCGATGGACTTTGTTTTATAATATGTAGTGATTTATGATATATTTACTACATTATTTTATTTACATTTATTTGCAATATCGATTCACCCTATGGTATATATTTATTTTATTTTATACTTTTGATTATATATAATATAATCAAAAGTGATAAGTAACAGAAAGGATCGTAAAACCATTTTACTTGACTACTGAAACGACGTGGTCTACCTAGTCAAGTGATTCAAATAGTTAATGTGTTTTAGTTAATGAATTTCCTTGTTATTGAAATGCTGCGTCAGCATGTCGGCAACTTATTTTTGTATACCTAAATGAAAGAAATTTGAAATTCAAATCATGATGAACATAAAACTTAATGTTGTTTAAAGTGGGGTACTTTCACACTTTTGAAAACTCTAAGTACCTACCTACATAGTTATCTAAGCTTCAGCCTCACTTTACCAAATAGAATCTAGCTATAACAATAATTTAGAATTATGTATTTAGACTCAATCTTATTAGCTTGAGAAAGTATACACTCGTATATCGTACAACTTGCATATGGATTATTATTACAGAAAACGTTTCTGCTTGGTTTGCGACGGTTCCTCTTACTGCAGTTTCTAGTATCTTATGAAACGGATTTTATGGCAAATGCTTACCTTCTTTTGAGCATAATCATCCTGCCTTACATATTTTTTCTATTTCAAAGTTCAAAGTTCAAACATTCTTCCTTTAAACTGATATGTATTACGTAATTTCAACATCATCTCAAAGTCTAAAGATTACCACTTTTTTCTGTAAATGTTTCTTTTAATGACAACCGAATCGTATTAAAATTACACACACGGCTGACGATCTTACGATTCGTTACTTTAGTCATTTAAAAGGCAGGAACACTGTATCATGTTTTTAAAATTTCATGTGCTATGCCCGCCAAGCCTAGTAGTACAAATCTAGTACCTATCTTTCTAATTTCATTCAATCCTAGACTCTTACAACCTCATTCCGCTTAGAACAGGTAGCCGCAGTAACCGGTAGGTATCCAGAATACCTAAAGAAATAATTATTCTGAGGAAATATGTTGTTTAATTTTAACTCACTACTTTTGGCAGAATTTAGCTTAACTAAGAATAAAATATTTACTTCCGTCTCCGCCCAAAAATACGTCAATGATATTTAGATTTAGATTTAGCATTGACGTAGTTTTTATTAGTGTCTTAAGTCTTTGAAATTGGCAATTTCTTAAGAAAGTTGTTCCTTCGATTTTGAAGACATCCGTTTAATTTTTTATTTAGTTGTAATTTTGTTTTAGCTGACAAAATTGGTAATTAAGATCTGGCCCACCTAATTGTGTGTTAATAGTAAGGTTAATGTAAAGGTAAAATGTAAGGTAAAGGTAAGGTTTGTAAAGACAAACCTGATCTCCTCCCAACCTCCCGTGGATTCTTGGCCTCTTGGGGTATCTAGCACATCAGCAGAAACAAACACCACCACTCGCGTAGGTAACTATTGTCTTCTGGTTTTTGTTCACTTGGTATTAATTATTATTTTAGGTTATAGAAACAAAGTTTACCATTTACAAATTGCTAAAATTGTAAAAAATTTGAAAACATGCAAAATGCAACGTTAAGTATCTCTTTAAGCAATAAATCGATTCTTTTCAAGGCAAAAGTTAATGAAGCAATCTCCGTTTTTCTTCGGTATATGTATAGTACATAATTAAAACTTAATTAATGAGACGTTAAAACATAACCGTTGCTTTTTTGTTTTTAAATATACATAGAATTAATTTGTTTAGCTCAGAGGCTTGGCAAATTGATTTAGGGAAGTCACGATTTTCACAAAACCAAATGTTATGTTTATAGCATTTATTTTTGTCAATGTGAACCAATCGAATATTGTATCTATGATTAAAAGAAACAATGGAAGTAATTATCAATATATTGAATTAATAACCGTGTTAACAATTATTATATCAACAAATACATAAGAAAGATTTCTTTATCTACTATGATAAAGCTGAAGAGTTTTTTGTTTGTTAAGACGCGCTAATCTCTGGAACTATCAGTCAGATTTTAATAATTCTTTTTGTATTGGATAGAGTTTTCAATGAGAAAGGTTATAGGGTATGTAACATCACGCTACGTCCCTTAGGAGCGGAGCAGTGACCATAAACGCATGTGAAACTGCGGGGAACGACTAGAGCTAAATGACAGTCTAGCTTCATACTATAATAAGAAACAAAATAACCCTAGTTTATATATCGATCTCATTCAGTTAGATGGCACGTTATTGCATAAGTCCATAAGCATCACATTCACGTTACGATTCATAAGACACAGTAACAGCCAGTAAAACTTTTTCTATCACAAAAATCAAATGCTTATATAATTCCTCAAACAATACGAAAAGCTCAGAAGCTGCAACAACATTAGAAACTACTTAACTTGCCTGTCAATGATAATGGACACCAAAATACCGTTATGTTCGTGAGAGTCGAAATCTGTCATCGCCGGAGTTATTTATGAATTTTTGTATTGTTGCAGATGAAGCGACGGGTGGTAATAAGAACGTGTGCGGTGACAAGGTGAGACCGTGGCGGGCGGCATGGACCATGCGGTGAAGGCGATGTCGGCGCGCGGGCCGTTTTCACGACTGCTTGCGCGCCGCCGCTTTGAGTCCGCCGAGCTAGAGGAGTTGTATGCTCGTTACGCCTGCAAGCTACAACGTACTTCGGTTGGATCAGCGCTCGCGTTGTGGGCGCTGCTGGCCGCTGCACTTGCCGCCGTTGATGTCACCCGCGGCTGGCGCAGGGCACCTCAGGTACGTCCACTGCACATAAAAGGGAAACGTGGAAAACGTGTTTGCCAATAACCCAATAACTTTAAAAATAATGTGACTGAGAAATAATTTTCGTGTCGTGACAAATTGGGAAAATGGACTGACTGTCACGCAAGTGAAAGCTAAAAAATGACTTGTAAACAGTTGGTATTGTTTCGTTTACAGTAGCGACTTTGGATTCTATTAAATCAATTATCAAAAAATATCGGTAATGTTGATTTATTTGTTTCATACAGGTTGGGGTGCTAAGCGCACACGCGCTTTTATGTAGTGGCCTAGCGTGGTGGTGCGGTCGCGCTGGTGTAGCGCCAGAGCGTCGGCTGCCAAGGGCTTGTTGGCTAGCACTGGCTGGAGGTGGCATCGCTCTAGCTGCGACGTTACCAGCTTGGAACACCGGTGCGGCTGCTGAAGGCGCGGCTCACGTCGTGTGGGCTGTCTTCGCAGCGTACGCTCTGCTCCCCGTTGGTGCACCCGTAGCAGCAGCATTCGGCATCCTTCTACCAACTACGCACACCATTGCTTCTGCATTTATTGCGCATCGGTTCCCATATCACATCTGGCAACAGGTAAGTCACATATTACAAGCTGGAGCAAATTAGTTAAATTATTTTATGTACTTGACTATGACATAGAGCTTTGACTATTCCATAATATCATTTTATGGAATAAAATACATAAATTATGTAATATAACCTTGAGTAAATTTCTGCAATAAAATATTTGAATGTTACAAAGCACGGACAGAGCCTAACCTACTTATCGATTGAAGCTCATCGTACGACTTAGCAATAAAGCAAGGAATTTGAGTTACCAGTATGTAGATATGTTTAGCTTTATAAAGTTTTCTTTGGCCTAGACACTTTGTCAATATTGTTAAAATTGCTATGTTCAAATAACAATATACCTAGTTTTTAATATTCGCGAACTCGCATCGAATTGGCGTCTGGTTTTAAATTAATTTAGTGGTAGCCTCCGAGGCCAGACTTGCGTAAATGTTTCCTATCAAACCTAACAGTTGAAGCAGAAAATTCTTTCGGTTGTATATCATTTATTATTCAGAATTCTACTACATAAACTTGCTAGTTATATATATTATATGGTTTATACGATATGTATGAGTTGAGTACTTCCAGTACGAACGTTTATCTGTCGCCAATAAGATTTCGAAGTTGTATAAAACACGGTGTTTAATTATAGATATTAATACGGCGCAAAAGTTTAAAAGGCTTAAATCAAAATGATTAATTTTGTCACTTTGTTTTACTTTTGGTTATAATCTACGAGTATATTGATATTATGAAGCTGATATTTTTTTGTTTGGAACGTTTCTCTGTCACTGTTTCTGTTTCTCTACCTAATATTCCAATAATAAACTAAGGTAACCAGCATCATGTTTTCATACAGATCAAAATAGCTAGTTATTAACAAGCTGCTAATCTAGGTAGCCTACTTTCTTACGCGGTATAAATAAACGTGTTTGGTTATTTATCTGCTTACTCGTTTGCTTGCTTTTGTTTGCTTTTCTTCTAAGGCTATTTTACTAAAACACGTTTTCTTTAGCTTCAATGTAACTAACTGCCGAACTACTAGCTAATAACTATGTAAACAAGTCTTGGAAATTAATTTTAACCTACTTCTATTTGTTGTATCGAAATGAAACTGTATGTATATGTACGTTGGATGATAGTATATAATTTGGCATCTTGGAGCCGATCTGATGATGGAGCCAAGAGGTACTAGTAAATTGCTGGGGTTTGGGCTCATATGATTCGTTTAGACAGGTCCAACAGATTGGGCTTGGCAACGATAGTCTCATGATGAAGGAGGTGGATAGTGGAAGTCTTTTTTTACATTTTAATTCGGTTCGCCATTAAAGCATGTTTTTTAGTTTTATTATCTTAAAATTATTCTAATGAGATATTCCAATTAAATGTGTAAATAGGGACTTCATCGCTATAATATGTATTTATTAGGTACGATGCCTTATGAAACAATCGATACTTTGGGGAACCTTATTATAATATCGCAATTTAGGACCGATTTACACATCTGATATGTTTTTGAAAGTTTAAAAACAAAGAGATTCTGATATTTCAATTTAAATCATTCGTTTTTTTCTCGAAACTGTGTATTCGTTACAGGTGTTAAGTTTTTATTTATATTCCACTAGCTGACCCGACAGACGTTGTCCTGTCTTACCTAACTATGAATATTGAACAATCGCACCAAATGTGAAACGACTGACAGTTATGTCAAAAGCGGTAAGGTTACTTTAAAAAAATTAGTATGGTCGTTAAGTTTTCTTAAATTTTCTAATTTTCCGTGCAACTTTCTTAATTCTTTCTTTTATAAGAACCTTCTCTTGACAATAAAAAACACAAAAAAAGAACTAGCGAAATCGGTCCAGCCATTCACGCGTGATGCCGTGACCAAGGGAAATAGAGATTCATTTTTATATACAGAAAAGTAATGTATTTCATAAAGTCAGACATATTTAGATGTCGGATTAGACTATTTAAAGTGTATATTGCACTGCATTGAGTTCTTAAATGCCCGTGGAAATAGAATATAGAGGCGAGTATATATATAGGATATAGTACTGTAAAATGGCCTCATAAATCAGATTGAATATCTACACGATTTCACAAAGTAGTTTGAAACGGTACAGAGGTCGTAGCCTTGCCCTCTTGGCGCCCTTCGTGGGATTCGCTTGTTATACCTCACTCCTCTTTAATAAGGGTTGCTATGCTTGCGCCTTACGTCATACTTACCGTCTAAACGGAAGTGGCATGTCTATTGATCAATGTACTAGAACAATGTACAAAATAGATGGAAAAGAACCTACCTAGACTTAAACCGTTTTAGACGGTCCTCGGTTGGTACAGCTACATGATAACCCGACAGGATAGTAAAACGACTGAAAAGTCTTTAAAGTTTTACTTTTTTAGGTTAATAGCTTATATTATAATGTTTGAATAAATTTTTCAATGTGATTTAATGGGTAACGAAGGCGAATCTGATGTTGATTCGTTTTTAATAACACAGGTATACATAATATACACACATCAAAAGTGTCTAGGGATCAAGTAAGTTTTAGAGTATCGCCGCATTTAAGGATTATTATTTTAACTTTTTTGGATCGTTATTGATTCTTTTTAGTGAATTTCACTATTTGAATAAAAAAACTTCTTTAAATTTTGATTAAAAATGGAAAATCAATTGTGATTCGTTTCGACTAATGCACGACAATGCGCGGCCAGACACGGCTAGAGTCGTAACACGCACTCTTGCTGATGCTCGCATCAATGTTCTGCCGTGGCCTGCTCAATCGCCAGACCTCAAACCAATTGAGCACGCATGAGATATGGTCCAAAGAAGAGTACTGCCGTGTATGTATGCCGTGAAGTGTTAGAATTATTTTTATTTTTTATCTTTTCAATAAAAAATTAAAAAATCGTCATTTTTGCCTTTTTTGCCAATCAGTTGACGACATTAACTTAGGTTAATTTCCCACAATTTGCAAGAATTGCAATTTTTCTTAATTTTTACAAAATATAGGGATAAGTTGCTAACTTAAACATTAGGAATTAAAGTAAGAAGCCAGTCTGGAAGACTAGATTTGGTAAATATTTATTGGATATTTTTTTATAGTTAAAATGTACTTGATCCCTAGACACTTTTGATATATGTAAGTTAAGAATTTTTATTGCAAGTTAAGTTTAAAAAAACGTGACTGATTTATATTGTTTCTCTTGTCGATATCTAAATACTTTTAAAAAACTTTACTCAGAAGTGTTGGGAATGTTCAAGATGGAGTTCTAAAACAATTGTTCAACATTGTATAGAATGATTTTACCCCTGCTCAGGGTATTTACCCTGGATTTTCCCGATAAATTCCCTTTAGGGAATTTACCCGAGTATTAACCCAACGGGTATTTTTATGGCGGCCATCTCTAGTTATAATACACCTATGGATGGTTCAGTTTGCGTTAGGTTATGTTACGGTACCTTGAATATATTAGTTTAAAATCTGTGAAAATTGCTTATTTCACGTGAATATTTAAGTCTAAATAGATGAAAAAATATTTTGAAGGCTAAATCCATCGCCCTGTGTAGTAGTGGCTTGGCGTCAATGAGCATAAAACGTGCTTCGAGTTTGTAAATAAAATAGTCGTATGAACGTGTTGCAATTTCAACATAGATTCTCCTTATGGGTCGGCCCAAAGTACAATCAATACTTCCTCATCATTAAAAATTACAATCACGACTCGTTACGAGCCTTCATAAGATGAGGCACTCAAGAGAGGTTATGCTCTAACTGGAACAGATTAACGTCTCGCTGTAAGTTGATAAGCTCGAAGGTAGACTGGACGTTTCCTCTCTCATGGGAAATCCTAAATCACATCGTATACCTACCAACAATAGAACGATAAAGTGTTTCACTATTATAAATGTATCTCCCTCTTACGTGGTAATATATATGCTTGTGCGCTTTTCGATAATACAGGACTATCTATATTCATGTAATAAAGCTGAACAGTTTTTTTTTCTCTGGAACTATCAGTTGGATTAAAAAAGAAAACCTTTTTAACCGACGAAAAAAAAGGAGGTTCTCAATTCGACCGTATATATATTTTCTCTCCGTTATTTATGAACCGATTTTGATTATTCTTTTGTTAGATAGGGTATACCTCAAGGGACATGGGACCACCCATGTCAAGGAAGTCAGAATCTAATGATGGGATCCTGATAAAATTGAGAGAAACCTTCGAAAATTGTAGGAACGAATAGTGTTTTTGTGTACTTTTCATTACTTTATCAGGTATTTGCGTTCAGAAATCATCACCTCATGTAGCTGAGCTGATGATGAAAAAAAATCACCAAATAAAAATCTTTTTAACAAAAAATTAAACCGACGAAAAGAACGAAAAAGCAAAAAATAAATAACTAAAAAAATTTTATAATCTAATTTTGAGTCGTAATAAAATGATTAATTATATCTACGTACAGTTGGTTGTTATAGGCTATATAACATCACGCTAGGACTCTTACAAGCGTAGTAGTGAGCATAAACGCAGGTAAAAGAGTTCCTTTATCTTGGGTACGGTTATTTCTAAATAAATATAAAGCATTAAATAATATTTTTTAGTATCGTGTGAGCTTGCAAAGTTAGTACTTGGACAATATTTAATGCAGATATAGACATGAATGTGGTAAAAGAAAAAACAAAGAGACAATTTTTATTGAAAATTAAGACAGATCATGATCATATCGACAAAAATGTTAGAAAAACTGAAGTTAGAAAGACAGACGAAAAAGAAAACAAGAAAACGGCTACCGACTGTTGATCTCTATCACGTAAGTCTTAGCGAAGATTATTTGCTTATTTTGCGTGTGTGTAAAGAAGTCGTATTTATAAAACAGTGCTTCTCGGCATTTATGTTACTATTGATTTTTAATGGGTACAGAGTTTCCTTACGGAATACCCCGAAAACAATTTGTCTGACCTGAGTATTTCACGCAGTACCACATGATAGCAGGCAAACATAAGCGCAAACCCATGCCACGCAACGAGGCAGTCAACAAACAATAAAGGAAAAGTAATTGAGGGCAATTAGTACGTATTCTAAAACAAATTTCATGTTACTAATTTATCTGATGTATGTTGGCCGTTCTAATTTCCCGGCAAATTTCAATGTGGAATATCTGTTTCACAAAGGATTCAAATGGGTTTCCTGACGATTTCTTAACATTGCGCGCACGTTTTCAACATTTTTGACGTGACAACGTCTTATAAATTGGTTTGCCGGGTGACACTTCAAGAAACTGCGTTACGCTCCGCTCAACGTTATGCGCTCACAATGAGAGCGAGTGAGAGGCACGCGTTTTAAATATAATTCTTTGTATAAATAAATGTTTTAAATTGTTACTATTATTTCATCCTTCTTCCTACTATACGAATGAATATTCACATTAAAATTATTTTACCACTCAAAGTCGTTGTCACGTAAAACTTTCGCCCGTATACCGACTTTACAGGCAACCAATTTTTTTAATTTTGGTGTATAAATAACGCCAACACCACTGTAACACATGTTTGAGGCTAAACTATACATGTGTGTAGTGAAAAACAATTCATGTTCACGCAAAATGTGTTAAACAGAACTATTCTCAACATACCTATACATTACTACACTAGTCATTTACTGCGTTATAATATACAGTGATAACTAACAACGGCTCGCCACATCTGTTTTGTGCAATTCTATTGGATAGCTTATAGACAGCATAACATGCGAATTCTTTAGGAACAATATGGTAGTCGTGGCTGGATTGTTACAGAATTTTCTAACAGTCTAATGAAACATTATTCTTATTTTATCTGCCTGCACGAGGCATTACAATTAGCAAAAAGATCACAATGGAGATTATTGATCCAATTAGAAGTATTACAGATAATATCATTGTCTAGGTGTTGTCAGGTGGAGTAAGTAGATTAATATAATGGCTAACTTTGTCTATGATGAGTACCTACCTAGCAATTAATCCAATAACTTTAAATGAACAATACTTATATATTTTTCTATATAAATTATTTCGGAAATGGGTCTAACGGTTTGGCTCAAATTTTGTATTTAGATAAGGTTTTAGTAGTGGTAGGTGGTAGGGGCTAGCGACTGGTGTTTACCGTAAACAAGTGGTGATTGACCAATAGGAGCGAAGATTTTGGTGACAAGATCCGACGCGTTTGTTATTGTGTATTAGGGATGTTGCGGATATCGGCATCCGCATTCGCAATTTCGGACCTTTCGCATCGATTTGGACGCGCGGATGCAAATGCGAGCCTTCGAAAATCCGCATCTGCATCCGCAGATGTCAAAAATTCTGCATCCACAACATCCCTAGTATACAGGTACATAGGTGTTTTTCCAGAAAAAACTCAATTATCTAAAATATAAATTGGGTGGAACTCGGCCCAGGTTATTAATTTGCCTAGATAAGGTAATTGATTGAACGATCTAGACAAAAAGTAGATAAAACTTATATGCAAGAACCAGTGCAGAATGATTATTCTAGCTTTCCACTACTTTCCAGACGAATAAGACAGTGTAGGTAAACTGTATACCTGTAAATGTGCACGTTTTGTTACGTGATCGTAAAATCCTCGTACTTATGTAGCATACATAATGTAATGTTTCTAAAATACTTATTTGGTGGCGGAGCGAAATGTTGCTCCTGTAACAAAAGGGGAAGCCGAAACTCATTTTATGAACGTACCTTTGTTCAAAGAGATCTCACCGCGCATTTCCATAATATAATTTCACAATAAATGTATTACACAAAGATGCTCGTAAAATTATGACTCGTTATCACCCCGTGACGCCTCAGTTCACCCACACTCTTACCATCTATCTATCCTACTATTTGTCCATAAGTTTATAATAAATATATTCTAATCTGATAGACAGACAGTAATGCATAAACATTTCAAAAATATTTAATTAAGCTCTAAAGTCTTTAAGTTGAAGATAAAGTTATGCTCTTTGCAGATTTGAGATTTGACAGGCCTCTGGCTGGCTCTAGTCACTAGTGGTTAGTGATCCTGACTGCTAAGCCAGAGGTCGTGGTTTCGATTCCCACACAAGACAAATATTTCTGTGATGAGCATGGTCATTTGTTCTGTGTCTGGGTGTAATTTATCTATAATATGTATGTAGTTAGTAATATATAAGTATGTTTATCAGCAGTCTGGTTCCCATAGTCACAGATAAGATAATAGTTACTTCCCATACATAGGCTGTGCCTAGTTTGGGTTCAGACGGCCTATGTGATATACATCAAGTTATTTTTATTATTTCAACTATTCATATCAGCCAATGAATTTTGGAGCGCGGGTACAACTATGGTTAAAATTATTATAACTGCTTCACAAATTAAAGATCGTATTCAAAGGAAAAAACTACTCATATATTAGGTACTAGTATCTAACAATACTAATTTGAGATGTTTTTTTTAAATGTAATTACATTTTTAAAGATATACGGTTGTATTCGCCTGTGGACAAAATCTGATATATCTAATGTCTACACCGCCTTGTCAGGTCGCTCCACCCCTAGATAAGGGCCTCGGTCTTGAGTACAATCGCATTTATTTGATACTAGCAATCCGCCCCGGCTTCGCACGGGTACAAATTATATACCCAAACCTTCCTCATGAATCACTCTATCTAGTAGTGGAAACCGCATGAAAATCTGTTCAGTAGTTTTTCAGTTTATCGCGAACAGACAGACAGACAGACGCGGCGGGAGACTTTGTTTTATAATATGTAGTGATTAGTTGAGATTATATTAAAGTAAGGATTACTATAGGTATCTTATCTTTACGTACTTACTTAAAAAAATTACTTATTTTATTGACTTGTCAACCTGTCAATCAATCGAAGTAATATAACAAATAGCAATTGACTGTTAACTGTTAAGATAATTAATCACTGATTGGATTGTTTCAACTAGAAACCGTGCTTTCGACATTAATCCTTCACCTGTCCTGCTATCATTAAGTACATCAGAAAGTGTTTACAGGCGCCACTATGCTATGTGAGCATGCTAATAAACACGTCTTGTCTCGAGACTTGATCGCTGCCATTTACAATTTCACGTAATGCAGTCCGACAGGTGAGCTTTCTTGTCGTACTGTTGTGAAACGCGGCGCCATGTTAGAATAAGTACAAGTATTGGGTGGAGATATTTTTATACAGTCACGAATGTGTTCAGAAATTGTTTCGGTGTTCTGTCACGGGGGACCGGTTACTGAGGCTCGCGTATAAGCTGGGGAGCAAAATTCCATATCGCGCCCGGGTCTTAACGTCTTGAATCTTATAGAAAATTTTCAAATATCGGTTCACGCAAAATTTCCCGGCACTGGTACATAATATAATTTGCCTGTTTCATAAATATACCAAAAAGAAATTTAATTCATTCGTACAGCTTAATGTATTTTACAAGCTTTTATTTAGTTTCACTTGTCCCGTTGTCTGTCTGTAAGAAAATCTTGCAAGTTAAATTTGACACACTTCCCGGTTTCCGATTGAGTTGAAATTTTGCACGCATATATATCGCGTGACAATGCAATATTATGATGACATGGAGCTGATCTGATGATTGAGCTGGAAGGTGGCCATAGGAACTCTGTAACGAAACGACACCGAACCTAATCGAATTTGAATTCGTTTGATTCATTGTAAATCCCGAATCATAAATAAAGTTTCATATTTTCATTATTACGGTAATAGGATTTAAGTTACGCAGAATTTTATAAGTTACCATGCCCTTTAATGTTCTCATTAGGGTTGGAACACGTAATTGTTTAATTATATTAATGAGCGAGGTAGTTCGTGCTCATTTTCACAGTACTTTTGTTCGATGGTATGAATATATGTGTGTCAGTGTGTGTAAAGTTAAAGCTGACTGTTTTCCAGTTTAACCCTTTCAACGTTCTTTAACAGTTGCGAGGGTTTGTATACCACTTTTAATTGAATTCCTGTTTATAAAGTTTTTGCACTTCGCTTAAAATGTAGGTATAATATGGCTTGAGTTTTACTACTTTAACGGTGTAACTATATGTATAAATACTATCTGTTTTGTACCAGAAACGCCTATGAAATTTTCATATTTTATGTCAAATACTGTCGTCTTTTACGTAGCTTAGCTGCAGTAAATGACTTTGGAAGACGAAGTAAATAATATTTTTGTAGTTCATAAACAGGCAATTTTATTAAAAAACAAGCGAAGTTACTCGCCGAGTTATTTTTAGATACAAATTTAATATGATATACAAAACAACGCATTTCAAATACAAAAGTCAGGTAAAATATCAAGCTATTAAATAGGCACACCTTTAAATTACACATTTTTAAGCATTAGTATTACCTTTGTGGTTAAAGGTATTTTTTGTTGATTTGTTGAAGTCTTAATGATTTACGAACGAAATTATTTACTATGTCAGGTTCTTCGAATAAAGGGCAGTACGTGAAAATATCATTTAAATATTTATCTGTATTTTGTAATCTAGAAAGTATATAATAAAACTCATTATTAACTTCGCGAACTATCCTCTAATTTGTACTTTCTTAATACTAATGAGAGGATGAGAGGATCCATTACTAGAGTAATGCCGTAGTAATGTCGCTGCAATCTATTACAGCATAACTTAAATGTTTTTAGTAGATTTACCGACTCAAAACGCACACGCCAACTCGGTTATTCAATATGACAGGTCATTGTATTTGTCAGGTCGTTACATGGACTGATGGAGTTTAATTTTTATCGAGCGATAATTTATATTGCGCAGCATGTTCCAGGCTGACAGATGTAATGTAACGATATATTAAAAGCATATCTCGAATATTTTCACAGTTATTTCAATGTCATTTTTTAATGTTTTTTATTGGTGAACATGTATAAACTTCGTTAAGAAGTACTTATACCCTTATAAATAATATATTTACCATAAAATTGAACTCTGTATTTATTTTTACCCTCAAAAAATAAGGGTCCTTTCTTATCTCTTCGTCAGTGTTTCTAGCCAGTTACGTCTTAGGCACCACAGATTACAAACGAAGCTGTTAAAAAATTACCTAGTAACTAAATGAATACTTGCGTCGCGGGCATCTGCAGGGCTAGTACTGATCCCATTACTGTTAACAAGTTGCACGAAAATGTGCAAGAAACATGAAAACTAAAAAAAAACTACACATCATATTCCAAGCTTTGATGTTTTTCAAGTACTTTCCATGAAGTACAATCTCATTATTTTTGCACATGCTAGCGCGTATATCACATGCACGTGTATTTTTTTCTTCCGAGTGTTCTATAAATTACATTATTTATTTACGTGTTGCAATTTAAAATTTAACAGAGTTTTAGTATTTTTTTAAATATCAACATCTAACGAGAAACCTAAGAAATTACATCCTGTTACGTATCTACCAAGAAGTCTCATTTGTACAATAACAGTTCTATTTATCTGGAGGAAAATGTTCGGGAACATTGTAGGTAAATACGTGCGAACAGATTTATATCACGATACTAATGTAATGGAAAATTTAGATTAGAGATGCCGAACATATCGGCGTTAGATATCCGGTAACTCAACTATCCGGCCACATTTATATTAAGTATTTGCCGAATTCTATATTGAAATAGTTGGTCATATAACCAGCTAAATTAATCATCCCCAAGTATTATTATGTATTCCTACTAATATTATAAACGTGAAAGTTTGTGAGGATGTATGGAATATGGATGCAATAGATTCAGTCTCCAGCGGTCGGTCGCAGTCGGTCCAGCTATCTACATACCAAGGTATGTAGATAGCTGGAGACCTGGATTAACACATAGATTACTTTTTATCCCGATATTCCAAAGGCATTGGGACTTAGCTAGTTATGAAATATAAGTATATTATAGTATTCTATAAGTATATAGGTATATATATATATATATACTGATTACTGATACTACAGGCAGTCTGCCTGTAGTATCAGTAATCAGTAGTTTTGGGATCAGACAGCCGTGTGTGAGATGTGTCAAGTTATTATTATTATTATTGTATATGTATCAACGTTAGGCTACATAGCACAAATATTTAAAGAAAGAAACCAACTTATCCGCCTTCAAATCAAATGACATACATCGATCAATAAACAAAAATAAGATATCACGGCTAAGGTCTATTGGGGACGTAACAAACTAACTATCCGGTTAGGGTCTCGGGCTCTCACCAACAATGTATAATATGTATATGTATGAACATATTTTAGTCCTAGCGATTTTGAGATCGTCCATTTTTATAAGAGACTAGCTGACCCGATAAACGTTGTCCTTTTTTTTGTGCTTGTGGAAAAGTGGTGACAGGCGGGACTCAATTCCCTCCTAGCAAACGAGTGCAGGTACTTTCCGAAGCAGCCATGCCCGGAAAGAACCTGCGTCAGTCGGAAGGAAAGGGTCCCGTGCTACCACGCTGCACACTCGACGATGACCGGCTGGAGCGCCTCCACGGAGGCAAAGCCAGCACCTGGAGCCTCCAGCCGGACGACCAACGAGCGATGGTGGCTCGGCGAGCGGCCTCACGCCATTCGCGTACCTCTTCGGGGACAGACGTTGTCCTGTCTTGAGTAGGAATATTGAATTCGAATTGGGAATATTTGCATTCTGTCAATCCCACAATGTCAAAAGCGCTAAGGTAACATTTGAAAAGTTAATATGGTCGTTAAATTTTCTAATTTTCCGCGCAACATTCTTAATTTTTTCTTTCTTAAGAACCTTCTCCTGACAATAACAAACACAAAGAAAAAGAATTTGCGAAATCGGTCTAACCGTTCATGCGTGATGCTGTGACCAAGGCAAATAGGGATTCATTTTTATATATATAGACTAGCTACGCCCCTCGGTTTCGAGAGCAACTGGCAGTAACGTTGCAAACTTAGTTTGGACATAAACGAACTTAGTCCAATCATAAACCGGCGGTTTTGAATGAATTGTGTAACTAGACAGCCGTACATTGCTAATAATCTCCTTAATCCCTCTAGATAATGGTATCCACTAAAATGCCTGTGCAGGGCATCTCTAGCGTAGGCGTATATATACAATACTTATGTAATGGTAAAATGTATCTTTGTTAACAGATGGTGGGCAACGTGGTTGTATTTGTGTGCGTAAACGTGGTTGGGGCGTTGATGCACTCGCTGATGGAGACAGCGCAGAGGCGAGCCTTTCTCGACACCAGAAACTGTATAGCTGCCAGGCTCGACATGGAAGACGAAAACGAAAAACTGGTAAGATTTGTCATTTTAACCAATTTCAATCGTTTTTTTGGAAATATTTTTTTCAATTTCATATTTACTTACTAGTACATTTCGCAAGACCTATGACTCAAGCACATGACCTCATGCAAACAATCTAAAACAAACCACCAGGCCAAAGAGTTGGGTTTATGTCATCGTATAGTAATAAACATTGAGATTGAATACAGTAATAACTTGTGGGCTTTACTGATCGCAGTATAATGCGTAAGCAATAACAGGCTTAGCGTTACATAACTTTCTCCTATTAACACTTATTAATTGTATTTTAACGTATTGTTAAAAAAAAGACTGAATGATTTTCCACAAAGAAGTATAAGAAACGTGCCTGTTAGTATGCCATTTATGAAATACATTATAGCTCTGAGTAAGTACTATTGTACTATGTAGGTATTCGGAGTTGGTTTCTAATTCTGTTTTTAAAAATGTGCAAGTAATAGTACAGAGTATGTTTAAATCTTAACAACAGAACCTATACATTATTACGTTCTAATTTTTTTTATGTACACAATCATTATTCATGTTTGAGCCTATTATAGTAATTTATCTGTAAATAACAAAATAACAATCACAAAGAATGTAATTTTCAGGTCCCTTTTACTGTTGTCAAATATTCTATAATTTTCTCGGCTCGTAGATAAAATGTGATAAATAGCCGCGGGTTATAACCACAGCAATTGTACCTATTCTGTTACTACGTGAAAGAATTTCACAAGGGACCTTTTAGAAATACTTAAAACGATATTACGGTTATTATAAAAATCCTTACAAAAACTTTCCTTTCTACATTTAAGTATGTTGTTAGGGATTAAAGAAATGATTCAGTGAAATGCATCACCTTTAATGAGTTTAACCAAGAACTGTATGATTCACAGAAAAACACGTGTTTACATATTACGAATTTATTATAACTAATCTGACTTAACACAATGGAATAATGCATTTAATCAAAGTAGGATTTTACGCAAACTACTAAATAATATTACTAAAAACAAGTCATCATAACATTACGTTCTCATCCAAAATATTTTTCGTTATTTTTGACCTTGTGGCAACTATTATGATATCCTTGGAAAGCAAGTCTAAAGAATTCCAAAAGAAAAGTGAATCTTTTAGAATAAAGAGACAAGTGTTCAAGTAGGTAAAGCGTTTATCGATGCCGGACTTGTAAAACTTTTTGGCTAACTTTTTACAATATGATCACCGTGGGTGAAACCATTGTTTGATTTTTTCTGGCATAAGACAGTGTAAATAGAGAGTATAGATAAAAAAGTCCTTCCAGAAGTGAATTAATTCGCTAAAGCCCTCTGTCAGCACCACATTTGCCTGTAGCTATGAGAATTCAGAACTATGAAATATTCTAGCAACTGATTTAAGCCCAACTAAATCTTTATCCCTTTTGGTTAAGGAGGTGAATAGCGGTCGCTTCTTTGACAAACAAGTATAAAGCCGCATTTGGTTAGACTAAGTGAATTCGATAATAAACAATTTGTGTGCTTATTTAAATATTGATTTTTTTTTTGCGACAGATCATAATCTGAGTGATGAAATTAACTTACATTACGTGTTACACAACAAAAAAAAAAACGAACTGCTTGTTTATTTGTAATTTAATACGTCTAGTTGAGAAAGTGTTTACGAATCGTTTGAATCTGTTCATTGAGCATAACATGTTCATTGAACATATTACTTTAATAAATTACATAATATTTTATATAATTACTAACAGAGTTGTTTGACGGGACTGTTGATCCTGACTGCTAAACCAGAGGTCGTGGGTTCGATTCCCTCTCAGGACAAATAATCGTGTGATGAGCACGATCATTTACTCTGTGTCTGGGTGTATCTTATCTATAATATGTAGGTATGTATTTAGTAATCTAAATAGGCATGTTTTTCAGCAGTCTGGTTACCATAGTACAGGTTCTATCTATCTATATAATTGTTTAGCTGCCTTACTGTGTCCAAACTTGAGACATGACACTTTTTCTGAAAATCATCGAGAAAATTAAATAATAATAATAATTTGAGACAACTCGCGCTGATCTCAAACTAGGCTTCTGCCTAGTTACACACACACGCATACACACTATCCCCTCTTTATATATGTACATTATCTATCTATCAATGTCAAATCGTTAAATTGTGAACGAATCTGCAGGGTTCGTAATCTATCCGGTTTTACACACCATAAGAATTGATAAGCAAAACGTTAAAGGTTATGGGTTAAGGTTATGGGCAAGGGTACATGACTATTTATTTCAAAGTTCATTTTGATTTTATTTCATTTCAATAAAGATTATAAAAACACCATTACGTCACGTACACAACCATACAGAGCGAAAATAGGCGAGCGTAAACACACCAAAAACGTTATGTATAATATATGGCGCTTTATTGTAGCCTATACAATAAACAATACATACTTTATTCTTGCCGAAAAGTCTTTACAATTACTGTTAATCCAACTAATATTAAAAATGCTAATGTGAGTGTGTTTGTTACGCTTTCACGAAAATAATCGTATTCATAATGATAATGATGATCGGTTGAGTAGCTATCAGTCGATCGTCATTAAATTTCGCATACTACATGTTCCGAGATAGTAAATTGATAGACAAAAAGCTGTTTTTAATAGTTTTAAATATTTATTAAGTAGGAGGTTGCGATATTTGGGGCGCTGAAACTCGCATGGATTGGATGGAAATTTTCAAATCCGGTGAGGCGGTGGAAAATATTTCCAAAGAGCTCATCGATTCCCGTTTCCAGAATTTCTATAGCAAAAGCATCAATGAACTTTGCCTAAAATGGCAAAGTGCATTCGTACTTAGTAATGGCCAGTATGGATACTTTGATCCATTATAATTATACCTACATAGGCTTTTCATTAATAAAATCGTTTGACGTTTTCGTTTTTTTGTTTTTGTAGTTTGATGTAATCAATTAACTAGAAAGAAAAACAAAACATACGACAAACATCTCGGCATTTACAAGTTTTATTAGTTAAAGATTATTTAATTTAATCAGTGATTTGAACTTAAGTAGGATAAAGTGCATCTAGTTCACTAATGAAGCACGCATTCAAAATTTAATCGAGCTGCGTTGAAAATATCTCTTAAAATCCTTTTATTGTCATAAATAAGCAATTTTTTTAAATAAGATTATCTAATTTACAAAAAAAAATACTTATTTAAAAATGACCATTTGTGGAAAAAGGAATATTCTATGTCTCAGAAGGATAGTAATTTACTTTGACACCGCCTTCCCAATTTCAAATGCTTTTCATATTTTGGTGCAATGTCTGAAAAGCTTTTAAATTTAAGTTCTTTCTTTACCTCTCGTAATAATTTATAATATTATATTGAATGTAGATTCAAATCGACGTCCACGTTGTTTCTGTAGTCAAATCATCAACTTAATGTGAATTCACCCATAATCGGAACAACATTGACGTATCACCTCCAAACAATACTCAAGCCCCTTTTGCCGCCGCGGTGGACCTAGCGTATTTAACGATTTCACTTTTTTAAAGGTATAAATCCATTGTATCAGTATAATTTAATCTGTTTATGATATTTTGTAGACAATGGAAATATAATATACGTAGTTTGGTTTTAATCTCAGACAGACACTTTATATCTGAATGGCGTAAATTACAATACATCAACATATTCTGTTATGGCGGAAAATTGTGCGAAAATCAAGCGAATAACGTCTCGTTCATCACAAAACCAGTTGACTGTGAAGGACCCGTTATATTAAGTACACGTAACATTTGCTAGATAGTATAATATGTAGATGACAGTGGCTGGATTACACCAATCCCATTTAGGAACGATACTGTTTTATTCATGATGCTGAACATTGTATAAAAAAGTTGTTTGCTGCCCATTTTGTAACTTTAACAAATTAGTACTAACATCGCCTTCTGTATGGTCACATTCGCATTTTAATTTGATAGTTAATTTAATGTCTCCATAAAAGTGTGAGTCACTTTTAAGGATTTTGTGGACAGATCGTGATCTTATAAAATTATAAGGAATAAACAAACGTAATGTATTAAAGTCTATTTAACACATCACGTTAGTTTATTACTTAAAATTATTGTTTCGAAAACTAACGTCAATCTTCTGTGGACACATTTATTAATTGTTGCACAGATCTTTCTGTTAAAACCAAACCCATTTTGTATAGGAGCGGCTGTTGCTGTCGGTGCTACCTCAACATGTGGCAATGGAGATGAAAAATGACATTATCTCACCGGTTGAGGGGCAATTCCACAAGATTTACATCCAGAAGCATGAACAAGTCAGGTAAGATTACACTAGTTATGTATAGAGCGATTTTTAAAACATCGTTGTACGAAATCATATGCATTCTTGCAACTAATTAGGTTGGACTCACCAATTTACTGCTAGTATCTCATCTTGAACGCGACACGGCTTTGGACAAGCTCCAAATTGATCTCGAAACCTAGTCTTGCGATTTAATACCTCTTATACGTCTTCCGATTGTGTATCTTCTATAGGTACTTAAAATTGTAACGTTAACAGTTACGAATGAATTGTGTAAAATGTCTTTGAACTTCAAGAGCAAGAGCAACTGGAGATTATTAAATTTGTGAATTTTACGAAGTCGTAAATTCTACTAGTTGCCTATTATTGTCCTATAACCTAAATTCCTAAACCATCCTGACCAATGGATATCACTGTTCTTCAAATCAGATTTAAGAATTCTCCAGAAAAATCGAGAATAATGGCAGACTCTCATTAAATACTGTCTTGTACTTGTGTGTGGATGAAAGAAAAGAACTTATTCTAGTTCTAGCTCAAATAAGCATACTACTTTTTACTTCATTTCCTTGATTATAAATTGAAAGAAAACGTCTGTAAAATATCTTTTTGATCTTTGGACCCGGGAATGTTTTCGTTAACATTAATGTATTCCGACATAGGGTGAGTGAGGTCTTGATACTTAGTTATTCACTTGTGTTTACATGATTTATTCGGTTTCCTTATCAGAAAACCAGCAAACATTGTTCATGAAGTATTGTTAGTAAAACTTGTATCAAAATTGAATTATGCACTAAAGTAAGACAATTATATCCTGGGACAAATTACACAACACTATTCAAACCCAAACTAAGCAGAGCTTCCACTAAGTCCTCGAATGTAGATAAACATACTTAGATACATTATCTAAAAAAAATCATAGATATTTCTACTGAGCCAGAGGTCGTGGGTTCGATTCCCACCCAGGACAAATAATTGTGTGATGAGCATGATCGTTTGTTCTGTGTCTGGGTGTAATTTATCTATAATATGTAGATATGTATTTCGAAATATGTAAGTATGTTTATCAGCAGTCTGGTTACCATAGTACAGGTTCTGCCTAGTTTGGGATCAGACGGCCGTGTGTGAGATGTGTGAAGTTATTATTATTATTATTTATGCTAAAAATATTTGGACTGAGCGCGAATCAAACCCATGATCCCCAGACGTGGCGGTGGAAAGCACGCATGACTTTGTTTCTTAATATATAGTTCTGTTATTATCTGACAAAGTTCCCGTCAGTCAAGGAGGTAGTAGTTAGTAATTGTTAAGAGTTAGCTAGCTACCGAGCGTTGTCCGGGTAAGCGGTCCGCGCATTAAGATTAACTGCCTTATCGCACACTAATTACTTACAGGCCCGTTTATTATTACGGCAAAAGACAAACAGTATGTTTGGCTCATGCTAATGTTTTCAAACATTCGTTTGTCTATACGTCTTCATTTATCATTCCATTTTCAAATAATATAATGTTGTTATTTTCTTTGAGTAAGGCTTCCTTCTACTTACCATTCGATTTTACGCTTTTGAAGTTTTATAAATTGCGATAAAATAATTCGCACTAGTAATTCGCACACATGTCGTTCCCAGAAATTTTATTCTCATTAAAAACTTCAAAAATATAGCTATGAAAACTAAATTTATATATCGATGTTTTAACATTATCATTGTTTTTGTTGTCTTGATAAACAACTCAAAAAAATTATTTATATTTGCATCCCATAAATTTAGATAAAGTTTAGTTTCACGTAAGTGTTAAACATGCAAAAAAAATTCATGACAAGTACAATGTAAATTAAAAACATCTTCACCGAGGAACGGGCTTAAAAGGCCAGAAAATAATAATAAAAAAAAAATAAGAGCAGAGTCGCAAAATCTCAAAATCTTTTTTTTTCCCCATCCGCAATCCAGCGTTACCTATAGGAGTATGTTTTTGCTGTATGTGGAAGTCGCCACAGCACATATTCTTTCGCTTTATATAGTAGTTATTTATTCTATGTAATCCTTTAACTCCAACTTACCTTAGAAAACGGTTCAGTTTCTTACATGACAGTCATTCTAGATCTTTTAGAGATTATCAGAGAACCTGAGATTAAAAATGCCTGAACATTCGACCAAATTCGTTGACAATTCCTTTTGTGTTCAAGCGCTTCCTACCGGTGACAATAAGCCGTCCTCGATCACTACCTGCTTTTAAAGTGAAAAACTAGTGAAGAGACATTATCTGGGAAATATCAATATCTATTAATTTTCTATTTGCCCTTTTAGTTATGGTAATATAGTACATTATCCTATATTTGTATGTTTATATATAATATATTTGTATATCCCTATATTTACTCATGTATACAAATGTTTATTGTTCTCTTGTATGTATATTTTTACTCTATACATATGTAACACTATAGGTACTGCTACTATAATTGATTTCCAATGTTTTCTCCATCCCATGGTTTATTCCGCCAATTGTATAAGCCACCCATCATTGCTGTAAGTTCTCTTACTATTTGAATTGTAAATTGTATATGTACGTAGAAATGTAAAAGGCTCTACGTAGGTAATTAATCATTTTATTATTTTGCGCCGAGTCAAAATTAACTTATATAAAATTTGATAGTTTATGTAAATAAGCTCCATACTAAAAAAAATACGACGAAAAAGCAAAAAATAAATAAACCTTTTAAGTCTTGCTTATAAGGTTTATTTATTTATTTTTTTTATGATTTTTTGTGGCTGGCTAAATCACAGTATTATTATCTCCTATTTTCTTATCCTTCATCATTCCTCTTGGCACTGAGCTGATGATGTAACCATCTTTCCTTGAGGTGCCCATGATGCTGACTAATTCAGGTTAACTTCAATGTTGTAAAAACGTGGAAAGACGTGTTTTCTTCAAAGCATATTAAGTGGTTTCTGTCACTAAAACCACAGTTTTATATCTTACTTCTAATTGTTTAGGAAAGGTATGCTTTTTATCGTCGGCTCGGCTTCATGATGTGATGATTCCTAAACACAAATACCTGATTAAGTTATGAAAAGTAGACAGAAACACTATTCGTGGCCTCAATTTTCGAGGGTTCCTCAATTTTTTCAGGCAATCGGAAAAATCAGACAAAATAAGAAACATCAAAATCGGTTCACAAATAACGAAGTGAGGGCTGAACATACATAAAAAATATATAAATGTAAACGGTCGAATTGAGAACCCCCTTTTTTCGTCGGTTAGTAAATAAATTCTAACTACTTTAATCTTTAACTGGGTTGCAGATCTTTTAGTAATGTTTTACTTATATTCCTGTTTTAAGAAAAATGGAAAAAGTGTTTTATTTTGTATTCAGAGTTAAACATTTCTCTTGCAACGTAAAATATGTAAAATATGTAAAATTTTTACATACATTTAAAGGAAATTTTCTATTAACAGCTACAGCTTTGGCTTCCTGCAGATTCTCACTAAAGCAGTACGTAGAAAGACAGAAATTATTTGATACTATTTCTGTCTTAAGTATATCAGTTCTTGAACGAAGACCGATAACTGTCCAATTATATATACCGGTACTTAATACAATATCGCAATAGAAATACCTAGGTATGCCAAGTATTTTTTTTTGCGTCACTTGTAATTTAAAGAGACAAATATTATTACACCCAGAGTTGCCATAACATATAGGCGAAAACTACTTGAATCAAATCGTTAATTTAGTGGAAGGCGTTCCTTGCAACCTGCGGCAGTACAGGCACTGTCAGTTCATCAGTTTGTGTCTTAAATTATGTAGACTTAATGAATAAAGGCAGTTATTTTTGTATTGACTATGCTAGAGCAATTGATGCATAGGTATTAAATGAGTGCAGTCGATTTCTAAGTCACTCGTTTATGTAATAAATATTTATAAGGCAGGCAAGATGAAATGAAAGTGTCGGAAAATTCTCTTTGGCAACAATACAACAAACGCCGATCTCATTGCCAAGAAAGTTACGATACTTGATGAATGCTCGGTGGTTAATTACCTCACATCTGTAGTACCAAAAAAGTTCCAGTTATTAGAATTATACCTAACTACATATAAACAGACTGTAGATTACTTAATAAACTAGTAACTGCCGATTGTGGTTTTAGCGCGCCCATTTCGTAAATTTTCTCTAAGTATGTAGTCCAACGTTTAGAGTACTTTAGAGTTCCATTTTGTAAATTCATATGATTAGTGGCTATTATTTAACTATTAACAATCACTAATCTTTTGAATCTATCATTAATCACTAATGGAATTCATAGAACACGTCAACCAGAAATCTGTCAACATTGTCGGTTATTTGGACCTAGAAACTTCCTTGCTTGTTGATAACTGCTGCGTAGGCGTTCGGAATAATCGCCATATATTCATCATAAATCACAGACATCATGTGTAATGTATAATACATCTACATATGTATATACGTAACAGCATAATCTGATTCTGAATCTGGAATAAGCCAAAGATTCAAATATTGCGTTAGTGAAAGATTTCCTTAAAGTTTTTCTTTAAAGGGTTTTCACTTTATTAAGTATATTGGCTGGTATAGTCCCTAAAAAGGTCAACTTATTTAGATTATGTTTAATCCAATTATCAGTCGTTAGTGCCAGAATAGTCTACAAAGTAATGGTAAAGTTGTATAAAAAGAAACGCTTCTAGCAATGAACAAGTTAAAATAACCATTTGATCAACACATTATGATCGAAACAATGGGAAATAGAAAGTATTTTTTAAACGTTCACACCACCAAGACACATACATACAAATACAGTATTATGTGCAAATAATGAAGACCGAGAAGAAAGTTGCCTGACATCTTTATTCGATCATACATTTTCACAAGTTTAATTGTAATGTAAATTCTCATGTTATATGAAAATTATTCTTTTGTTTAAGACCAGTTCCTGGACGGTATACGATTCACAGCTAGTCGGCCGACGACGCCGAGGTTCTGAATCATTGTGCTCGTTTAGTCCCTGGCTGTTTGTTCATGTTTATTACATTGTGTATGTGCGGTTTCGTTGCCTTAAGGACGAATCATCGAGTTGGTCATACAAAGACTTTCATTTACAGAATAAATATTGGTTTCTCACATTATTTTGGAAATATGGCATTCGTGATGCAACGCTATGTGCAATTGTGTATGCTATTTCGGTGTCAAAATTATTAAGCTATATATGCTCTACCGTTTACAAAGATAATATTTGACATAATAGCAATATAACCTAACCGAAATAGCAAATATATATAAAGGGAATAATTATGATTTGATGTTGTTAAGCAAAACCTCGCAATTTCTTATCCAGTTACAAATCAGTCACCACAAGATATTTTTATGTAGATGATGGTTCATGTCTACTTAAAAAAAAACTAACTGTCTAATATAAAAATAATGATATCTGTCTAAGTCAATATGTAGGCTATATTGGACATTGGTGCCGATTCTGTTGTAAACACTCACCAAACCAAAACCTGACTTAATTTTTTCATATGAAATCAACCCTGTCTTCTTCGCAACAAGGTCTATTTGTTACTGGCATCTATTTCTCAGCGCCACTAAATTTCACTAAAACCTGCCAACGTATACTCAACTTTATTTCCACGTTGCGAGAGTCCCCATTTATTCAAATGGTGAAAAATTACCGTACAAAAACTTGTTCAAAACGAACTAAGATGACGTTATTTTAATCGACGCCTACGAAGATGCATACTAAAAACACAGAGCAAAAGAGATGGCATTCAACGGATAGCGGCTCTCGCTACGTGGTATTAAAGTCTATTTAAGCGTGTCAGACTTTAGTCGACAAATAAATTGCTTATTTCGATAGCGACATATGTTACCTACTTGTTTAAATTTCAAATAAGACCTTGTTTCAAAGTGTGCAAGGTTTACATTTTGTATAAAGAAAATTTAGTCAATCATAGTCAAGAGAGTAATATTATAGAATTGACACCATTGTGTTTTAGAAATATTGTTTTAATATTTTTCTTACAATACAATTCTCATCTCTTATCACGTACTCGTACTTGACGCTCTATTCACCATGTTCAATTTCTTTCATTTGTCTTTCTTGTCGTGTAAGTCTTCTCCGTTAATATGACACCTCTCTTCAAGCGCAACAATCCCTTTCTTTAGCACCCTAAACGCCTCTTACTTTACAGTGCTAAGTTTTTAGTGATACTTGATACGTAACACGAAGCCACAAGACTTATTTCACTTTGTTTCAAAAAGATGTGAAACACTGTTCTTGACCCAGCCGACGCTTCACCGTAGTTGTCGACAAAATTAAACAGAGCTGAATGAAGTATTGTAAGGATTTCTCAGCTTTTGTTATGAATTGTACAGACGCCGCTTATTTTTCTTGATATGCACTGAACTCAGCTCATAGGAAGACTACTCACCAGCAAAAACGAATCGCGGTCTATTAGTCAGTTAGAAGGGGTTCGCTAGGGGGAGTGGTTTTTCTGGATTTTCTGGAAGTTTTTTCATTACATTGCATTAGTATTGCCAAATTACCTAGTCCATAAAAATATAGGGAACGGTATGCACCATTTGGTATTTTTTATCCATGGAAAACTTTTTAAATAATAATAATAACTTCACACATCACACACGGCCGTCTGATCCCAAACTAGGCAGAGCCTGTACTATCTTTCGTTGAATACGCGAAAGCTACATTCCACAATAAACATTTCAAAAGGTCATTTTAAGTTCACAAACCTGCAGGCCTAAACCATAATATATGGAAACTTGTAATGTTTACCTATAACTCATCAATCATGCAAATATTGGTGTAACAGGAATTGCAAACTATAACAGGAATAGGAAATGTTTCATTGAAGTTTAGAATAGCGGCGGCACTCATACCTATTTATTGACTCTACTTGTCATTCCTTGGCGTGCTTCCAAACACTCAAACACAAGTTTTAAAAAAATATTTTAATGAATCGTTTTTAACTATTTATGTTGATCGCCTGGAATTTTTTTTGAACTTCAGTAATTGCCCTCTTCACAACCCATAAAAAATCATGGCAAATGAATTAGCAAATGTCATGTATATACAGGCACAAAAATTACCACCTATTTGCGTTGTTACTTAAAACTGTGCATCTTTACGAATAAAAAATACATGGCCAGAACTTTGTGTATTCCAGTGGTGCATTTAATGAATCATCTCAATGAGTTAATGCATCTGCTAAAGACAATCTCAGTACTTTGTATTTGAAATATTATTGGCATGAATTTCCATTTGTATTACTTAGCTGGGTTAAATTTACATTTATTAATGCATCATAATATTGTTGTGACGGGCTCCCCGCGCCCGCTTGTGATCTCCTGTGATTGGATTAAGAACTCTTTGGAAATGGCGCGATGAGTCTGGCTGGCGGCTCCATACTCAAATTCGTATTTGAAATAGTTAAGAGATTCGAATCGCAAGAAAGGACAATCGTCTGGTGGACTGGTGCGTCAGATGTCGTGCTGAAAGCATGAAATATTAATTTATTAATTTGATATTATAATCAAGTGTTATTGTATCTTGGAGTTACAGAATAGTCTCTGTGTTACCTGCCTAATCTTTTACTTACTCTCCTTATAATATAGATCCTTCTATCCCAGTACTTGCTCTTATCTGGCTTACTGCAAAATAAATCAATTTGTATAGGTATTTAAAATCAATTTAAATACGAATATCTAAATTTTTCTCATTCCATACATTGCATGGCGTAGAGCTATACAACAACAATTTCAAAAATGTAAACACTTATTAAATACTACTATACAAAGAGATTTTATCCCATACTGTATTTCGTTATTGTTTCTAATAATTGTAGTTTAGTGCAATTAAAAGACCAGCACTCTCAAATATCTATTCGATCCATTGTAAGTTCACATTTTCTTTGTATACTTCACCTAAAGGCATACCCTAATTATTAGGTCTTAACATATGAAATTGGCGTTCTATATGGAAAAGGTAAAACGATTTTTTTTTCACGAAGTTATATATTTAATTAATCAGAGTAAGTATGTACATTAGTATTTCGCCATTTTATAGGAAGTTCATTAATTCCCTTGCTAAAAAAATAGCCACTGATAAAGAGCGAGAATCAATGAAATCTTTGAAGGCGGTTTGGACTGCCTAATCGGAATTGAATTGTTTTCCTCGCAAGAAATTGCCCAAATTCCGGAGCAAATGGTAAACTGTTGAAGCAAAGTCTGGGGAGTATGGTGTGTGTCGGATACATTCTAATCGCAGCTCCTCTAATTTTGCGACCGTCTGTTGTGCAGTGTGTGGTATAGCGTTGGACTGAAGTAGAAATGTGTTAGAGCAATTGACTAATCTCGGTTGTTTAACTAGCTTTTCCATCATTGTTTGCAATTGTTGACAATACAGTTCTGCCGTAATTGTCTGGCCAGATTATAGGAAGCTGTATTGAACAACACCACCACTGGTCCATCAGACACTCACCAGTACCTTTTTTGAGTCATCTTTCGTCTGGGGCACGATTTGGCTGGTTCTCCTGGATTCAACTATTGTGGTGAGCGTTTTCGATTAAAGTTCAGGATCCATTTTTCATCAGAAGTAACAATACGATTTAAAATCCCCTCCTTATTGTGACGGTTGAGTAATGTAACGCAACACTCAACGCGTGTTTGTTGGTTTCACGGAATTCATGCGGTGCCCATTTTTCTAGCCTTTTCACTTTTCCAATTTGATTTAAGAGAATTAAAATTGTTTCAACACTTAAACCGAAGCCTGCCGCTAATTCTGATATGGTTTGCGACGGATCCGCTTCTATGATCCCTTTTAATTCTTCATTCTCAACTAGGGTCTCCGGCCGTCCATGAGGTTTGTTCTGTAAGTAAAAATTTCCTGAACGAAAATGTTGGGACCAAAAACGTACCGCGTTTTTTTTACAGTAACTTCCCCATACACATCATTAATCCTTCGAGCTGTTTCGGCATTGCTAGTGATATTTTAAGTTTTCCATATTATGACCAAAACAATGTCAAATGGCGCGAAAACAAACGAATCACTAAATTAAAAACATAAATACACAAGTCTAAATTTGAAATTAATTTGAAATCGAAGTGGCCAGTTCGACAAAACGCCAATATCATATGTAAAAACGTAATATATACCCAAACGAGACGGGCGTCAGTTCAGTCACAAAGGGAAGCCTTCTAAGATCCAATAAAATGTCCAATCGAAATAAACGAGTGTGTTGGTAGAGACCTTTTTGTGTTTATTAAACAGTAGCGTGTGTTTTAATCCACCGTCTATTTTCGTTCACCATCAAAGCATTGTCTTTTGTCTTCGGTTTACGTATCCCTATCGTTTTAAAATATCATAAGTTTTTATTGCTACTATCTGTTTTATCCCGTTTTATAACTTTTGCCCCATTTCAGTTATTATTATGTTGTTTATTGCAGTTTATCGTTTTATTTCCCGATTTATATAATATACTAGCTGACTCGACAGACGTTGTCCTGTCTTAACTATGAATATTGAATTCAACTTGGTATAATTAATAAAAAAAGTAATTATTCCAAAAAGTTAGTTCCGACCGATGCATCTGTTTTAAACGATATTTGCGGCTTCTGTTAATCGCGTCAACTGTCAAACCACTGACAGTTATGTCAAAAGCGTTAAAGTTACATTAGAAAAGTTAGTATAGTCGTGAAGTGTTCTTAAATATTCTAATTTTCTGCACAACTTTCTTATTTTTTTCTTTTATAAGACAAACAACCAACTGTACGCAGGTATAATTAATCATTTTATTATTTGGCGCCGACTCAAAATTAGATTATAAAAATTTTATAGTTATTTATTTTTTGCTTTTTAGTTATTTTCGTCCGTTTAATTTTTTGTTACAAAAATTTTTATTTGGTGATTTTTTTTCATCATCAGCTCAGCTACATGAGGTGATAATTTCTGAACACAAATACCTGATAAAGTAATGAAAAGTAAACAGAAACACTATTCGTTCCTACAATTTTCGAAGGTTTCTCTCAATTTTATCAAGATCCCATCATCAGATCCTGACTTCCTTGTAATGGGACCACCCTTGAGGTATACCCTATGTAACAAAAAAAGAATAATCAAAATGGGTTCATAAATAACGGAGAGAGGGCTGAACAAACCTAAAAAAATATATTATATACGGTCGAATTGAGAACCTCCTTTTTTTTCGTCGGTTAAAAAGACATTTGATAGCGTTTTAAAGTATTTGGTATTAAATATATTAAAAGATAGCAGTTGTCAGAATAATAAAATATGACACAAGCCACAAAAAGTCATAAAATAATAAACAGCAATTAATTAAATTAAATAAAAGAATTAAAAAGCAAAAAATAATTAAACTTTTTTTTTAAATAAACTAATTTTGAGTCGGTGCCAAATAATAAAATGATTAATTACCTACGTAAGAGCCTTGTCCATTTCTACGTACATATAAAATTTAGATAATCAGTTTGTTGTTTGGCCCTGACTCCAAATTAGTTGATATAAAATTTGAAACTTTATGTAAATAAGCTCAATAAACAAGACTTAAAAGGATTATTTACTTTTTGATTTTTAGTTCTTTTCGTCGGTTTCATTTTTTGTTAAAAAGTTTTTTATTATAATTATATATATATATATATATATATAGGGAGATAATAGCTACCGCGCGTTGCTGTGGCTAAGTAATTTGTAGAAAAAAATATTGTGACTTTAAATTGAGATAAAAACTACCCTATCTCTCAAGTTGAACCAAACTGCACACAGTGTGCAAAATTTCATTAGAATCGTTTCATTAGTTAGGAATTCATCAGAAAGTATGAAAGATACACACATTATTATACAGGGTGTTACAGAAAGGTGTGGTCAAATTTTAGGAGCGTTATGTGCAGCCGACAAATATTTGGTTTAGCATAAAAATAAATGTTTTGAATTTTTTTTTTCTTTTAAACATTTTGTTTCTTCAGTAAATGCTTTACCTAATGTAGGTCCACATTTAAAAAAAATAGATTATGAATTTTTATGCCAATTCCAATAATTTTGTTTTTTTAAATTTTTTTATGCAGACATTTTCTGAAAAATCTGGACATTCCATCAACATCCTTGGTATTAAATACCTATAGTTTCATTTATCGGTCAATTTTCAAGTTTCATTTTTCAGTTTCAAAATAAGATTTCTGTATTAAAAATCACGGATTTTCAAAAAGTTGTTAGCGGTTTACGTTATTCACGGGGTACGACCCTAAAATATGACCACATCTTCTGTAACACCCTGTATACATGTGGCGACCTTGCACACATTTATATATACACAGTTATAAGATTTGGATTAAAACAGTTTGATGACCAACGAAATTTGCAAACCAGTAAAGTTTTACACTAAACTTAAAATGTAATCAATCTCTATTGATATTACACTTTTATTAAATTAATATTGTAAATTCAGATTGGCGGCAGGGTGCAATTTCATCTACAAAATGGGTACAATTTAATCTACAACGCGAGAAAATTGGATTTCAATAATAATATTTATTTAAAGCGATTCTGCGGTGGCCTCGTATTGCACAGAGTGTAAATAGGGTAGTGATTTGTATGTTTATATTAGTTCAACCATAGAATAACTAAAGTTATCTATTAATTATTATGTTAGTTCGAAATTTATATTTTAAGCGATAAACAAGTAATGATTCACCTTTACATAAACCCATCACATATTGTAGTTACGGGCAAACACATACACAATGCGCGCATGTTGACGGTGAAATTGAAGGGTTTCTTTTGTGTATACGAGCATAATACATAATGGGTGGCTCAACCCGGACATATAGCGTTTGGTTATCCAGGAGTGACAGGATACGAGAAATGGAAGCATTATTCCCGATAGATCTCGAATAATCATGTAAAAAATCAGAGGCAGAACATTGCATTGATGATCTAGGCCACAGAGCTCGAGCTTTGCCACCGTTAGCTCTTCATTGCTGCAAATTACTTTAGGTGATCCGCCTAGATCCATTTATGTCGAAAGATTGCCTTTAAGTTTTATGGGTATACCTATATATTAATACGTGAAGCGAAAACTTTGGATCCCTTTTAACGAAAATTGGGCGGACGGAGGAGTATGAAATTTCGCACACTTATAGTTTATACAGAGAAGAAGTGACGAATGCTAAAATTTTTGAACAATATTTCCTACAAAGTTAAAAAAAATGCAAAAACGGGTACATACAGCTATGAGTGTCCAGTATATATTTTGACCTGTCATGGTACAAAAGTCTATACAGTGACAGGTCAAGTAATATTGGACACTGAAATAAATCATGGTCGAAATTCGACCATGATTTATTTCAGTTCGACAATCTCTAGTACTTATAAATATCCTTAACAAATTATTTTAACAACGATATTTGAGTAATACCGACATTATCACTACACTATTATTCCTACACATTTCTGCGGCATGATCTTGATTTTCCTATTCGCTTCAAAGAACCTATTGGATTTTGAACGCGTAAGGCGTTCCTTTGTCGGAATTTACAGATTGTAAGCCGTTTATTGCAGAACAACTTAACATCCAAATTTCTTTAGGTACTTTAGCAAATCAAGCGTATACTTCAATATATAAAGGGCAAATTTGCATACCATCGACTTGATACAGAATAAATTGTAATTTTTAGCAAAACGAATTCTGAAAAGATATTAAACATCTACAAGTAAAATTAGTTCAATAAATTTATGTCAGCCTCCTTTCTGTATTAATAAATTCAAACTAATATTTTTGTTCTGAATCCGAAATGATGAAATCGTACTGCTCCAGGGGTTGACTGTTACGTAATTTGTAATTTCATTGTACATATATATTAGTCATTCTCTTCAGTAGGGTTGGCTGTTTCGAATACACTAGAATCTTATTATAACACATTAACTTTCATGCCACGTATTAGTACGATTGCGCAAGGTATCCAAACTAAGTGACGTCACGTAGGCAGGAAGTCTATTACTGCATCGAACCGTACTTGATCCTTTTAGACTAAATGGATATATAGTTGATGAGATTGTCTGTCTGCGTCCTTAAAAATTACGGGAATAATATTTCATTTCGTTCCATAATAACTTTACGATAAATTTTAGTTTGTACTTTATGTCGTTGGTGTTACAGGAAATCAAATACAATGTTGTATCTGTGTTGTATATCATGCTGTTCTTATATCGCGTGTCCTTACGCATGTGTATGAAGGATTTAGGTGTCATTGACAATAAGACTCAGGAGCTCTGGTGATCTAACGCTGGCAAAAAAAAAACATTAATCCAAACAAATTAAGTAGTGTTGATTAACCTCGAGATTCTATAAGGCGGACAATTTAAACCGTTATGTTTTCCCCTTTTTAAATTAAAATTTACTGCGGCTTAAATTTATACTATTCATATTGCCGAGTTCTTGTTCAGTGGTATACAGTTACGAGGAGTTAAGAGTTACGAGGATAGTTACAACTCCAATGTATGCACTGCACATAAACAATCTAGCCCGGTCTATGTCAACAATGCAATTAATGTCGTGTTTCCTAAGCATTTCTGAATATACATGTACTTTGCTAATACCAACAATTGTAGGTACGTTGTCTAATCCAATAAAGGGATGTGTTTCTCTTTGAGAAAAACAATTCAATTCACGTCACAGCTTGGCGACTTGGCGAGTGCCCATCGAAAAACACTCTCGATTGCATAATGTATCGCGTGCGCGGGCTGCAATCGGAAATCCATTGTGATCTGAATGAGCACAGCGTCATTTATCAACTGTCGTGTTTACTTGCAATAACTTATTGCATGCTATTTTAAGATCCAAGTATCATATCATTACGAATTTTCAAATCGATCGATTGGTTGATGCACGCGTTAACACGCAGAACTAATGTAACTCCCCGCTTGAATGACAAGGGTTGCTAATTAACCGATCCTCACGCATCTGTTGTTTGACTTTCAAAATAGACAGAAGCCAGTTTCGATAAATCGTTTCAACGAAATACTGAATAATAATTAAATAATTATATTTTGGGATATTTTACACAACGCTATCTAGACTCAAACTAAGGCAGGATAAACATATATATTTGTTTTTTTTTGTAAATACATACAAATTGAACTTAAACCCAAACCAATGCAAATAGGCAGACATAGACAGTGCCAATACTTGTATGCATGAGCATACAAGTATTGGCACAGCGGGAGTCGAACCCGCGACTACACACACATTTATACTGTCGAGCTATAGCTATATAAATAGATACACGACAATAGAAACAAAATATAAAAGTGCTGTTTAATTTCATCATAATATATATATTATATGGATATATGTTATCGAAAATGTATGTAATCCGTCATTATATAGAATTCTTAGGAAATGTGTGATATAAATTTTATTTATACACATTTCCTAGGAATTCTATACATTGCCTAAACAGTCGATGTTGTTCGAATTCAAGATGTCGGTAAGTGAAAGCAGCGAGGGCGCGGGTGGGTGGTGTTCTCAGATCATAGAATTCTATGATCTGAGGTGTTGCTACTGCCTGTCATTCGCTCATGTGTTGGCGAAAATATGAATCGATTTAATCGGACCAGGATTAAAAAAGTGTCTTTGCAAGAAGGATGTTCATCAAAATGTTTGTGCTTCAAAAATAAAATGTGTATTTCTGCTACCCTTTAAAATAAAATTAATGAACAATCTTAAGATTTCAATTTTTATAATGTGACCTGATTATCATACCTAATTAGTAATTAATGACAAGGTACGCTTTTATAAGTAATAATATTTAAATTCTACTATTAACTATGTACTCATATTTATGATGTTGCATGGTGTACCCTGGTGGATAAATAAGTTAGGTTGTAGCAGCATTACTAATCAGTTGTGTTATGTCGTACCTAGAATGTGCGGGGCGAGATGCGCTTTGGGCTCTTCTTCCTCATATCCTTGAAACGTGCAACATTATAACATGTTTCCTTGCCAATATTGATATTTTTGCACAATCACACTCAAAATTCAAAATTGCGGCAATTCAAATTTTAAAATCCTTGTATTAGAATTCTGTTGCTGCTATTTCTCTTTTTTTGTTTATAAAAATGTGTAAAACACTTTCGATAAAAAATGTCCGCCATTTATAGAGCTAGAGATTTGAAATTCAGTCCACTGTGTTTTATTTTTATCCAATAATTCTTTGGTACAATGTCAATTTTATACATTAGTATCATTTAAGATTTGCATACAATACCTAGGATATACATAAATTTCCTAGGAAATGTATATGTGTATGTATATGTATATAAAGAATCGTTGACAAAATGTTTTACACATTTCCTAAATTGGCTCGGAATTGTCAGCCAATTTAGGAATCGTATACAATTCCTAGATTTTATACATTTTCGGTAACATATATAAAATTTATTATAAACATCGTCTTTGTTCGTTTAACATCTATAATAGGTTTGGGGAACGTAAAAAAGGGTAAAGAAAAAGTGGATAAATAAAATGGTAGGTAATTCGTGCCGGTTTATTGTGAAGTAATCAAGTACGGGCAATGTAAATGTTATTTGACGTTTTTTGTTGTCATTCCTGCTACAGACAAAACATTATCGATTGTTACCAGTTTAAACACAAGCCTTTTAAATGGTTATTTTATGCGTCGACTGAACAAAGCTCCATTAATATACATTGAAATGAAAGTAAAGTAAATTGTGTAAAAAAGTTCTGAATATGGGGTGTAACCTACATATGAATAATATGCAACATGAATATAGAATTTGCTATGATATACACATGTCTATATCATAAGGAATTCGGAAATCCTGGCAATAAGATGGAGCTACGTCTGTCTGATGGGTCATAGAGAGTTTTCAATTTAACTGTTCTCCTTGGCTATCCCGTCTTGACTGTCCCTCCGTTTTGACACGGTTCGTTGTGCTATGTATAGAGCAGTCGTCGTGAAGAAGGAGTGGTCTAGAGCAATTAGAAAATCATGGTTATTCAAAAGCAAAGCATGGCCTTCATCATTTACAATTCCTCACAGGTCTCGAGAAGCTATGTCCGACCTGTTCAACGGACATTGTCGATTGCCATACGAGATCCACTTTTCAGCATAATGACAACGCGATTCAGAATCCTCTCATATGTATGTCTATTGAATAAGCAAGCCTCGACACAATTTGGTTACTTATAACATTTTTGTCTGCTCATATGTTGCCTGGAAGATATTGCTGCTAGCGATAAGGCCGCCCATTGTGCATTTTCTGTATAATTTGTATGTGTATTGTTTCCTTTTTTGGTGTACAATAAAGTGTATTTATTATTATTATTATTACCGTTACCACTTTCTGAACTTTTTCATTTTTTTTTAATTTGACGTAAATGAACCAGTCTTCTTTGATTCGAAATAAATCCGCTGTCACAATGGCTTCCAGTTCATCAGGTTGGCCATCGGGCTCATTGTAGAAATAAAAATTTCCAGAATTTAAATTGTTCTTTAAATCACGTCTTGTTACGGGTTGCCAACTTTTTATGTTAATTGTTTAATATTCCAAATTGATATTTCGCTTTTTAGGTTTCAGTACCGAGACAGGGGAATGCTATTACAAAACGCGGCTGTGACCACTAACACATTAAAATTTACTTAAAAAAATTACAAAGTACATGTTTTTACGCAACAAACCCAAGGAGCACTCTTCTTCTTTTTCTTTATATTCGTATGGTCTTGACATCATCAAGGAGCATTATCTCATATTAAAAAAAATCTAAAAAAAATGAAAGTAAACTATACATTTTGAAGCGGAATTCGAAAGTACAAACGTAGCGAGTCGTAAAATTTGAAAACGATTTTAATGAACTAAAAAGGAAAAACTGACGCGTAGCCTTATTTCATTATTTGAGCTTCCGTTTTCGACGCTCGCTAAAAAAAGGAAGAGTTTTTCAAATAGGTAGTTTTCTATGCTCAAAATATTTTTTTTCTCCGAATTCAGACAATATATTATCTTGAAATACTCGTTACGTTATGTTTTCATATATTTTATAAACTTCAAATCAACATTACATGTGAATGATTTGACAACATTAAGGTATACCAAACCGACCTCTTTGAAGTTTCGTAAAAAAATACTGATTTGATTTGATCAGTCATCTACCCTTTTCAACTGTATTTTTGTATGTATTAGATTAGATTAGATTTTAGTACTTCTTTTCTCTTTTTATTTTAAAGTATTCATATAAAACTGGCCAGAAATTACAACCCCAAGAATTGCAAAATAAATGATGCATTTGTAGCCAACTTTGTGCTATTTTTAAAAGATACTTAAACAGAATTGAGGTATTTACTGTCTTAAAGTAACGCAATGTTTACTTGGTATGGATGGGACTATTCTCAATGGATGTCTGCCAATGATATAATAATTATGATGCTAAGATTCGTCCTGCATATTTATGGTCTAGGGAGTGACTTTCAATTGCTCAAGGCCTTACGATCCATTTCTATTTTGTTAAAATCGGCAAGTAATGTGTTTTTTATATATTTAAGGCTAGGAACAGAAATCTCATCCAATCAAGTAAATCCGCAAAATTATTAAAAATATTGTCTTATTGTTACAGTATTTTGTTTGCCGATATTGTGGGTTTCACGGTGCTCGCATCGCAGTGCAGTGCGCAAGAACTTGTGCGCTTACTCAACGAACTCTTTGGACGATTTGATCAACTGGCGAATGTAAGTTCAATTGTCCTCTCAAATTGGTCTAATTTACCAAAATTATATTTGGTATAAAAGTTATGTTTCATTAACGTCTTGTATTTATATGTTTAAAATTGCCATATCTGGGGTGGAAAACTTACCATAAATTCACGATGTAATCCTCTGTACAACACAAAACTAAAATTATAAACGTTTAATTGGAAATAGAACACATAGTTTACAAATAACATCCGCGTATAATATGTAGGTTAGGTAGCTTGAATGGACTGGATGGAGAAGATGGAGAAAATGGTGCTATGGGGCACATTGGGAAAGGCCTATACCCACCAGTGCACTGCAATAAGCTGATTACATGTGTAATAGTAACAGCAATATAAAGTTATTAAAATATCAAATGAAACAATGAACTGAACTCTATCAAATAGTGATGTAGCTTAGCGGAGACTAATCAGATGTTAAGTTCAAAAAGATATGAAATCAAAACATTAAAAACTACCCAATAAAAATAGGTTTTGAAAACTTTCCAGTCGACGACTCGCATCTAATCTTAATCCTAACCAATATTATAAATGTAGGTTTGTTTGTTTATTTATTTGTTATGTTTTTAAGCCCTAACTACTCACACTATCATCTTTAAGGTCCTCTCACTACTGTAAAAAAAATGTGAAACTGGATGTCTCAGTTAATGCATTCCTGGCAGACTGTGCCTTGTAGGTGAGCCATGTTTCGGCACGCATGGGCCGGCTCGACCGGAGTGATACCACGGCCTCACAGTATAAGGCAGTAAAGCAATGCTGTGAGTGGGGTTACCGAAGGCCCTAACCCTTCCCTCTTCACCCTTTTTCACGTTCAGTTGCAGGTGCCCGAAGGCAGCATTAGTCACTTACCATCAGGTGACCCATCTACTCGTTTGCCCCAATCCCATAAAAAAAAGATATTGAATAAAAAATGGCGTTAGTGTATTGTCATGGGAACCTTAATATTTACCTATTTAGTCTGAAAATAAACACTTTTTTGACCGCACTTTATTTTTCTTAACAGGACAATCACTGTCTGCGCATCAAGATCTTAGGCGATTGTTACTACTGCGTGTCCGGGTTGCCCGAGCCACGTTCCGACCACGCCCGCTGTACCGTCGAGATGGGTCTCGACATGATCGATGCTATCGCGTGAGTGTTACTACTTCATAATCATCCATCATTTTCTCATTGCCATCTACTTTCTGAGTAAATACGTAACATACTGTAATACAGCGAGGGTAAGTTGATTACGTTTTTTATATCATCTTGAGAATTTCGAAACCATTAACGTTCATAAAAATTATTATTAAAGATATCACGAATTATTAAAACATATTTTGTTCAAAATTCAATTGTGTGACATATTGTCAATATGTGGTATACTCTCGAAAAATCTTTCGCCAGCTAATAACTTGTTTATCTCTTAGTTTATCATTTATTTGGCGAGAACTATAATAGTATAATACAGTATAATATGGTGTAATATAGTACATAGAATGACGTAAAAGACATAATATCATAGACTTATAATAGTACTCGCCACTCGGTAACGTTTTTAGTACTCCCGTTATATATCTACTCATTTAGGGAAACTTACTCTTTTCGTTCAATTACTGATTGATTAGCTACCTAGAGAGCTTTCAAAATAAA
Organism: Euplagia quadripunctaria; assembly: GCA_963859945.1. NCBI lineage: Eukaryota > Metazoa > Arthropoda > Insecta > Lepidoptera > Erebidae > Euplagia > Euplagia quadripunctaria. Next base: position 10,956,375 of record OY982564.1, on the reverse strand, counting down.
ACCTTTACAGAGGGAAGCAAAATCGTGATAAATGAGGGAATCAGAGTATGTGTTTGCATGTTTTATTTGACCATAGGTACTTGTTACTCGAATCTAATCTAGTCTAATATATTTCCCTGCAAATTAAACAAATTTTTTAGCATATTGCGAATGGTCAAGCGGTCAGACTTTTAATATCACGTACATACAAAGAGTTGTATGTACGTAATATTAAAAGTTAAGGTTATAAAGATTATGTTATTTGTTTTATTTTTTATGAAATAGCACTAACCGTGGGCTAGTTTACCTGTAACCCAAAACCTACAATGCGAAAAAAACAGAAACCTTTAATATTAAACAGGGAACAGCTTCTTCCAAAGCTATTACGAAAGGATGAACAATACTAAAACAATTGGCTGGCCTGTTGGTCTAGTGGTTGGCGAACCTGACTGCTAAGATAGAGGTCGTGGGTTCGATTCCCACCCAGGACAAATAATTGTGTGATGAGCACGATAATTTGTTCTGTGTCTGGGTGTAATTTATCTATAATATGTATGTATTTAGAAATATATAAGTATGTTTATCAGCAGTCTGGTTACCATAGTACAGGCTCTGCCTAGTTTGGGATCAGACGGCCGTGTGTGAGATGTGTCAAGTTATTATTATTATTAAAAAAAAAAAATATATATAAATATTTTAGTACTATTCATATTTTTCTTTTCAAGTATTTTTATAAATAATATACTTAATAATACTTCACATAATAACTATAATGATAATGTAACATTAGGTATTAATTAATTTTGGCTTGCGAAGGCTTTTGTGAGAAAAGAGGAATGCCCATTTTGGGCCCAATGTGGACACTACGTCTGAACGAAGTGACTATTAACATTAATTTTGTAGACTAAAATTAAGAACGTTACTTACATTCAAACACATGGCGGTCACGCCATTGTAATTAATTGTAATTTGTCTATACAAAATATTTTTATTGAAAGTAATCAAAATGTTACTCTGTAGCTATGTTCTCAGCACTTAAATCACTTTTTGGAGTTATACTTTTTTTGGCGCGTTAGGGAACAATTTTATGAGAGTAAATATTTACGATGCGCGCGCACACCGTCACGAAAAACCGCCACCCTGAAGTTAGCTAGTCAACATTTTAGTTTTTCAAAAAAAAGTTACCAACTTCACGATATTTATTCAAGTGTTTCTGAACCTACAAGACATGTTTTGTATCAGTCCAAATAAAATATATATAAATATACATCAATATATATTATATATTTTCAAATAATAAATTGTGGTGACTGATATTTATTAACAATTTATTGATTTAAAGATAATTTACTGTGATTATAAGTGATAAAAATGGTTTTTACATATTACTTTGAGTACGTTTGTAGAATTTGGGGTTAGTTGACGGTATGTATTATTTGTTATGAATTATGATATTTAAATAAACTTTATTTAACTAGATAATGCGTTATAATGAAACTTTTAATGTGTTAAATATCTATATTTTACCTTTTTTCTATTATTAGTGTCGTTTTTTCTACAAACGTAGGATAAGGCGAAGGATAACATTTTTAGAAAGATTTTTACCTTGTTACGCCTAAGAAGTATAACTTCTTACGTGCGTACATTAATACACACACACTTTTTAATTCTCGATTTTACCATCGATGTAAATCGATTGCAATAATAATGCAATATATTTAATAAAATTATAATTAAAAAGCAATAAAACTCATGAAGGACTTTGCTAAAACAATGCAGTTTTCAACTTTTAACTTTATACTTTTGTTTAACTTTTTAGTAAAAAGGTTTATGTGAATAAAACCAGAGTGCTTTACTACTACTTACGTTAGAGGGCTTGAACTTCAGGGCGTCAACCAGTTCTGGTTACAGGTATGAGACTGACCTGCTCGATTTATTGCCCACGCTCCCCACTCCATCCGTATAAACAATATCGCTTTCCTTCTTACCTAGCTTTCCGTTTCAATATACTTCAAATTTTTCCATTTAATTCTCAAAGTGCCCGGTTGGCGACAATAGGCTTGCCCTCTATTACGTAAGTGGGACTTAATTATAGTCGGTAATATGTGGGCGTATGATACGCCTCTGGCTACTGCTTCGGGGATTAAGGCGTGTGTCTGATGTATGTGCTTTACCTACTAGTAAGGTAAAAAAAAAATATTTAAATCGGATTTTTATATTTTTTCACAATGGCAATACTTTTGACTGGCAAAAATAATAAAATGTCCCTTGTTGCTTGAGGACTCAATGTGTTAATATTACTGTTGGCGCTTTGACATGACTGTCGCCAACTAACAATGAACGAATTAATATTAACTGTTTATGGAGCTCACGAAATAAAACAAGCTGGATCACACTATGAAAAACATTTTAGAGCCAATGAATAACATAAATGAAATATAGAAATACATATATGTCGAGAAGAACTGCTGGCTATTGCGGGCTAAAGTAGACATATAAGACGTAAAGTATATTTTGTTTATATTTTTTAATTATAATAATTATAACGGTAAGGATGCAATTCAACATTATTGCTCTAACTGTATTGTAGATAAATGCATGTGCGTTGCGTTGTGTCCATACCATGACACTGCTCCGATAGGATAGGCTAGATACGAAGCAAATATTTTTATTCCTTGGGCATTTTTTAATGTATTGGTCATATCGCACACCTAGATCTAAACAGGTATTAACTCAAAAAGCACCTTTTGCAGGAAAACGAAAGACTAATTACTGTTCTAAATAGATTTATGTTTTTTATATGCAGCTAGAAGAAAGATATTGTAGGAATCTTGTGTTTTATCATGTTTTGGGGCTGAAAATTGGATTTTTTTTTAGTTATTTCCCTATTCCTTAACAATGTAAGTATATTTGTTTTATTATTTTGAGTTGAGCCCGTGTTGGTGAATTTAGCGTCTAGCGTCGAGTAGTGGTGATATTTTTAAATCTGTTTTATTGGTCGGTACGTATTGAGATAAGGAATTCGATGGTGTGCATAACTCAAAAAATAAAATTTTTGCTCTTTTTAGATTTAGGTTTGCAATATATGAAAATGTAGTACCAGCTACCGCTTATTTTCCTCTGTTGTTTCTATACAAAAAATTGTCAGTAAGACATCTCTTTTAACGATAAGACCGCCCACTGTACTAATCGCCTATTATCAATTGTTTATAACTATGTTTAATTACTGTCTAAAATGTGGTTTACAATAAAGAATGATCTATCTATCAGTGAGTGTCTGATGAAACACTTTTACTAACAAAAAAATATACCTAGTATTAAACGACCTAGCTGTCGCCCCTGCCTCGCTAATATTTTCAAATGTTAGCCAGTATGTTCAACTACTATAATATTTTTTATTTGTTCCAAAAAAACTTAACACTATATTACAAATAATTTGGCATTCTTTTTACAGACCAATGAATGTAGCATCTGTAACCGAACTAGGCTAGGCAAAGCCTGTATTCCGATTATCAGCGCCTATCCATCCCCTCTAATTATTTTATTGTAATAAAAGCCTACTATTTCCAATTTGCTAGTTGTGCTGTGTTACAAACATTTTATACCCTAATACTTAAAATTAAATATAATTTGTGAAGGTGTGAGAACATTCTTTTTTGTTGAGTGACGTTAGTGATGAAGTGTATGTAAGTGTTGTGACAGTGATGTAAGTGATGAAGTGTTGGGAGGGTGATGTAGTGGTGTATTAAGTGGGTCTGTGCATGCATGTTTAAATAGTGTGATCAGTGTGTGTATGTATATGCAGGTGTATGTGATGTGTGTATGTGTGCGACTTTGTATGAATAGTTTTAAACCTAACATTTTAATTACTATATACGTAGAAATGCCTTTGGTCCACAAATTATACTTTCCGAATACATATTATTATTTTAAATAAACTGATTAAAAGTACTAGTCAAAGCGGTCTAGCCATTTGCGACTTTCAATTATACGACGTTTGCACGAACTTGGTCAACAGATTGTACTTCCCGCATATTATATTTTTAACCAAAACTAAACGGCGACTACTACCAAACAGTAAAAGCTTGCCAGGTAATTCTGACTTTAATTCATTTCATTTATTGTATGTTTAATTCGAAAATATACCTTTGCCAAACAATAAGGCAAAACATGGGTCCGTCCGGTTTTATTAGGTCCATGTTGACGCAGCCAAGGAACTGTAAGCAATAAAAATCTCAGTCCAAGTGGCCACAATCAACCCACGCCTCCGAAACGAATACAGGCGCTACCTTGACTTGCCAATTTATGTCGGTCGTAGAATAATAAAATTTAATTGTTCATTACAGCTGAGGCGCGAGGCAGCAAGCTTATTGTCAATCAAATTTAAACACTGCTTTAATATGTTTTAATACTTGAGTGTTAGATCTATCACAAACAAAAATTTCCCACGAAGTCTATTAAATCGACCTTTTACAAGTAAAGTTACGAAGTCAAAGTAATTTAAAGCATCTCGTTAGTAAAGTAATGCTTATTTGAATTTTAGCTGTACAGAAAAATCTCTCATGTATATATATTTAAATTTATTTCTAATATATGTATAAACCTAGACCTGTGTGAGTTGCGCTATATTACGAGGGCGAACGCAACGGAGCATGTCGCGATATGCGCTTATCTGCGCATTGGCTCATCAAAGGAGAGCAGCTAAATATACTCTTTGTGATCGTGCCCCCGGTCTCTGTGACATCCTGGGTGGGGCCCTCCCTCGTCGTGTGAAGGTTACTATGCCACATTCCGAGTAAAATTATGCAGCTTTATAGCACTCTTTAATAATAATAATAAATGAGAAATGGTCGTTTCTAGTCGCCAAGCCAATTTTTTGTACACACGTACGTGTGATACAGAAATAATCCTGATACATGACCAAAATAATCATCTACGTCTACGTGGTAGACGATCTTGACGAAATTCGCTCATAATAACTGTCTTATGTAAGTTGAAGATACATCATACATGTTTAAGATAAACTATTAATATGCGGAAGGGAATTAAAACCTGCGATACAACTCGCGGTCGTAACCACAGGCCGCAAACCTTAAGCCGAGATACAGCTGTCTGTATTCACCCCGGATTGCGTAACAGACATGCGGCTTATGTGTTCGTGTCATCTATAGTTATCGAAAAACTACATGCCCCAAGCCTTGTAGTATTTGAAACAGTTGCCTAAATCTACTACACGTATTTCTGTACAATCATTACCTTTTTTTAAATGCAACCTCAGTGTTCGTTGTTTTAATATTGTGCAGAAAATGTACACTACAATATTTCATGCTCGAATGCTTTAGAACTATATTATATAATGTTGTAAGGGCACCTATTGTTGTTTAATAAGAACGTTCGCACGACTAGCTCGATGCTGTACCAGCTTAGACAGTAAGCATAACGTGAATGTCATCTCTTATAATTAGTTATGATCTGATATGAAAGATGTGTTAACTCAACTGTGAATATTTATCTCTCAAACCTATCCTTTATAATTCGTGCCGGTTGGCAGCTATTTTTTTTAATAATTATTCGTGTGTTCTTGATTTAGTTACCTATTGTATTCATGTAAACAAGTCACTTTGAGTGACAGGATTTATTTGGGAATATTGAACAGTAATAACTGTCAACCCTAACACCGTCGAAACATTTGGTTGACGTATTACGTCATTGAAACATGTTCCGATCTTGACCTAAATGTTATTCCCTCGGTACGTGATTATGTGGGTGGAAAAACTATTTCATTATTCAAAATAGAAGTGCAGAGTAAGGTTTACCTATACCTAGAGCGTACCTATAACGTAACATATTAATGTAAATCGTAAACATGTCATGGACCAAGTAATTAATATAGCAATATTCATAATGGATAGACTTTTTAAAAATGCCTAATATGTAGTCAGTATAATTAAAGCGATTGAAATTATCAAATTGACCGGCGTATATGAACAATGTTATCGGGCAGAGTAATACAATATGTCTTATTCAATAAGGTAAATGCACGGAACTCCAAAATAACCTAAATATTTTTATTTTTAGTCTATGACTTTAGAAATATACCTATATATTATATATTATTTTGCATGTACTCGATAGTATTTTAATTGTGAAATTTAATCATTTATTATTTTAACCACCCGCTAATTTAAAAAATGCAATGCTACTAATTATAACTCACTTAAAAGAAGTTTCGCATTCGTTTTTAATTCGAGATATAAAATTATTAGCTTTTAATTCGAAACTAAATAAAAAACAACTGTGCTGCTACAGAGCAGGGCGTGTATGCTAATGATTATGGTCCTTCCATGTATGTTCTTAGTCCTAGCGCCCTACCTAAAGTATCTTAATTATCAACTTGTCCAATGTGATAATTGACGAACTTTAAATGTGATTTTTACTTGTCATTATTCATATTGCCCGGGCATTATAAATAGTGCAATGTTTATTACTTGGTCTATAACATATAATGTATAGTAGTGAGTAAAGCTCGCGAATGTGCGTTACAAGTGCGGTTTAATTTTTTCTAGAATAAGAAGAATAAGAATATTAATTTTGTGGCATATAATTGACGAAGATGTGAACCATCCGTACTGTTTGTTCCTTTTACTCACTATAGTGGATTTCATATCCCACTTAAACGATTAATTTGATTAAACGATTAAAATAATGTTATAATTTTATTTAATATTTAAGTACTTACTGGTGCGTGTTCCACATAGATGAAGAGCTACTTGCAGCATCTTACTCGATAATCGTTGTTTCCGCGATTAAACTGAGTAGTCTTATTTTTGTAGAGTGCAAATGTAATAGATAATCTAGACATGTATAAATGTTACTTTGTAACTGAAATGAGTATTGGATGAACATCTTACATTTATTTCGTTTTATTCCAAATGTTCGCGCTATTAACTCGCAATTCATGCCAAGTACCTATGTAATTGAAAATACTTAACTAACTTTTGAACTTTTGCGTTCCATGATAGTAGTAGATGAGTCAGCCTGTGACCACGGCCAGTGCAACCTGGTCGAAACGGGAATTCAGACGTATGTACTAATAATACCTTTTCGTGATCGCGTTAATTCCCGTGTAAATACATGAAAATACTTAAGAAATACAGATTTTTTAGTTCTTTAGGTGTCCCTTACGATATAAGTATATTATAATATTCGTTATGGATATATAATAAAGTTATCGTTATTTTTCATTGAGAATATTTATTTTTCAATTAGTTGCAGTGAATACCGTAACAGCTAGTTAGTTCAATAACTGTGCTATATAAATAATATAATTATTGTTACATAGCTTCGTGCAGTAAACATGTAGTTTTCGTTGATGCATGTCGATGTTGTCCGAGTCCAATATCTGACAGAAACTAAACAAATGGTGGTATTTTATCGCAATATTGTCGGCAGCTGTGTTGACTATTGGCGACCGAATGTAGATACAAATATCATAGAATTTGTTGACAGTGTTAGGTTGTGCATTGCACTGTTGACATTGACATTTACTAGTGTAACCGTCAACAGACATCATCATATTCATATTTACAGCTCGTTATAATATAATGTTGTTCTACACATTATACAAATAGTTCAAACACCCATTCAACTTAATGGTAGCTATAGCTAATGGCATTCACACTTGCAGTGTCAACAGCTTTGTAAAATTAATCGCTTATCAATTGAGTTGAGTGCAGATTAACCTTTGCGAGTTGGATAAACCAAGCAAAGCTATGCTAGAAAAACGTAAGCGACATTTATTTACAAAAGGGTTCTCGTACGACATAGATCTACGCTTTGAATATGACTTTACAAACCATATAATAATGTATGCAGTATTACAAGGCTTATGGTTTGCAGACATCAGTATATTGTAAATACATACGTAGGTATATCGTAACGCGTTTAGTATCATGTAAAAGTTATTTTCACCTGGGTTATTTCCACTGATTCTTAGTATTATTAAATTCGTTCTAAATTAAACAAGATGCGTACTATGTTTGCGGAGTGTAAAAGACTTTTGCCAAGTATGTTGTCCATTTGATGTATTAATGTTTTGGTATTTATTAACGTCGGACGTTTAAAATTTAAAGTGGATACTGTTTCAGCGCCAGTAATTTTGCTTGTTATCGCCACATCCAAAATTATATATTATACAAAAAAAGGAAGTAATACACAAACATTTTACAAGAATGCCAATTTGTTGGGATTGTTGCAAAACTACAATTGGAACTTCTACCAACGTAAAGTACAGGGAGGCTGGCAAGACTCATCTATATTTTAATGATGGACTATATTGGACCTCATCCGTTGTTGCTCAAAACTATGAATATACTGATGATTTTTGGCAAAAACAAGCTCAGATCTGTTGCCGAACTACCACTAACCCGAGTGATTTCGTATTCAAGGAATTAATGCACACGCCAATACCGGCTTATGCCTATTCCCTCAGTCTCATATGTTACAAGTTCAATTTAATTTAAGGAAAGACTTCCTTCACCCACCACAGGTAGGGGGTTCAAACAAAAACACTAGTTAACCCAGTTAGCTTCTTTTATTCGATGTAGCCAGTCTTCTCGCGACCGCTTCACGTCTCAATACAAATAGGGAACACTGGCCTTAGCTAAAATAGTGTCCGCAGTAGGCAGTCCTCTTGCACCAGGGCGTAGCAAAGTTGGACCCGCGGTTGGTAGAACCGCGGTCCTGGTAGCTGCTTCGGCTTCTAAACGGTGGTGAGACGCCGGTAGCTCTTCCGTACGCGGAACTTGAGCTTGGTAATGGCTGCTTGCAGTTGTAACTTGAACACTGGTCTTGAAATTGGAAGTATTGGATGGAACCTGGAACCCCCAAAAAGGGAGGCATGAGAGAACTGCTATAGACGGCACAGAGGTTACACAAAGGTCAGTGTCCCAATGGAAGGAATTAGGACAGCATAAAAATAAGTGGGTAGAACACCTTACAATTAAAAATAGTGGCTATAAAATAACAGTTTAATAGTTTAGGAATTTAATAGCTTAAGGAATTTAACAGTTTAAGAATTTAGGAGTTATTACGATACTATGAGAACTCACCCTAGCGGGTTCCAAATGTTACGAATTGTAGACTGTGACGTTTGTAGAATAGATAAATACTATAACGGCGTGCTGTTAGACAACCACTCGTCACGAATAATCAGGTGAGAAAGAGACCTATTCGCAGCGCGCGGCGCGTTTTATAGAATACGCGAGCGACGAACTACTAACACATCGCCTCAAACAGAGGTAGACTGAAATTTCTGATCTATTTATTATTATGATACTTAAGGTATATCAATATTTTTTGCCGTTCTTCCGTACGAACTGCAATACAACGCTACACTTATATTAGATTGATGTCCCATTGATTGATTGTAGGTCGTTGATTGCTAGACGGATACACTTCATACTTTTAGGTATCTTTTATAGATTGATGTTACGAGTAGGGATATTGAATGTATAAATAGGAGCCATCAATTTGGATAGTAAATAAATGGATGCATTGTAAATTTCATACTTATTTCAGGAGCACTACCTATTCTTCTGAGCATAGGTTGATCCACACAGACACAGTTACTTTTGCCTTTATACAATAAGTATAGGATATCACAAATGCTCTCTTCGCCTAGGTACCTCCTTTCTCAATAAATGAAAATAGTGTAGACTTCTTGTTCAGTCAGCAGATTTTCCCACTAAAATTACTTTTCTTAAAAACAAGACTTTTTCTTCAACTCCATTATTGTGATATTCTTACGGTGTTCCGTCTGACAGTAGCTCTAAATAAGCGTATAACTCACAACATGAAACCATTAATCTGTAAGTGTAATAAATAACTGATGCGTGTAAATCTGTGACCTTGACCACGGCAAAGATTGAACTGAGTGCAAATAGAGCGTGTAACATTTGTCTAGCAGCGAACAAGGGACGGCAAAGACAAAGGAAACGATAAATTCTAACTAATGACTAGCAAAAAGGTTAAAATGTTTACACCAACCATTGCTTTATCAACGATAAAACTAATTTCGTAACTACTAACAATGAAGCGCAGTAACAACAAAGAAAATTAACATATCATAATTGCGTTAGGCGTCCTCAGTTCCACATCTCATCTGCCTACACGAAGTTCTGCCTGGATTATAATTCAATTTGGCTTCAGTGTGCTGCTGTGAGTTCATATCTAGCGCAAATGTATACTTTAATTTTAAGAGAAACATTGTCAGTTACTTTTAAAATTAAAGCTTCCAGTAAAATCAAGTGCCTAACTGTTTAAAAGCTTTTAAATTACTTAACTTGTTAACATTGTTAAGCTTGTATGTATCATAACGTATGTCCATTAAGCTGATAAACTATACGAATGTATTTGTTGTTCTACATCACTATGTTTAGAATTTTCGGGAATAACTGAGTTTCAATACCAGGTATCCGAACATAAGTATTACTTCCGCAGTATAAATAAACTACTGTAAGAAACTGTGTATGTGGATAATAGACGTATAGAGAAACAAAAATATTGTATATCGGAACGGAATGGTATATTCATATATGGGAATTTCCACATGTTACAAACAGAGGCTTCAGTGAAGTGGTTATGTCGAAATAATGAACCTACAATAAACTTGAGTAAGTATCTAATAGCAGGCGGCCTTTCTGTGGTAAGCCGTGTTCTCCCCCCTAATTTAACATTCACGCGCGAAGCACATCGCGTCACCGTCTCGGGCATGGGAAGGGTAACGGGCTACCCTACACGGCGTTCTGTCTAACGGAAGAGTACTTGTCCTCTCCTTCCCCTTTTCACCGTCTCTCTGACTTACATTACTTGCTCACAAAATGAATCGGCGGCATATCACATGCCTTCTCGTTGGACCGTGGACAGAGCAATGATCGCAAGCGTGGCGTTGCTGCAACGCTAAAAATTTCGCTCGGGTGCGGAGTGCAGATTTCTCACGATTCCTCACAGCTAAGACCGACCTATGCATCAATGCAGTAAAAGAGAGCATGCCTATGTTGGGAAATATATTGTGATTGCAGATGTTTTCTTCCTTACACCTCCGAAGAGGGAAACGTATCAGATTGAGCTGAATGGATATGTATGTACCAGAACATGTGCGCCGCTCTGAAAGAATTCATAGACGAAGAACTCTAGGGGTCACACTTTCTTTCTTGTGGCTACCATTCACAACTCTTAATACCCACAGGACCTATTGTGTACAAAGAAACGGTGACACAATAGCCCCGGCGAATGCCTATCTAAATCAGACACAGTTTATATAAAACTAAACAAAGTGATTGCAAGTGATCTGCAAGCCGATTACGAAACAGTGCTTGATAATGTTGGTGATAAACCGTCAAACTTTGAAACCTACCCGGGATGACAGAATATTCGTATATTAAAACCCGTTTTTCTATAGTGGACATTCTGTAATATAACCCTTTCGCTACAATATTTGGGAAAGCCGTCCCTTATGTCAGAATTCGGTGCGCCGCCGCGCCGCCTATCCTGAATTAATGAAAAAATATGACCCTTTACTGTTGGCTGTCTGTCTGACAGTCTTTATTAAATTATGTACACTAAATGCGCAATAATTCGTTTAAAATAATGAATAATGAAAAAGGTTACTTTAATCTATTTTTAAAATAAACCTAAGTGTATGAACGAGAATGAGTATTGTAACAAAGTGATATCGATGTCTCACATAATGATAATTCAAATAACTTAGTATACTCTTTTGTAATTCCATCAATCAACGAAGTTTTTGTATAAAAGAACAAAGGTAATCGTGAACTTGGCGCTCCGGAGTCCTCTCTAAGTAGTTGTGGCGTGTACGGTTGTCAATGGTACAGACCATAACACATCTTACTAATATTATAAAGATGAAAGTTTGTGATGATGGATGGATGGATTGCTACTCATTCACGCAAAAACAGCTGAATGTGAATATATCTAAATACAGAAACACACTAACATTACACACACTGCACAATCTAACAGAGAAACCCACATATACTCGTACAATTCATTCATTTATTCACACAAACACGAACATACCCACTCTGAGGGTTTAGATTTTTACTTCTTCATATATTTTCTTTAGTTATACCTTCCAATAAAATTATATAGATACCAGTACCGCTCAGAAAACTAGGCTTTTTTATTACTGGGGCGGGGACCTGGTGATCTGTAAAACAGGCATTTTTATGTCTAACTCAGACACCATCTCCTGACCATATACTTATACATTAATATGAATGTACTTGTAATAATAAACTAAATTAGATATAAGTATAACTTTGTAAGAACGTTAATTTTATGTGTCAGGAGAAAATAAACTTATATTATTATTGTAGTCTGAGTTCCCGTTTGATAGATTTCATCTTAATTTCTACGCGAACGAAGTCTCGGACAACAGCTAGTAGTACATAATAATATTTATATAATCTACTTTGTATATTGCACGGGGCGGACTTAATGCCAAATGGCGTTATCTACCAGTCAACCCAGTATTGTACTATATTTCGGCTTTGTACTATTTACGAAGATTTTACATATTTTTATATGTTTAAAAATTCGAAGCTCGAGTATCTCTATAGAATCAAGTGACTATAACTTATCCCTTATTACGCATTTCTGGTACATGAATTATCTCACAAAAATGCAATAAGAACAATTCATTAGACAACTGTGAAGGATCTTTTCTGTTCAATGTTCCTTTTTGCTCAGTAGTAATATTATATACTTAGGTATATGCATTAGTCGACGCAGAACAAATGCAATCTAGGTATTTGACCTATGTAACAAGATTGTGACCCTTTACATACCAGAATATTACTGTCAAAAGATGACTTAAGCAATGTTTCCAAGATTATACTTTAGCTATTCAGTCAAACTGACTAATATTTTTTTTAACATAACCATTATAATGATATGAGTTTCCTTCGATCGAGTTGGCACTTACTTCTTCAAACAATCGATCACTCGATCATTGTGTCGTACTCGCACAAGTTCAACTACAAAAAACACTACTGCGAGGCAATAGTAACTAAATAACCTCATTAACTTCGCTTCGAAGCTTACTGGAACACTAGAAAAATAACTAATCGAGGAAAATTACCAAGATATTGTAACCGTAAACGAGAAAAGTAGATACCTCATTACGTGAATCCAGGACAGAGCTCTTGACTCAAGTATCATTAATAATAATTTACTTTTAATTGAATGTCATTTGTATAAAACTAGCAACCTGCCCCGGCTTCGCACGGGTACCAAAGCATAAATTGTTTTTTTCCGACATCTTCAACTGTCATCGTCATATTTCATCCATTTTACACAAAACCTTAGTGAATTATACATCTAAACCTTCCTTAAGAATCACTCCGTCTATTGGTAAAAACCGTATGAAAATCCGTTCGTTAGTTTTTGAGTTTATCGCGACTTTGTTTTATAATATCTATGTAGTGATAAAGACAGAATTTTTAAACGTTAATGTATACGAATCAGAGAACTAAGTAAATTCAGAGTCAACTATGTTTAACAGGAGTGTTTTATATGGGTTTTATGACCTCGTATAAAGTTTGTATAGTGCCGATGAAAATTTAAAATACATTACTGGCTGTTTATAATAAAAAATAAAAGCAATGGCTAACAAGACCTAAGAAAGCACCAAAAATGAAGATGTTCATGATGATGAATTACGACGTGACTATATTGATATATACATATTACACCGACAGAGACAGCATAACATAATAAAGCTGAAGAGTTTTAAATGAGCGCGGTTATCTCTGGAACTGGTAGCGGTCGGATTTGGAAAAATCTTTTTGCATGTCATAGCAGTATATCTAAACTTAGATTATGGTCTACAAAAAAAAATAATTAAATGAATTGACTGGATGAAAACATCTGGCAAAGATATCGTTACTGAACATTTCAAACACATACGCTTAAGAGATCATACTCGTATGTACTAGAGATCGCCTGGTGATCGAATGTTGACCATAATTCATTAAGTTTTAATTGTTTTGTTTTTATATTATATCATTCACCAGTATAACTAGAACAGTCATTGTATAGACTTTCCGTTCCATGGCAAGTCAACATACAAAAATTCTGGACGCCTGTAGCTTCTTGTAGCTTTTTAAACTTACAACATACTTATGATTGTTTAAGAATTTTAGCTTTCTGCACTTAACTTCTTCTTTAAGTATTCCAAATTGCACTATATTTGAAAATCGTTGCAAATGTTTTTAACTGAACGGTTAAATGACCAGACAAGTACATCACCTGCCTGATGGGAAGCGATAACCGGTGGGTATAAATATACTTGCTGCACCACAAGTGGCGCCACTTGCGACGATAGAAAAGCACTACTATGGCAATAGTTTTGTTTTTGAATGTGATATTCGTTTATCGACTGAAGGTACTATCTAATACCGTCGAATGCAATTCGACCGGTGTACTGTCCTACCTTTTCCAGGATGGTCATTCGGTACACTTTAGAACTGCAAATTTAATCGGAAAGAATGCATTTACCAAAATTCCAATTTTATAAATGTTATAAAATAAACTTGTAGGAGCGATTCTCGTCCACGAGCGATGTTTACATCTGAACATTTTTATTTGTAACTCGGTTAGTTTCTCCGGCGCGTGGGCACCTGTGCCAAGTTTATTGCCATTCCTCTTTTACTTACCTTGACTATTCAAAGACAATATTCTAGTCTAAAATATCTTCCAAAATTATAATTATTAAATAATTTTATTAGGAATGTCATGATCATAATTTGATTTAAAAGAACATGTAATTGTGAACATGTGTGTTTGGTAAATCTGAGAGAAATCGATTAGCCGAACTGATCACTTATTTATTTTGAAAATTACAATAGAATTTTATTAGTTATTTAAACTTTCAATGACGTTTTATTGTGCTATTCCGGGGAATTCAATTTTGTTTCCGAACCTATATTTGTAATAATAAATACTCTTTGTTGTACACAAAAAAAAACCAGATATATACAAGCAGCAAGAAGAATTGTATTCCAGGGATACTTTATTTTATACAACAACAAGACTAATTGATAAAACAATTAAGTTTGGACGTACGATCTTTAACAGTTAAGTAATCACTCTCTAATGTCTGTATGAAAAAATATCGATTGGCGCACCCACAAGAAGGGTGCGCGCTAGTCAATATTAAATTTGTAATGTGATATTAAGTTTGTAATACATGTATGGCTTAAAATAGTGTTGAAAATCGAATCTTTGTAGGCTTATAACTTTAAAATCTTTTTATTTTGCCATGCGGTAGCAGAAAATATCATTATAATGTTATATTTTTAACAACAACACAAATCGATATCACACTTAACTTTGCACGAATAATTTCAAAAGATGGTTGTATAACAATATATAAAAATCTTTTTAACAAAAAATTAAACCGACGAAAAGAACTAAAAAGCAAAAAATAAATAACTATAAAATTTTTATAAACTTATTTTGAGTCGACGCCAAACAACCAACTCTACGTAGGTATAATTAATCATTTTATTATTTGGCGCCGACTCAAAATAAGATTATAAAAATTTTATAGTTATTTATTTTTTGCTTTTTAGTTCTTTTCGTCGGTTTAATTTTTTGTTAAAAAGATTTTTATCATCAGCTCAGCTATATGATGTGATGATTTATGAACGCTAATACCTGATAAAGTAATGAAAAGTAAACAGGAACACTATTCGTTCCTACAATTTTCGAGGGTTTCTCTCAATTTTATCAGGATCCCATCATCAGATCCTGACTTCCTTGACATGGGACCACCCTTGAGGTATACCCTATCTAACAAGAAAAGAATAATCAAAATCGGTTCATAAATAACGGAGAGAGGGCTGAACATACATAACAAAAAGAAAAAAATATCTATATACGGTCGAATTGAGAACCTCCTTTTTTTTCGTGGGTTAAAAATAGAAATAGCGTTGCTAGCGTAGGGCTGCCATCCGTCCAGGTTTCCCCGGATTTGTCCTAGTTTAGAGGGCGTCCGGGGAGCGTCCGGGCGGGGTTTTCAAAAAGTGTCCTGGTAAAACGCGGACACTCTGTGCCAGGGGATAATTATAATTGTTAGATGAATCGTTAACAAGTTAAAAAAATTAATGGATTAGGCGTTTTTTTAAGGTGTCCGGGAAAGAATCTCGATTTCACCCATGTGTCCGGATTTTTTAAGGTTTTATGTCCGGCGTCGGTAATTTAAGTGATGGCAGGCTTATGTTAGCGTGACGAAATTCTAGTCAAACACTGTACGCGCGTACAACAATCTTAATTATCATCTCTAACAAACCTCTCGTTGTGGTCACATAATCGCTTTATTGCCATCTAAATATACACAAATGATTTCGGCTAGTAATAATTATACATTTCATGTGTTTAGTTATTACCTGCTGGACTTAAATTTCTCTACCCTATATAATAATGCTTTTTGATAATAATAGCTTACCTGATTACTTCCTCGTACAACGAAAACGAAGTAATTTCTGTTCATACAATACATAATGTACCTACATTATGTATCTACATTGCCCACGGCAGGGCTTTTAACGCCACAGAAACAATAATCCTTTCAAGATCTGACATCTTTTATGCCCGTAACCATGAATAATAATTGGTTGTAAATTCATTATTATATCTACGAGACTTGACGTTAATTATTTTACCATGCTTACAGGTATGTAATATTCACTGCTCGAATAAATACGTATTTATTATACGGGTTTGTATATCTTAGAAATAAAACATTAATTTTCTCCCAGGAAAGTTGTTGTTTGCTTTTGAAATTTCGAAGAATAAACTCGCCAACTTTTTAACAATAATATGTTAAAACAAGCAAACAAAAAATAAACAAAGTTGTTCAAAAGTTTAACAATTTACTCTAAGTGCTGTAACTTTTCTATACCTAATCGATGTAACATGTTGCGTACAATTTACGGATTATTTAAAAAATACAAGTTTCAAATAAAGATTTCCATGTTTGTTTAGAAATTTATGTGTTTTCAATGTACACAAATTATTCGGCTGGCGAAGTGTTTCGCTTACCTGCAACTGCGTGTTTTCGAGCTCTGGCTAAATAGTTGATAATATATGAATATTAAACTTCTTTTCTAGGTCGGTGGTGGAAGCGACAGACGTGCAGCTAAATATGCGTGTGGGCATCCATACAGGCCGAGTATTGTGTGGGGTATTGGGGCTGCGTAAATGGCAATACGACGTCTGGTCTAATGACGTCACGCTAGCTAACAACATGGAGGCTGGAGGTGAACCTGGGTAAGGTTACGCGAAGTAAAACTGGATTTAAAAACATTTTATGATAAATGGCTCTACCTCTTTTTTGAAATACTCATCTATTAAAAGTTTGATGTCACTCCTATAGCTGTATAAAATGTGCGATATTTCGTAATTGTTTTTCAGCCGTGTACATATCACGCAGGCGACACTTGAATGCCTCGGCGGCGCGTACGAGGTTGAACCGGGCCATGGAGCCAGTCGCAACGCGTATCTCAGGGACCACTCCATACAGACGTACTTTATTATACCACCACCCAGAAGGAGAAAAGTATGTTTTCAACTAAATCGAACAAATTTTATTAATCCTCAACAAGTCTGTTCCAATAAATCACAGGGATACCAGGCATTTATTTCTTTTTTTAGGGAATATTTCGCCTCATCGTCAAAGGATCGTCCTATTTGGCGTAGCGGGTATTCTATGCTGTAATGTAAGGTCGCGGGTTCGAATCCCGTTGTGAAAATATTTATATGCATCAATTGGCTTTAGGTATTTGAATTGGTTTGGAAGTTATATGTATTGTGAATGTATTAAACCAAGTATAGTAAAACTAACGTTTATTTCTGTATACGTTATTGAAGGTCCTATTAGTAACTTATAAAATAAATTCGAATTCATTTGAATACATAAGTTTGATTATTGCGTGATGTTTTCGCAGATGTGTCTGTCAGCAGGCGTGAGCCTAGGTTCAGCGTCGCGTCGAAAGCTGTCGTTCAAAAATGTATCCAATGTAGTGGTACAACTGCTACACTCCATCAAATTCAACGTGGACGTTCCCTTCTCCAACATGGCCGCCTCCCCTCAGGAGCTCAAGGCCAATGCCGCCAGGAAGGTACTTTACGTATGACAAACTCCTTGAGATCGAGCAAAAAGTTTTTTGGAACAGTTCCTCTTGTTTAACTTGTAGCGAAAATCATATGCGCCTGCTCCGTACGTTCCGCCAGGCAAATGTTAAAGGAAAACTGCACAAAAGTGCGCATCCGATTTTCATGTTTATCAGTCTTCAAGAGGATTTTTTCCTACATTTTATTCGTTACACAAAAAGTTGAAATTACTGTTTGCACTTTTGACTTTTTTGCAAAAGTTTGGCACCCTTGCGGACATGGCTAAATAATACGAGTTCAATGTCCGCGGCTTTATCTCGCTCTTCAGAATGTTTGTCTCGAGTGATATAATTTCTCGTATCGGTGGTCTACTCTTCACACGCAAAGGTAAGTTCTCCTTTTTTCTTTCATATAATTTATTGTAATTTTTATACTTTCTTAATGTACTCTGAATGTGAATATAAGAAACGTTGGTGATTCCAGGTTGTTATAAATGTCGTTATTATAGGAGTAGCTAGAAATATGTACCTACACGACTGTTGAACGCTACCAACCTTAAATTATGTCAGTTACGATATATGGAAAATGCGTGAGGAGGGACGACAAAAAGCGAGTTGTAGTTTGAAAATTTAGGGTTTAATTATATTTGTACCGGCCGTCAGTGTTGTCATGTTTTCAAATTGTGCGAGGTGTCCTAATTTTAAGAACACTAGTCCCCAAACTACTGCTTACAATATTAAACAGCTTGAGAAGCATAACACTGTAATTTTAACCCTTGATTTTAAATAAATAAACGCATTCTTTTTACAAAACCTGTTTGGCTATAGCCCTCAAAATCCGTGTTTATTACCTCCTCCTAAAAATTTTCATTTAGGACCAACGCTACCTGTCGTGCCTCTGTCGCGAGCGTGTAGTTAATATGTACATGAGTGGGCTAAAGCTTGGCTGAGCCTGGTGCCCGAGGCCCGCTCGGGTTGGTCTGACCTCGGCGCGTGTGCCTGGCAGGTGATGGACCTCCGACGCGCGCTGCACGCGGAGCCCGGCTCGGCGGAGGCGATGCGGCTGGCGGCGCTACGGGCCGAAGACGTGAGAGCCGCGATGCAGGCGCCAGCACCCGCTGCCCCGCCTACCCCCGCCACCGCCCCGCACCATCACACCTTCGACGCCGTCATGCAGCACCACGCCCTCCGCACACACACCACGGTCGACACGACCACACATGTTAATATGCATACGCACCTTGGTTTGATCTGTGCTATTTAGGAGTTTGCATTGATTTTCTTGCAGACGGAAACGCTAAAGCTGAACTAATCTGGCACAGATGATTTGCATACTTAGTGCGTATACGTAGTTAATGAACCGCGCGTTCCTCGCTACATCTGGTGATCTTAGCTCACGCAAAGACATGACGTAGCGACGTACGCGTGCTTTAGACTTTAGGGCTGATATAGTATATGGTTCCTAGGTTTAGTTTAGGTGTATCAAATGCAACCATATTGCTATTTCACCCGCGGTTCTGATATTTCACCGCTTCAAATATGAGATATGTAACGCGCATCGATACACTGTTGCCGATGCGTTTCGCTACACTGTGTGTCGAATGATAACCTCGCTTATTGGTTTCCTAGTAGTTAGTTTGGTTTTGAGTGGTGGTTTCGAACTAAATCTATGCTGCTTTTTATTACATAAGGTGTGCACTGAAGCTTTTCACGAGTTCACTCGGAACAATTTCGCGAGGAGCTTGGAAGAATGTTCAAAAATGCTTCGCACTACATTTACAATTTTCATTTCTGCGAAACTTCATTATTCTGTTTACATGCCACAAATTATACAAACACAGTTAAGTAGTTAAGTATTTATTTCCCGAACACATTGATACCGAGATGTTTTGTATCCGTACCTACGCACATAAACGTTTCAACTTTTGTTATTGTTCCCTACGTGTTCATTTTAGTTGCTGGTTCGTTCAGGCCTTCACTCATTGCTATACATTATTTAAATTCAAAGGAAAAAAACATAAGAAGTAATTAATATATGCTGTAAGAACACTGACTGCTCCTTCATATATTTTCAAGTTGATGTTATCTATTTGTTTTTAATATAAACTGAACACTGCGTGGAAGACTGAAATACACCAGCGACTAATATGAGACGTCTGCTCATTATTTTTCAGATATTCCGCCCTTGGACTTTAGTTCCACAACAAATACCCGCTGAAACAGTAAGCGCAGACAAAGTGTTGTTCATGTGTATTATTGTTTTCCACCATTTACCGGACGACACGTATAATTCCCTTAAATTGGCTGTAGGTAACGCAATTCAACACACGCAATGTCTATGGTCGCACTTATCGCGTATAAGTTCACTATTTTCTTTCTGTTCACCGTGAACTGACTAGAGGGAGAGGGAAGCTCGAACTAATATCGACGTGAACACACGACCACTCACTATCACTGTTTCTTACTTCAAAATTGTCAAAGTGTTTATTTACTTGAGATTGTTTATAGAATGTTGTTCGATAATAAAGCCGGACGCACCGAACTGTGTTTCACTGCTACCCCGAGAATAGTCACCTCCGCACTACGAGCATGGCATGAACCCGACTGTCGACTAACTTGCATGACGTCATTTCCTTCTTTTGATAAGTTACACTTAATTTTATTTGGTGCTTGATTATTTCCACCGCATAACTATCTTAACTATACTAAAGTCTATTTTAAGAAATAATCAAACACGAAACTAGTTTTAAGTCTTAATTACTGCTGTCAATCCTTATGAAACTAAATTCTTGTAAATTTCAAGTTCCAAAAGTTAATTTAAAAATATCGTAAGATGCGAAGTTGAAAAATATCTCTTTCAATTTCTATGTTTTGTTTATATTTCATTTTATTACTATTCTAATAATGCGATGCTGCTTCGGATTCCGGAACTTTTGTATTCTAAGGTCAGTTCTAACTTCCAAATTGTGACGCATGGAGTCGGCATGGACCTCAGTGTACCTTGACCACAGTGTACCTTGACCTCAGCCGTCAGAACCTTTGAGTCCTTTTAATAAACGTATCCTTCTACCCTTTCTCTAAAGGACAGATATGTGTTATCCATTTTTGTTTAGACAGATTTAGATTGCCTTATAATGATGAGCTTTATGTTCAGGAGCATGAACGTATCTTGTGGGTGTTTACAGAATAAAGTGACGGAGAAATTTAAGCGGCCGCTGAAAAAGCGTCACTCGTCTGTGTACCACCAGCCTACCAACCGCGTCAACAAGTACCTAGCACAAGCTATCGATGCGCGCTCCGTGCATCGTGAGAAGGCGACGCATGTCCATCTGCTCACACTTTGCTTTAAAGATACTGCTAAAGAAGCTCAGGTGAGATTATATGTTAAGCTTATTGAAAAGATACAATGGATGCGATCTAAACATCAGATAATTATCAAGTTTTATCTAGATTTTATATAAGAACGAAATAAAAGAAAAGAAAAAGTTTAAATAAGAACGTATTATATTGAATTTATTATCTCTTTCAGTACCGTGCATCAACAGACGGTGGCTGGGTGGGGTCTTTAGGCGCAGCTTTATTTGCCTTAGGTACTGCTGGAGCACTACAAGCTTCAGTACTGCCACAGACACTCATTCTCTTACTTCTCTTTGTAACCGCTTTTGCATGGTCGGCCGCAGTATTAGCCTTGACTTTGGCAGCAAGATTGAGACTGATTCCTTGCGATGTATCTAGACCGTTTACACTAAGGAATGCGATTACAACCTTCACGATTGTGCTGGGATACGCTATTGGACAAGTAAATGTGGTAAGTAATTAACTAAAAAATATTAATTATTAATAGTACTTAATTAAAGACCGTGGACCTGGTCTTAGCATCTAATCTTTCTATAGGTATATATCCTTCGTGGAAGCCCAGTGTCAGTATAGCCCAGTATAAACTAATGATGTTCACAATCGTACGGTGACATTCCCATAAATTAAGTTTCACATTTCAAATCAAATCAAAACCATTTATTTCAATTAAACCAATAAAGTATTTTTGAATTGTCAGGAGTAGGAGTCAGTCAGACTAAGTCAGTCGTGAAGCTAGTTGCTTGTTCCAATACGTAGATCCTATGGAGAAGAATAGGCAAGAAACGCCAAGGACACTCTTTTACAAAATGTTTTTAACAATTTTTTGGTTACATTGCTCATAAGCGTAAATAAAATGTGAGGACAATGTAAAATATTATTCTACAATATAAATAAACGCGCTAATTACTACTATACATATTTAAGTAATAGCAGTCCAGATATGACCAGCCCCGACCAATGGCACCTGTTCACGAGCTTGACGCACACGTCACACAGCCATCGTACAGATCAACCATATTGAAGGGAGCCGAAGCCGATTTAGTAATGGCTATACTTTCAAGCTTTTTATTATAAAGTATAGCCATTACGGCTATACTTTCAAGCTTTTTATTATAAGACAGGCTTTTGTTTAAAAAATGTAATTATACTAATTTAATCAATTACAGATTACCTGCCATAAAATGGAAATGTGCGCGAATCTAACAGGCAACACGACAACGATAGAAAACATCCGAGCTGTGACTGGTGAAATGGCCGAAAAGTTATGGAGCAGTACAGAACACTTGGCGTGCCCAATCCCCTTGTACATCACGCTTGGCTGTTGTCTCAGCATGTTGGTAGTGGCCGTTTTTCTGAGGTTGCCTATACTGGTCAAGGGCATTCTTCTGTCTGTCATGACGGCGGGATACATGGCAGTTATACTCGGATACCATAAAGACCTCTTCGATTGCTACGATGTTATGACTGAGTAAGTGCTTTGATATGTATATTTTTTTTAATTACTTATTGACAAAAGGATTCTAAAAAAAAAATCTAAAAGATATATCAACAATTCGTGCATTACGAAATTAATTATCCTACCTTCAAGGTATTAGAACGCCAACAATTAACGAAAGTAAAAAGTGGAATAGCTAGTGTGCTAGTGTGTAGCTAAAAGTAAGTCCTACGCTAGATTGACTAAAAGTAATTTTAACAAAACAATGGACGTATTGTTAGCTCGTTAATTAATTTTGTACATAGGATGAGAATATTCGAAAATAATGAAACCTTGTTAGTCCTAAGCTCCTAAGAGGATTAAGACCCAGCTTAGGATTGTGACGAATGGAAGCTATTGACACTTAATCCTATTTGAAGTAGATAGGTGGATAATAGAAAATTATTCATTATTCACCATATAGTAATACGTACGAAATAATTTTCTTTTTTTAGGTAAAGTGCATAGAACTATTAGCCGGTCTTTTATACCTGAGGTTTTTTTTTTTTTTAACAATACCAAAATGATCAGTTTAAAAAATTACAGAAAGAAAAAGTGCCCAGTATAGTTTTCCTTGCACTATTACATCTATTTCTACAAAAAATAAACTGTTTCTTACATATTATTAAAATGACTTTATATCAATGGAATCATTTTCAAGTAGATTTTAGGTTGACTAAATTGTAAATTCTTCACTCGTGCGTTATTATATAAACTGACTTTTTTAAATATGGAATAGTGGCCGTTTCTTTAAAAAAATGGCGGATACATTATATTAAATGGATTATGCTATGTGTTTGTGGCGCACTAATGCAGTACCGAAGTATTAACCAAGGGTTGCACGTCATGCAACCGCAGGACATACAAACAATCACTATTGATAAGGTCTGGAGGTTTCTCGAAGCCATAAGTCTGAGCAGTGAACTATAAAGCAAGAGTGCGCTACACAAGATCAGAAATGGTCGAGGTAGCACTAGGCACTCATAATATTAATATATGAATTAAATCAAGATTGAAATTGTACAAAATTCCTATTATTTCATTAACAAAGTTTATTTACAGAGCTGGTATAGTGGGATCAGCGTACGTAGCGAGTGCTTGGACAGTCGCATTGGCGTTGGCAGTATTATTACACGCGCGACAGACCGAGTGGACGGCAAGATTGGACTTCTTGTGGCAGGCGCAGGCCCGAGATGAAAAAAGAGACATGGACGCTCTGCAGGTAAATTGATATCTCATACACACACAACAGTAACACACCATTTCCTCATAAAAAAAAATATAATAAATAAATATGTACGTTCTAAAATATTTTAAACGAAAAATTTGCTCTAATTAAAAACCTATAGTTAATATCGACGTAAATGTTTAACCATATTCTTCCAACTATGTAATATATTCTTCCAATCCTACAGTACATTTTACAAGAAACAGTGCGCAATTTGAACTTTAACAGGTGGAAAATGTTAAAGATATATATGTATATACCCTTAAAATTTATAAACAGAAGTCATTTGATCTATTAACCTCACCCTAAAACATTATTATGTATCTATAATAAATATCTGAACTAATCTTTTCAGGCATCGAACAGAAGGATACTCTTCAATCTATTACCAGCACACGTTGCAACACATTTCTTGGACAACCAATTTAGGACGAATATGGTGAATATTGATGATGCTTACTCACGCTTATCGCTACTTCGTTTAATTATACCATTACATAATTTAATTTATGTATATTAGAGAATGGTTACACCATTATGTTATACCGTGCATTAGTAAGTACATTGTATCAAGGGCTAAATAGTACCTACTATAAAATATAGATAAACGTTTGGTTTATCTATATTCATTTGGAAATATTATAGCATAGACAATGACATAGTGCTGCAAGGAACTTTTGGCGCGGACATTTTATTTATTTTATTTGGAAAGCTAAGCACTAAAATATACAAGAAGCTAAGTATATGAAGGCCAATTAAAAGATTTCACAATTTGTATTTACAACAACATTAATATTATTGAATTGACATTTGAAGTGCGCAATCTTGCAAAAAAAAATCTTGTCGCACTACATAGACACGGGTACCTATGTTTTTTTTTTGGCACTCATTCTAAACTATTCTAGAAACGCTTTGTGATATCAATCAAGGAATAGTTTTTCTAAGCAAATGACAGTGATGATGTGAAAGGTAATTTATAAGCTTTTGCTACGGAATTTAAGATGTCAGTTATATGTCTCTCTAGGTTAAAATAATATTGTACTTACAATAGTAGTCTATTCGAGTATCGATAATGTTAGTTCTTTTGTGTAAGAGCGTGTGAGACGTTTGATATGAGGTGTTTTGTAGGTTTTTCAGCTTTATTGATGTTGCAAATGCATGTAGATGTTATCAGAACTAATGTCACAATGTTCACATTTTCATATTGAATAGCCATTCATCAATTAACAGTATTCGCAAATTTTTATTCATTTGTTTTAACAATTTTCACTCATAATGCTTTTGTGTTGCACAATGCACTAACGGGATCCAGTGACAGAAAATAAAACATGAAGTCTTCAATAGAATTTCAGACTTTCTTCGGTTTATCAAATTATAATAAAAAGAATAATAGTAACTTGCTAGGCAGAGCCTGTACTATGGTAACCAGACTGCTGATAGTAATTCTTAAATATTATTAAATACATACATATCATAGACAAATGACACCCAGACACAGAACCGATGATTGTGCTCCTCATACAATTATTTATCCTGGGTGGGAATCGAATCAACAACCTGCCTCAGCAGTCAGGATCACTAACCACTAGACCAAAAGGCTCGTCAATTAGGTTATACCATTTTCTAGTAAGTACATTTATGGAGGTACCGAATTATACAACAAGTGACTCCTCCTGTTAAACTATTGTTTGGCTCAAAGTTGACCTAAGTGCTTGTGTGGGCATCCAAAACTTAAACATTTTGTCAGTCTAGGGACTGCCTACCCTGACGGCGGCAACAGTCAACGTCAACGTCAGCAAGTAATTGAAAAAAAAAACGCGAAAATTTCGCAACGGAAATAATAAATGTTCTGGAGAAAAGAAACATTAAATATTTAGTTATTTTTAAGATAGTTAGAATGTCGCGTTGTACTGTCACTGTTCCCTAACGTGTGTGGCATGGCTTGCGCACGCCCCCGAACGCTGTGTGACGTCAGAGGCGCGGTTGGCAGGACCTGTACCACCAGTCGTACCAGAGAGTCGGCGTCGTGTTCGCCTCCATCACCAACTACCACGAGTTCTACATGGAGCTGGACGGCAACAACCAGGGCATGGAGTGTCTCAGGCTCTTGAACGAGATTATAGCTGACTTTGATGAGGTGATTATTACTAATTTTACATTTTAATTGCTACTGTTTTACTTCATCGGCTATGTAAATAATGGGACTTTGTGTCTCTATTATCATATCACATTTCCGTGGCTGGCGTGAACACATTGTCATGTCGACTTCTATGTTTTTTTTTATTGGCGTAATACTTCCTACGCATTAGGAATTATTTTTTTATTTTAGGGAATTTATTTGAAACAAAAAAAATATAGTTTCAAAAATACATAAATTTTGGAGCAATCGACTGGAATTTTTTTTTTTTAAGGTATAGGGGGCAAACGAGCAGACGGGTCACCTTATGGTAAATGACTATCGCCGCCCATGGGCACCTGTAACTCAAGAGTCACAAGTGCGTTGCCGCCCTTTAAGATGGGAATATGGGAAGAGGGGAAGAGCGGGAAGACGGGAGAGAGGGATTAGATGTGAGGAGAGGGGGGAGAGAGGAAGGACGGGAATAGGGGAGAGGGAAGGGTTAGGGCCTCCGGTAACCTCACTAACGTGGCGAAAAGCAATGCATTGACATCTCGCATTTTAACATGTCTAACTTGACAAAACCTCATGTCAAATTATTTCGATTCACATGATTTTG
The DNA here is from genome assembly GCA_963859945.1 of Euplagia quadripunctaria. Classification (NCBI taxonomy): domain Eukaryota; kingdom Metazoa; phylum Arthropoda; class Insecta; order Lepidoptera; family Erebidae; genus Euplagia; species Euplagia quadripunctaria. Next base: position 10,929,405 of record OY982564.1, on the reverse strand, counting down.
TGAATGAACATTGATATTTTCTTATATCAACACTTACACTCAGTCACCAAAATAATATTCATTATTTGAAATCTCAACATATACATATAACCGTCGAAACTTAAAAATGGCCACCCTGACAAATAGCAATTTTAAACATGTCAACATTTTCACGCCAGCCACGGATTTATTGATTATACTTTCTGCAAAAACCTCGCATAAAGCGGGCTTAATGCCGTAGGCATTTTCTACCAATGAACCTTTGGGTGATGCAAAGATGTGTGTGGCAGGTGTATATTAGTTCATTAGTTCTACATGTAGAACTGTAGAACATTACTTCTACTAACTCAAAATATCCTTCGACCAGGATAGATACCATACCGGCTACCAATCTGCGACTTAACGGTTAAAACTTTTGATATTGTATAACAGCTGTGTAAATTTTGTCAGTCTACCTTATTAGAGTTTAGGGAATCAAGTCGAAAAAACTCTGAAAAAAATATCTTGGGGCCAGACGGAGATAGAGAGCGTAGCGTAGAGTATACGTTGGAAGCAAATTGTAGAGAGCCTGGTCTTGAAATTCAGCTGGTCGAGAATGGATTTGTTTGTTCTTCTTGCTGTCGACTCTGATCATTTATCCAAAACCCTTCTCATTATATATTCTCTGTAAAAGTGAAAGAAGTGGGAATAAGATACATCCTTCGTGGTTTCCTTTTCCTGGTTTGAATGGCCCGAGATCACATCATTAATCCTGATCATCGATTCACCATCTTCGTACAGGTTCAATCGATGCCGAGAGATGTGAGGGGACACCTATTTCTCTCAGATTACACGCTATCCTGGAGTGCGAAGGAGTGGCCATATAACTGTCAAGTATCCTCGCGGGTGCATGGTCGCTCCTAGAACCCTGTGAACGCCCCAGGAGGCTTTTGTTCTTCTGGAAGGAGCTAGGCTGGCTCAACTAGTCAGCTTATCCGAACGCATAATGGACCGCTTATGAGTCTAAATGCGGAAACAGAACCCCATACGAATTCGCTCAGAATATGCCATAAGCAGTCCCACCGTACCACAGTCAAATGCCTAAATCAATGAACCACATGCCATGCATCGCCATATTGAACTCCCGACTCCTCTCTATCAGTCGGCCTTTGACAAAACCAGCCTGTTCACTTGGTATTTGCCATTGCGGATAGCATAGCACACGAAGCAATATCAGCAATATCTCGCTGGCATGACATATAAGAGCAACCGTTCCATAGTTCCCGCACGTTTTTGTTTCTTTCTTGTGAATTAGATTTATTAAGGACACCAGTCAGTGAGCCACTTGCCTGTTCGCCAAACCTGACTACATAAGTCCAACAGGATCTGCATGCCTATGTCCCCTAGGTGTATTATTTCTTAAGCGACTATTGAGTCTCTTCCGGCTGGTTTGTTGCCCTTGAGTTTCCGTAGAGCACCCCTAACCTCAGACTCTAGTATAAGAGGTTCTATTTTCTGCTCTTCAATCTGTATAGTCCTTTTTACCGATGTCGTCCCGGCGATGCCGTCAGCGTATATTATATATACCACAGTAACAACACCAGACAAAAATTTAGAGGAATAAGTTTTTAACAAAAGTGTTTTTGGATAAATAATTATTTAAAATATTAAATCTTAAGCTTGTATTTAATTTATGATAAAGAGCAGTCATTTGGTAATTGCCACATCTGTTTCCCAGAGAAGGTGTTTCACGAATTTCCATGTTCTATCACTTTCGCATCACATAAATAACTATATTTCATTGAGGCCTCCTCCTGACACGTATACTGGCCTACCTAATTATGATAATAAGTAGTTTTAGTTAATAATATACAAATCAATAAATCTCCAAGGTCTAGTCTATTTCTATACCAACATTTATCAAAACTGGTTCAGCGGTTTAGGTGTGAAAACAGACAAATAAATAAAATTGAAGTGTCTGTTTGTAATGTCAAAATAATAGTTTTTTTTTAAGCTCGTATAGTTATTTGCACAATACCTTATGCCTAAAGACAATGTTTATTTTTTTTGCCTGTCTGTTTGTTTGTTTCGGCTAATCTCCGGTACGGGTGGACCGATTTCCACGGGACTTTCACTGAAAGATAGCTGGTGTTATAAGGAGTAACTTAGGCTACTTTTATTTTGGAAAAAGAATTAGGATTCCGCGCAAAATATATAAATAGGTACACGTGAGCGAAGCTGCGCGGGTACTGCTAGTTTATAATATAGTAAAGTAGTAGTGAAAGGGCCGCTAGAGGGGTGCCAATGAGGTGCTGATCCTGGGTGCTGTCGACATTTAATCCGCCTCTGCCTGACTGATTAGGTCAGAGTAAAATAACAAAAAAAATAGGATTCTCGAAAGTCTTGTTATTTCGTCTGAATTTGCTTAAGGCTGCTTGTACTTAATTAATTTACACTTCGCTTATTTACAGCTTTTGGGTGAAGAACGTTTTGGTGCCATAGATAAAATCAAGACAGTCGGTTCTACGTACATGGCTGCAGTTGGTTTGATACCTGACAGGAAGATGACTGACGAACCGAGCACTCGTAAACATATGGCGACATTGGTTGAATTCGTATTCGCTATGAGGGATAAATTGAAGGACATCAATGATAACTCGTATAATAACTTCATGTTACGAGTTGGTAAGTTATAATCAATAAATATATGGTTTATATTTAATTAAGACAAAACTTTTAAACGGGTTTACTTAATTTTTTTGCAGGTATCAACCTGGGTCCAGTAGTTGCCGGTGTGATAGGTGCCCGAAAACCACAATATGATATTTGGGGCAACACAGTCAATGTAGCATCTCGTATGGACTCTACGGGGCTGCCGAACCATACTCAAGTTACTGAAGAGGTTTATCAGGTGCTGAAGGATTTGCCCTACCAATTTGTATGTAGAGGGAAGGTAAAGGTTAAAGGGAAGGGTGAAATGACCACGTACTTCCTCACAGACAGAGCTCCTGCTAACGGTTCCGTATCAAATTCATCTAATGGGCAAACATCTAATCCTCCAACAGCTTATGGCGGAGTAGCGACTCCACTTGCAATGTTACAAAATTCCGCTAGGAGAGCTGCGGCGCAACCTTCAAGACTACCTCCTGTAAGAGAATCCTCTGTTGCTGGCGAAAACGAACCTTTGTTACCATCAAATGGACATCAAAGTAACGGCAATAACAAAGGTAGCAAAGGCAGGCGAAACAAAGACAGTGATGACAATCCTCCGCCGCCCCCACCTCACGGTGTAGGGGGTAATCCACGATGGCCACCGCCGCGAGCTCTAGTACCACCCTGGCCGCGCCCGCAGGAACCACGACCCGTCGCGGCACACAAACGTCGCGCCCCTACCCGGTTACCGCGACCACGCTCAAGTGAAAGCTTGCCTTTAGCGAGAAGCCCGCGCGTACATTCTTCTGCCGATGAACTCAGTTCTCTTACACGTTCACCTAGCCTTAGTTCCTCCGATGAAAGCTATTCAAGAACTACAGACGCTTCACCGTCGCCACCGAGACCATCACAATGGTTGCCACCTTCTCGACCGCCGCGCACTAATTCAAGCCCCGCATACGATTACCCCCCCGTCCGACCTGGCAAACCCATCGTAAATCATGTCAGTGAGATATATGCGAAACACAAGATGGTGAGAAAACCATCTCTTGAAGACAAATTCCTTGATGAAAACGTCGAATTCCAGAAGGAAGAGGAGAAGTTGCAAAGGAGTATTATAAACATGCTTCAGGCCTCCGCGAAACGTGACGGCTGTTGTCAAACTGATAAAAAGGATGTAGCTGGTCGACTTGGACAACGAACTAGTTCATTCTCTAGTTCAGGGAGTCGGCCAACAAATCTAAAGCACCTTAACCATGATTCTCGGGAGCCATTTGCAAAGCGAAGTCCGTCCGATGTAGCATGTGTGCCACCCTTCGAGAGAGAAATTCAGCGATTGCTAGACGACAAGAATTTCATCAAAATGAATCCTCCTAAAACTGAGCGAAAAGAACTGAAACTTGAACTTAGGTAGGTTACTTTTTTATAGAAGTTGTGTAATCTAATCAGTAAAACTGTCATGCACAATATTTATATTCCTACATTTTAGGGGCGCGAATCCTTCACTGGAACCGATGCGTAACTGCAATAATAACAACAGTAGTCCGCTTCACGCAGTGGGCTTGGCAGCTATTACTCAAGTAGCTCGAAACGAAGCGGCCAGTCCAGGGCGTGCCCAGGCTGAGTTCCCGGGCGTACTACCCACTGACGTTGTTGTGCAGCTACCATCGCCGGTCCATGAACGACGTCGAAACAGGTACTTAGTTACATGATACGTGTATACGACTAGAACAACAGACAGTCTAAGTTGTTTCTGGCAGAGGAAGTTTGACGGTGGCGTGGAAGACCAACGTCCCTGAAATCCTAGCTAGCATTAGTCGTACATATCCTAAATCCAGCTGCATAGATCATAAACCAGAAGCAGTAATAATTTCTAAAAAATAAAGAATAGAAGTGTTTACCTCAAGAGCAATCTACATCACATTTTTATGTTTTTCTATGTCCGGTACACTAAACTTTGCAACATAGAACAACCTGAACTATATCTCAATTAATTTTTAAATCTGTTGTATGACAATAATTGTATTTTTGTAGCCCACCTAGTGAAAGAAAAGTAGAACCAGTCATTGTCAGGGAGAAGGATAAGGAGATCCAGGAGAGACTAAATCACCGGGTAAGCCTTATTGTATAAACAAGCTACATTGTAAATGTAATTCCTCATTTGTTCAAATTGGCAAATAAAAAGAATTATACCTCTAGGTGACCACTTCTAATCATAGAGAAATGGGTCTCTACGGAGAAAGTCAATCCGAATGGAGTTCGTCGTGCTCGGAGGGGGAAGGGGATGGTGAGGGAGGCCAGCCGGAGAGCACCGGGTATACAACGGACGATCCCGCGTTAGAAAACGTGTCCATGCTCAACGAGGCGGGGCTCACGGATGCCGAAGCGGCGCTCAGTGACGTCAACTCGTGCTACTTCGACCGTGACGACGACGTCTCGTCCCGCGCCTCCTCCCGCCTACTCGACTCTGAAGCTCTAGTCTCGCTCGAGTCCCTCAGCGCCATCTACGATTCCGACGAGCCCGCTCACAGGTACCTCGCGAACATTCGCACCGTGAGTGAGTCTATCACGAGGAACTTCGGACAACCAGCGCACGTTACCGACGGCGAAAGTGATGTGTAGTGATACTATGTGATATGAGAGTGATAAGGTTCGACTTTGTGAATCGACTGTGTACCTACGTTTCGATTATTTTTCCTCGTGTACTGCCTTTTGGTCAATTGTGATAAACATCTCTTAATTGAAGGATCCTTACAATAACTCTCTTTATTTTAGTACGGACCGTTTATTGGAGAAACGATTCATTTGGCTCTCTAATAACAAGCGAATACTCAAAATGTAATTTTCTCGCTTTTTGTTTGTTTATGGATTGATTGTTTTATTGTGAGGAAAGGCATCGTTTTTCGCAGATGCGGTATTATATAATTGTTGCTAACGTGCCTGTACTTTGATGATTTTGTACTATGTAAATTGTGTCAATATGTACCTATTAAAGTTACACTGTATGATATTCATGTACAGCTGAATGTGCCATGTGATGGCGCGACGCATCATCTGTAGGAGTATGCGATGATCTCTACAATTATAAGGTGCTCTGACTTAGAATTATTATTGGTTTGTCTTGTGATAACGGTATAGGAATTCAAATTTGAGCGACCAATCTCTGTTAATGTCAGTGTTCTAGAATAAGGGCTGGTCCCTGACCTGTAAAGTCTAATTCGTCTCTATGTTTCCTGAGACAATAGACTTAGTAAAGTGGTGTGAACTAACTTCGTAAGTACGTAAATATAATGCATTTCAAAGTATCTTTAGAGTAAACGCTGTTACCACGATCTGACTATTATGCTATGTAGTATTCTTTTATCTGCCTTATATATGAAACATTTATGTAAATTAAGACAGTAATTGTAGTGTTCTGTCAATATTCATTAACATTTTTCGATATATAATGACAGTTTTGGCCTTTATTCCGTAATCTAGTCATTAATGATTTCTCAAGTGTTGGTCTTTTTCATAAAATATATTGTGCCATTGTGACTGAGTCCCTATTTTTGCTGGTTTTAAGATCCTCAAAGGAGTCCTTTAAAAGAGGAGGAGAAGTAATATCAAGTAGTTCATAAGTAAACAGCCGTGAGACTTAAAAGTACAACCAATACATAAACACCACTAGTGAATATTTGTTGTAGAATATTCTCTGTATTAATAAATATCAATTATTTATATTATTTAATTGTAACACGTTTATATGTGTCAATTTCATAGAATGGTCGTTATTTTAGTGTAAAAACATGCAGATAACAATTCATAAACATATATTTCTCATTTGAGGCACATGTAGCCTCTTATTGTAAGTTCATTACAAGCAATGCAACGTTACTTTGTTATTTGTGTACTTAAATGTAATGTCAATAATATCTTGATGATTATATGTATGATAAAATTTTTATATTTTCTTTTTGTAACGAACTTCATATTTACATACCGCAACAGTTTTGTTGATATCAATTGAAAGTTGTTTCACGTCGTTAAAGTACAGATAAGATTGGTACTTATTTTATTACGTTTGATATTTTTTTATTATAAATTGAAAATGTTTTTATGACATTTTTCCGTTTTTGATATTCTATCCCGCTTAGGGGTTAGTTACGAATGCTTAACGTGGATTGAAAAATATGTTGTTGTCTGAGACTTGTACATAGGATGAGCACGAAAGAGGTGCTCCAGTGAGATCTAGAGATTGTTAATCTATGTAAATATGTACTTATTGTTAATCACCTATCAAGTGCTATTCCACTTAAAATATCTAAGTATACCACGCTGTGAAGAAACATTATTTTTTGAAGGAGTCCTCTTGTTTGCTATTTTTATTCTGATATTTCGAAATAATGTTTTTCATGTTGATGGATGTACACATAGTGCCAAACTACTTTTATGTATATGCTTGTATTCAAAATGATTTGTTTGACACTTGAGTATAATATGTTATGTTTTTGATATAAAAGTTTACTAATTCATGTCGTTTAAATTCAAATTACATAAGTTTTCTAATTGAAGAAATAGATCTGACCTTATGTGTAGGTAGGAGAGTAGTGAATGATATATATTTGAATGTTTTTTATTATACTCATTGAGGAATTACCACATTATTATAATAGCAATTACGTGTATTTGACTGCCGAATTATAATTGATTAGAAAGAAAGTAAGAGTACATAATTTTATTTTGCTGTGGTATTCACATTGATGCTATTTACTCATCGAAAGCAGAAAATAATATATTAATGTTTAATGTATAGGACCACTGACACACCTCGTAATGCTGATGTTGCTTAGGTTATTTTTTCGAGGCTTTGAGGGTCGATTTTAATTCGAGTCCTTGAACTTTTAAAAATAACCATGTCAAAATTAAAGATTTCTTAGGACGAGTGAAGTTTGTCACTTTCTTTACAAGAAAAAAACTTATGATTCTTTTTTTTGAATAAATTGGCAATAAACCGCTCACGATAAGGTCCTGAGCGGCAAGGTTACGGATGCCTGTCAGTAGTTGCAAAAGTAGTGGTATTCTCTATGCCAACTTCAATCCTCTCCATGAAGCTCTAATAAAAATTATATCCATTTTTATAAGTACTCAAAATGTCAGAGTAATAGTGCAGGTTTATTATCACCTATTCTTTTCTGTCTCAACCCTAAACACAGTCGCAATTTTCTGCGCACCCATATAATAAAAAACTGTTTTTGTTCAAATTTTATGTGAATAGGAAACAGCTCGGATAAAAATTACCTAAAACCTAATATTTCATAGAACAATTATAATGTCACATATATAATTTATATAGGGAACTTGAATTACGCCTTATGTAGCAATTGTATTGTGTATTTTTATTTATTTTTATTCAATTACATAAGCAATATTAATTACTTATTATGAATTAAAAGTGGTTTACATTACCGGAATCTGATATTTTATTGACGTTCGTACCTTCGTACTTTTATTGACAACCTTATCAAATCCATTTCGATGGAGATGTCTTTGAAAAAAAGAGACAATCACAAAGCACATAATTATTCGACTTTATTGTATATGTATGTATGAAACTAGCTGTTGCCAGCGCAGTGGACACTGGTATTTCAGTATTTTAAGTTTACAGATACTATAGATACAGATTGAAATATTATTAAGTACTACGTTACCTTCTACTACCCTACTTTCTACTTACCTTCAAGTTGTTTGATGTTACAAGCACTATGATGACTTCTTTTGTAAGATTGTTTACCACTTTAGTGGTTAATAAAATAGGGACTTTGTATTCATATCACAACAAATACTTAGAAGTTCTTGGTCTTGAAACTTCTATTACGTATAATAAAAGTTAAGGAAAAAAATTGCTTGGTCTTGTGTGTACATAAGTGTGGCCTCCATCTTTTCAGTTAACATTGTTATGTCACATAGGTTTGCAGGTCAGGTACACAGTGTCGGTTGTACGTGTGCTAAGCATACTAATGCCCTTCGCCTTGAACCGAGTCACAAGCCGCATTGCTATAAAACCGACAACAACGTGTTATAATACTTCTTTTACACGACCACGTGGTGTTTCTTTTATAATTTACAGAACACAAATACTGTAAATTCCTAAGTAAAATATTATCATATTCCTCTCCACCTCTTTATTCTTTTTTTCCTTGCTAAAAAAGTTTATTATGTGCAAGTAGCCCTAGGAAATAAAACCTCCTAGTAACCTCCAGTGGCGTCGCCACTGATACCATACATTACGCCACTGTGGCGTAATTATGCCATCTGAGGCTCGTGGCTAATTCATTAATTCATTTTGTAATTAGTGCCTCCTGTGTTCAGGACCTTTGGTGCCCGGGGCCCCCTCGAGCCGGGGACCCGTGGCATTTTCCCCGCTCTGCCCACTGAGTTATTACTAGCGGCTCAGCCACCCTATTGTTACGCCACTGTATGGTATTGTTTAATAAAAACATCAATATCGGAATATAGTAGTCTATGATTACTGATAATTAATATCATAAATTAATATTACATAGTAAGGTAACTTTCGCAGCAAATTATCGCTAAGAAATATATGGCGCTGATTGTTATCTGTAAACGTTGGCATGGCGATATTGATTATATAGTTTTTGTTTAACTCCTAAAAAGGTAGATACTAGCTACAAAGAGGTTACTGTATTGCATGACATCAGCATCAAGTTATGATTGAGTGGGACATGTTTTTACGTTAGTGAAGCTCTTGTATTCACTATGAATATCAAGCGAGTAGTTAGTAAGTTTTGGTTTATAAGCTTGATTTGAGATTTATTTTTGAAAGGTAGCCTGAACATTACCAGTTTCGCACTTCTCGCAACTTAATGACTCAGTTATGCCGTAATCAGGGACAGTTTCATTCAAAATAATGTGTAATAGTCGGTATGCGCACAAAATACAAACCGGAGCGAGGTATGACGCGGTACGGTGCGACGGGCCACCACCACAGGCACACAGCTGCGGGCCGCGACGCCGGCAGCGATTGGCTGCACGCGGGAACCGGTCGCGCTGCGTCCCGCCGCCCTGCCCCGCGCCGCTACAAACAACTTCAAATTCTTATTCATGTTTCTTGCCACGACCGTTGCTGCCGTTTGAGTGCGCGCTCTGTGCGCCCGTGTTTTGCGTAATCTTATCGATATGTGTTCGAAGTTGAATGTGAATCAAGTGTTTGATGTGTGAATCTAACCTTAAAATAAGTGCATAGTGTACAGGACCGGTGGTACGACGATACACTTTGGTTGCACTATGAAAACACACGTACGACCTACTGTTTTTGTTCTTTTTGTATCGCGGGTGCTTCGTGAGCGGGTTCGACACGGGGCTACCTTTGCCATGTGTATCAGATAGTGTAATGCTCCTATTAGTTTGTAGACAAACTGATATGCTAGCTAGTGGATATTACGACGCCTTGTGAGTTTTGGTGATTCATAGTGCTCACTGCTCGGTGCCGAAATGAAGGTGACGGTTTGTTTTGGGTCTGTGCGGGTGCTGGTGCCCTGTGGCGCTGGCGACCTGCTGGTCAGGGACCTCGTACGAGAGGCAACGCACCGGTATAAGAAAGCTACTGGACAGGTTAGTGAATTAAATAAATTATCCATATGTGGTTAAAACATATCTAGTTGTTTACGTTCTTCAAATTACTCATACTTATCTTATACATTATACCTAGCCTTACTAATAAAACAGTTTCATAAAAATAAGTAAAACAAGTGTCTTTGGGGTAACTTTGAAGTGATGGATGTAGATGTAGGCTGCGTTCGTTGAGGGTGCTTTGAGTGCGTACGCTAGAAACATCCTTCGGAACTCCCCGAACGGGCAAAACCGTTGTAGTCAGGAACGTAGTATGTGTGAAACTGTTACTGGCAGGTGTTACTGTCAATATGATGATTAAGGAATAAATGTATAAAAGCTTACTGGATCTTTATATAAAGTCGCATAAACTTTCGTTCTTCATCAAGTAGTAAGAAGTTATTTCGGAGAGAGGTTTACCAAATTTTTGTGTAAGCATCAAAGAAAAGTACTTTAAGGATTGGACCATGTCAGTAAGGTCACTTATAAGATTTCAGGGTAACAATCTGTTTATCCATTAGAAAAAAAATTATTTCGGTTATTAAGTTAAGTAATTGAATACTGACTTTGTATATTTTGTTGTTGAAAGTTCATTTAATATTCTGATATTCTAATTACTCATGCTCATGACATTTTATTTAAGTGTTTTTGTGTTATAACTTGAATATTATAGTTCAAAATGTTCACTTCACAAAGTTCACATATAATATATACCTATAAACATGTTTATATTTACATAAGATGATGGTACCTACCTGTTATTTCACTTGTTTAAAATTTTTATTAACTATGAAAACATTGATATTTTCTGTTCTCATAAACTGTAAATTTTAGTTTAGTAGTATATATACCTATGCCTACACACAATCACACTTTATTGAACTTGATGGTTACAAAATTATTATGCATCACATCAGAGGTTTTTAAGCCTTAACCTTCACTACTGCCATTAGCACACCTGGGCATATACCTACCCCTCTCCAAAAGGCACAAGCCCTTCCTTGTTATAACAAAGAGATATAAATTAAGCAAACTTTGTATCTGTAGAGAATTCAAACAATAAAAGTAGATTTTGTAGATTGGGATTTCTTTGTTTGACTATAGATAGCATTACGGTATTCCCTAAATTTAAATTCTTCAGAAATTCTTCAGAGTTTGATAGCTAACAGATAGCTTAGTTATATTATGTTCAGTGTCAGTTTATTGATTGTTGAACTTGAAAGACATGAATTTTGAAACATATTTTTTTAAGCACGAAAAAAAACAGTAAAAAAGGGCCAAAAGCTAAGTTTATATGTATAGGTTTTCAGATGATGTTATTTATTTCCTTCAACACTGTTTTGTATGTATTGACACATTGTTAGTTAGTCACAACATAGGACAGAAGTAGTAAAAGAGATATTACTTACCTTTACTCATTACATTACACACCTCTACATACTACACCTCATTTCATCATCATCGCTTAGGGGCCATCCATAAATTACATCACACGAAGATCATGATTTTTGGACCCCCCTCCCTGGTGTGACGTCATATATTTTGCAACTTTACACCCAAAACTGAAAAGACCAGTTCTAAAAGTTTCTAAAAGTTATTTTTTTAATAAAAGTGTAGTAGCCGGTGAAACGTCCAGCTGTCAGAGCTATACCCCCCGTCGAACGCCCCTCACCCCCCGACGGGCCCCGCGCGGTGCGGAGGGGGTCAACTGTGTCGCGGATTTTTAACAAAAACCTTTGTAACAGCTAAAATATAACAGCTACAGCGAAGATAAAAATACTGACAAATAGCTAGACTCTTATAGATGCCAGTTATCTACTTCAAAATTCGATAGTAATAATCTATAATACTTAAAATGAGGTTTATTACGAGGTCTCGAGTGAAAAAAAAAAAATAAATCTATAAATTTGTTTCGTAAGCCTAAAATACAATATTTATTTAAAATAAAACATTTAAAAACAAAACTAGGTTCAATTCCCTTTCATATGATACTAATATGTTGATATATAATTATAATCTTATTAGAATTTATTCACATTAGAAAGTTGATCTATTTAGAATTGCCGAAAATCCGCTCAAACGTCCAGGCAATTAAAGAGGCCCAATACTTTTTTACATCTAAAATAAATAAAAATAAAAATACTGGCATATAGCTAGACGTATATAGATGGAAGTTATCTATTTTTAAAATTCAATAGTGAATATTTATAATACTTAAATTGAGGTTTAATATGACGCCTCGAGTAAAAAAAAAAAAAAAATCTAGAAATTCGTTTCGTAAGCCTAAAATACAATATTTATTTAAAATAAAACATTTAAAAATAAAACTAGGTTCAATTCCCTTTAATATGATACTAATATGTTGATATATAATTATAATCTTATTAGAATTTATTCACATTAGAAAGTTGATCTATTTAGAATTGCCGAAAATCCGCTCAAACGTCCAGGCAATTAAAGAGGCCCAATACTTTTTTACATCTAAAATAAATAAAAATAAAAATACTGGCATATAGCTAGACGTATATAGATGGAAGTTATCTATTTTTAAAATTCAATAGTGAATATCTATAATACTCAAATTGAGGTTTAATATGAGGCATCGAGTAAAAAAAAAAAAAAATCTAGAAATTTGTTTCGTAAGCTTAAAATATAATATTTATTTAAAATAAAACATTTTAAAACAAAACTAGGTTCAATTCCCTTTAATATGATACCAATATGTTGATATATAATTATAATCTTACTACAATGTATTTAAATTAGAAAGTGATCTATTTAGAATTTAGAACTTTCTCCACGTATCGTAATCGTTAAAGGGGGCTGTAGTAAATTACAAAAAACGTAAAATCCATTTTTTTTTTTTTTTTAAATATTAATAATAACCAGTCTTCCTAATTACCAGATAAAATTTATTAAAATATATGATATACCATATAAAAACATTACGATTAACCGGCAAACAAAGACGAAATAAGGCGAAATTTTAATCAAAACAAAATAAAAGTTATTTGTATCACATCGAAAAACATACTTACAGACTTTGGATTCTTAAAATTTTTAGATATCCTAAAAGAATGGCTCATAACGATAATTTTGATATATAATACTAATACAAAAGCATAATAAATACATTATTACTTACATTTTAAACGCAGAGCTCAAACAAACAAAATACACAAAAAACACAGAGTCCGGAAACACTCACGCGACATTTCGATCACCATTTTTAATAATTACTGGTAAATTATTGGCGTGCCCTACCACAGACTAATATATACCCATAGACGCAGGATTTAATAGAGAAGAGACTGATATAAAATTTTTAGTCGACTCACGAGCGGGAATAGTCGAAAAACAAGATTCAAAATTATAAACCGTCTAACGCCCACTACGTTTCGCGCCATACATTTTTGGGCCTCTTTTGTTGCCTGGGCGTTTGACGGTATAAAGTTTTGGGCATCATTTGTTGCCTGGGCGTTTGACCGGGTAGTGTGTGTAGTCTTTAGTTTACAGGTATCGTTTTGTGTTAAATACTTTAGCTTTTGATGTGACGTCACGAAGCTTATGACCTCCCTACCCCTTGTCACACTTCGTTGACCCCCTCCCCCCTTAACATGTGCTGTAATTTATGGATGACCCCTTACTTCATAATTTGCGGGGGTACATGAATTGTTAGCTGGCAAATTATTCTTCGTCGTTCTTCTTTGTCGTGGAACAAATCATGAATTCTCTACTCAGAATTCTGTTTAAACGGAAAATTTCGATAGACTAAAATTATTGTATTATATGTATATGTATGTCCAAACATAATGCATTATTCAACCTACGCACTTTAGTTATGCACTTTTGTAGGAATAGAATGACGAATAAGTTCAATATGATATAAAAATCTTTTTACTATAAAGGAGCAATTCTTGTATGTATGTATTTATATTGCGTCTATCTCAGAAACGGATCTAACGATTTTTGATGAAATTTTGTATACAGATACAGTTTTGCATTTTAAATTCAACTGCATAATTGTATTTCCTGTAAAAACATAATCTTACAAAAAGCTACCGAGCGAAGCTCGGTTTCCAAGGTACTATGTATTTATCGTGGATTCGTGAATGTGATGAAAGTAATATATACCTAAACATAAGGGTATATTCTACAATATATATAGCATGGCTAACCTGGTCCCTGGACACCCTACCTAGGAAATATCATATTCTAGTCCTGAAAAAATCAATCGATATCAAACTTCATTTGTAACCTATACACAGGTAAATCTAATGCAAATCGACTGCTCTACGAGGTGTTCGGTTCACTTCAGAATTACTATTACATACCTATCTGGTATTTCGCGCTTACCATTGTAGATACTTGCAATAAAGGCTGTTCGAGAATGTTGAATGTGGCAACCACCTCTTGTTTTTGCACTAATGATCATTTGGTTATGTGGAATGTACGGTGCTAGCCGAACAAGAACCACTTTCGCGACACTGTATCCATACTAAGGGGAGTTAAGCATTAGCAGCATTTGCGTTGCCTCCGTATATCCACCTACTTGCCAAACTAGATTCATGGCAAGACACTCGAATTTCATAACGCAGACGCCATTTGACAACTCATTCATTATTTAGTACAGACCTATAATAGAATATGTAAATCTAAAATCTACCTCTGTTTTCGATATCAAATATCTGAGTTATTGACCTCACGAAAACGAAAAACTACTTACTCATTGTTACATAATATAATATTATATTTTGTTTTAATGTTATGTATTATGCCGTATGCTACCTATATAATTCGTGTAACAGTTTTTTTTTAATATTTCTACTATTTCATTTGTATTAGCTATCCACTGATTCACCTGCATACTTGCATCACTGCCTACGTGCCCTAAGTTTGCGCCTCGTAGGAAGCAGCCGACCTTGTCAGTGTGCAGTCTTACAAACAAATCACTATAAAGTCGTGTGAAACTTTTGTAGTACCTAAAGAGTTTCCTTTTCGGAAATATGGCAAAAAAAATACTTCCTGAGCACGCTAATAATATCCCGGTTTAAGGCTATTTGGCAATTTACATAAATGCCAAACTACTAAAATTTAAATATTTTCGATTAACAAGGGCACAGCACAGCGAAATACTGTTAGCAGAATTACCTATTTATACTAAGCTGCCTGGTAGAAGTATCACGTCACTTATTAATTATTATAGGTTTCATCCGCTCCGCCTGCAATATTGATTATGACTTGTTGCAACATAGTATACCTACTATAATTTCTACACATACAGGTACCCAGGTAATTGAGTTAGTTTTGGCAAGCGTTTACGTTTCTGCATGATTGGTTGTCGGTGGTTACACAACGCGATAGGTCGAACGGTTAAACTATACTTTTGCTGCTCGATAACTGCAGTGAAACGATATGGGAGCGAGACACGCGCTGGTGTCTAATTTTATCGAAAAATACGGAATGTACGTACAACTGGTACCGTTTCTTTTTATTGATTCGAAATTCCAACCCACGTAAGCCTCCAAATTAAGAGATACGATAAAATGTGTTGTATTTGAGTATTTAAGGGTTAATCTTGAAATGCGTAATTAATTCTCTTGGAGTATTTTATTTAAATCGATTTCGATGAATTTTAATTAAACTGTAACATGTAGGTACGTCAATAACCTCAACTTTACCAATTGACCTTTTAGGCACGTTTGTGTACAACAAAAAACTCAAAATGTTTGTACTTGAAGACTATTGTTACGTCACGTATTATTTAACCATGGGAAATAATAAATGTTCAGTTTAGTAAAACAGTCAAAACTCAAACTAAATTGATCTCGATGGTGAAACAATGGGACCGTTGTTGCGGCGCGGCGCGGGCGTTCAGAACGTCAGGTATGCGAGAGGAAAGGGCGGGTGGAAAACTCGAAGCACCTACCGTGCTGTATATCGTGCCTTGATATCACGGCAAGCCCTCAAAGCAGATCTCGCCAACGACTGGTTCTAAGAAAAATTACGAAACATTCTTCGAGATACGACTATAAAATAAACTGGAACATTGCAGGAGAGTTGATGCCTGGAGAGCAGACAGCTCGCTTATCGTAAATCCTTTACACAAACAATGAGCGTTATTGTTCGATTCCCAAAAAAAAGATTAACGTCTACTTGAAATGTTTTATAACTACAGCCATATATCCTGTTCCCCGATTTCCCAAGGTCTTGTTTTCGTGGTGGGTGGATATTAGACGCGTTTATCACCAAATAAAATGTATTTACCATTTATTTTCAGTGTCGTACAGTGTGGAAAAATAACACAAGTAATATCACATACTGCCATATGCTGAACTTCCCGTCAACTGGATAGCCAAGGGTCTTTGTACCGCGTTGTTTTTTTTATTTTTTTTATATATTTTTGTGGATGGTCTGCACATGTTCATTATAATTTACACACCGATCCTTGTGAAGTGTTAACACATTGTATCTGAAGCGACTATTTGTTACTGTGAATACATAAAGTCGCATATCGCATCAGTCATTATCACAGGAAAATATATTGTAAATATCTTTGCACATAAAGTACTGTAGCAACATTAAGATTAATAAAACTACATCTTGGCAGTAGAAACTATCGCTGGCTATTTATTCTCTTTCAGGGTATGATTTTGTTAGAGTTTATAAGGGACCAGCCTCGACTTCCTTTTCGAACAATGCACTTAATAATTTATCGATGAATATACATAAAGAAAGTAGGTACTACAAGGAATTGCGAACGTCTTTTATTTTTGAGTCCATTACAAAAGTTTTAATTCACGTTTATACTTACAAAACTGGCTAAGTTTGATAACGTATGGAGGTCGTAGTATTATTTCCAGTCTT
This sequence comes from Euplagia quadripunctaria, assembly GCA_963859945.1. NCBI lineage: Eukaryota > Metazoa > Arthropoda > Insecta > Lepidoptera > Erebidae > Euplagia > Euplagia quadripunctaria. The sequence continues at coordinate 10,912,317 of OY982564.1, read as the reverse complement.
ATGAGCACCTTTTAATCTTATCTGAAGCTACTAACGTAATTGGGGAAGTAGGACATTAATTTAGTGAAATAATTTAAAATGCATCTGTTTCGTAAGTCATAGTGTATCTTAAGTACTGAAAATATTTTTCTGTAAGAACCATTAGCCACTATTCTCATAAAAGTTATAGGCATATAGTATAATGCCAGTAGATGTATTACTTCAGGTAATAAACCGTTAGATTATATTTACTTAACTCATCTGTATTGGCTTGTAGCGACTCCTGCAGGTAAAAAGTTAAAAGACAACAAGACGACCATCTCCAAAAGGCGTGTATACAGTTCACACAAACGGACAATAGCTAAGCGATACTATTTTTCATACTTCATAAACATTCAAGTTGTAGGCCTTTTAGACTATAGTAACCTTCCCTTCAATCAATGAATGTGTTTAGTTAATGCCAGAAATAAATTATTAATTTTTCAAATTGATTATACCACCAGGAGAAATCTTTCCTACCTGGTTAGATAATAATCATACTCCCCTATTTATACTTACTCTTTCTCTTTTTATTAAATAAAATATCGATGAGTATAAAACATGGTACCTAGTAGTTAAATACTTTCTCTCACGCATTCGTATAAGAAAATTTGATGATGGAGCGTTTCAATTCACAATTTCGCTATACAATCTAACATTCCAAAATTTCTAAGTTATTTTTTATTTTATATGTTACATATATACCTATTACATCCATCGCGATGTCTGGAGCTAACGGATGATGCCTCCGTTTACGATGGCCTGATGACTTAGAAGCTATAGGACATGCCATATTAAGCCACCTTGTTTGTACTGGGTCGTAAAGCAACTGTAATTAGCCTTGTACATAAACGAGGCTAATTACATCAGCCACAATATGCATGCATATTAAGATTACTTCGTGTAGGTACAACACTCATATACTCATAATTTGCAATTTATCTTACTAATATATTGTAATCTTATAATAATAATAAATTAAAATTTTAAAATACCCCCGACTCGAAAATTCTTGCAACGATTGATCTTCGAAAGGCTGAACACATGTACGGTACGATACAAACTAACAAACATTGATTTTTAACCCCCCTACATAAAATCCAGGGGGTGTTATAAGTTTAACATGTGTATCTATGTATCTCTGTGTCTGTCGGTGGCATCATAGCTGCCAAACGGATGAACCGACTTGAGTGCGTTTTTTTTGTTTGAAAGGTGACTTGATCGAGAGTGTTCTTAGATAAGATATAATTCAAGAAAATCTTTTTAGCCGTTCGAAGATCATCAGCTCCTTTGTAATCGTTGAAGGGATTTTCGAGTCGGGGGTGTTTTTAATTTATAATTATCGTTTGAAGTCAGTTAAAAGTACAAGTAACTATATTTATGTTTTTTCTTAGAACAGTAACGGTATAGGTAGGTTCTCTTTTCATATACCTGAAAACCCACATTAAAGGTAATTGGGCGGTTGTTGTCGGCAATTTGTAGCAATGTATAGCGCTCCAGGAAGTAATTTTAGTCGTGATCAATGATCATCTTTATAACATTAAACCATACGTATAATTAATTTCACATTTAATTGTTTGGCATTTTAAACATTAGGAAACATCGGAGGTTTTGAAGTTCCGATATCTTTTATTCAGATTTTTTTTAAATTAATAGCAGTTCATAGTGTTACTATGTTTTTTATTTTGTTAAAAGAATAACAGTATAACACTACTAATGTCATCGGAAGATATTGTAACCTTACTTCGAAGATGTAGTAACGGAGAACTAATCAGGCAATAGGAGCGAAATACATAATTAAATTTTCATTAAAACTTGACAAGTATCCAACCATCTCGTCGCGTCGTGGAATACAAAATGATGTTTATCCTGTATTCTTCAAAATATCTCAAACTTTTATCTGTATTTTTGATGATCAATATTTATAGTATAGCATAACGATTTGTTACCAGAACATTGCTGATGGAAATAACTTTGAAATTTATACATAATCACATAGAGGCTAGCGAAGTACGTGGGCGTAGTCAGGCCACTCAATCAGTTTGCGCCAGGCAACGCAGTATGCCTGACTCACGCGCACGTGCACTCCGCCATGTCATGTCCCATGTCCAATTATGCGACAAATACCTAGTTAGCATTACCTCCGAGTAGTTTAGCATTCCTGATGCTATTGTAACTCGATCTTTCTTAAGAGTCTAGCCACCGTCGCTCGGCGGATCAAGTTCACTTCATTCTTCTTAGAATTGACCACACATAATAAACAACATGAATAGGCAACGAAATAAATGATCAGGCATTATTATAAAAAACTGCCGAAAATTAGACACTGACAGCATCAAATCATACTACTTACACGTACGTGTATATGTTATACATATTGGACTAAGGATTTACCAATTATATTTGAAGTTATATTTTAGCTCTTTAAATTTGTTACTAATCCAAAATTTATCTGTTTTTATAAATACTATCTATACATATTTATATTAGAAGCGACTCAAACATTCATGTTCTCCGTCACCTACACCACTAGTATTATGTTATCTGTGCCTACACTAAGTGGTGGTGCTAGAATTTGATTCACGTCTACGATAGACGTGAATTTGTGTACTAAGTGGGGTTCAGTTGAACCGTCATTATTGCAAATATCATGTGGTATTAACGATTAGGCAAAACATAACTTGCATTTTGTAAAAATCAGAAATAATATCATTTGCGTTACTCCGTTTATATCAATTTCTTAAATGCAACCGAATCCTGTGTTCCTTCGACACTAAAAATGTATCTATCATTGTTGTAAATTCGCTTTATTTTTAGATAAACTTACTACAATAATTTACTGTAATCATAACTCTTACGCTATAAAATACTCAAACAGGGCAGTTGTCTTATGAATAAACGTTTCTTTTTTATTTTGAGAAAGTAATATTTAAAAAAGCTGTTACATCATTAAAACGTTTTTGTTCAGCGGGATGAACACGAAATACAAATCAACTATTAGTAATGTGTGAGGAAATTCACTGTACAATTAATTAAAGATTATATTTGTCTGTTTACTGGGTATAGAGTTAAGCAAGTTCAATGGTATTGCATGAGACGTCAGTCACGGTAACATCTAACTAATAAACAATTAGTTTTACGGCTAGTACTTTGTGTGTGGTTATTATGGCGGCTGTGAGTCACACTGACGCAGTTTGTTCTCAACACAATTATTTATTGTATATAGGTACTGACTATACTGAATCAGAATACATCAATATTAATAAATCGAGGTACAAATGTTTTAGATTCAAACATTCTGTAATTTATATGTGCACTATTAAAATTCAAGCGTATTAAATTATGCTGGATACATTCTTGTATGCTAAACTTCACATAAACTACAGTTATTGTCGTAAGCCTCTATGTTATCTTGTTCATGTCTACCTCTATGTCTTAAATGTTTTCTGTTTGAGTCTCTTGCAAAACTAATTGCTTCGTTATTTTGAGACAATATTTATAAACCCACTAGGGTTCATTACCCCAAACAAGTTGAGGTAAATAAACAATAAAATTTAGAGTTTTTTTTTAAATTCAGTAAAAGAGTAGGCGTTCGTCTTCAAACTCACCTGATGGAAAGTGACTATGAAGACGAAAATGGTACACGCCTATGCAAAAGAAACTTATCTACTTTACTCTTTGTCGTTCCAGGAGTTTAATAACTTATCGGTAAAGTAGTTAATACATTTAATGTAAAAATGTTTTAACAATACTACAAGCCTTTTTTTAATCGGTACTCGAACAAAAAGAAGGATTTTCTAATAACATCGCCGTGGTGTACCTCAGCAATAGAAGTGGCAGAGTCTCTTTCATTTTCTTCGAAAGGAGTTGCAACTTCCGATTGAAGTCCTGCCGTCCGAGACGCAATATATTTTTTACTAAACAAATATGTATAACATAAAAAGTTGTTATATTTCTGTTATCTAGTTGTAATTTGTATCTTACCCGAAAATAACAAGACCTTGAGTCGCCTTGTTCATATATTTAAGGCGTTTATTGTCTAACAAATATCTCTACTCTCAAAATGAACATATATTTTTTGGTCGCTCCTTAAAGCGATGGCTTGTCTCGACAACGCAAAATGTAAGGTTATTTTTCAGTACCTTTTAAGTGCTACTTTTAATACTAAGGCCATACCAGAGCACTTGCCTGTAAAGAGCATTACGCGCAGGAAGCGTTATCAGAAATTTTATCTGTAGTTATGATTTATCGAATCTTACGTTCGCACGTGTACATCTGTTGCATTTTGCATACCTAAGTAATATACAATGTGCGGTATTGTAGGCATTGCGTATCAAATAAAAATACATTATAACTGTCACTTTCAAAAAGATATACGTACCTAATATATTAAGTTTTCATACCTTCGGAATTCGGGTATCACAACGATAAGGGCACGACGACGTGATTACATCGTCTGTCTATTTTTATGTAGTGTAGATAGATATATCTACGTGTAATGCGGATATACTCAAAATAAAAGGTGTGGTAATTTTGTATTGTATAGTATATCACAAGCTAACGCATTGACTTAGCTGTGCAAATTCGATAAGGCAAATCGCCAACTCCAACCCTTTTAAATTACATTTCATTCCATTCGTTATATTTTAAACAAAGTGCTATGAACACATTTCCTAATACAGCGAAAAACTATCTTAGACTGCACAAAATTACAACAATGTCAAGTTCATTTAACAAGTCATCAGCATTCACTTGTCTAGGGAGCGTGATTACCTACAACATTGGAGCACTTTCTGTTAACATTGGACCATGACGAACGATAATTATTAATGCGGTAGGTGATCTTCCCAACAACCTTCTTGACTATCACTGAAAATAACCTTTTTTTTTGTACAATTAACTGTGTTATTGAACACGCACATTCTTTCCCGTACAGATGTTTTTTTAGATAGGCAGTTGAAATGGAGATCTAAGATTGGAGCAGAAATTTTGGACAAAGAGCAGGACAAGCGTGTGACTTCAGGTAATAGCTAGCCAGCAGGCCATGCAGCAACATACCTTGTATCAGTTTTTAACGCATACCCTTTAATTTGTTTTGTTGTTTATTATCAAAGGCTGTAAGTCTATTTGGGTACTTCGTCGATTCACACCATAAGCTGTTCGGACCACGGTGTGAATCGCACAAGGCCCCTTTTTGAATGCGTCGTTTCGGACCAGTGGTGCGAATCGACGAAGTACCCGTCTATTTGGCTTATATGTATGTATACATAAAATTAGAATTGCGGTACCAAAAGTCTTACTTTTTTGTTGGAAAAAACGCATAGTTTCAAATAGTCTACGAATTTGTAAAATATATAAAAAGGCATTAATTAATTGTAAACTTTCTTCAAATAACTATGGCTGTCACTAAAGGCACTTTCTTATAGTAGGCAAGCCATCCATATTAGTTATTACGAATGTATATAATATGAAGTATTCTCATTAACGTCATCAAAAAAGAACAGAGAATCACTGAATTTGTAATACTCACAAATACATTTGGTTTCGGCAGTACAACGAATTTGAAAATGATCTGGGTAATCACGTCTTCTGGTAAACGATCTTTATCAGATGATATAACAATAGAACAGCATATTTTAGACAAAGTTCATCATTATTCTTACTAAGTAAAACCATAAAAAATACACTAGCCAAAGTTACTCATATATTCAACTGTTTACATAACCAAGGCCATTTCATTGCAAAGATTTAATAAGTAGAAACATTTAATTTTGAAATGCATTGTTGAGTGTGCAAACTTTAGGAATCAATTATTTTGTAATCATTATTGTATTTATTAATTATATTGTATGTACAATAATTGAAGAGCGTGAAGGTTCCCTAACTCTCAAACTCGACGCTAAGAGTTAGGAAGTCTTTGGCTTGTCTATGATTACGATTGGAACGACAAAGAATAATTCTAATAAAGATACAATAGAAAAAAGGTTTACAACCTAATTCGGCTATTGAATTTGTTCTTCCTGTATTGTTTGTACTATGGAGAGGAATGCGAATGAATTTGACACTTGTTGCACTTGCTGCTTGCTATTATAATTTGTTGTGTATAGTTATTAACAGTATACGACAAGAAAAAATAATTATGATAAACGCACTATTACACAAAATAACTCGCACGAGGTAGGTTACAGCAGATTTCTACTTACATTAGATCCCCTCACCTTTAGAAGTACCTCCAGCAAGGGAGACTTCTACATATATATTATGTAGAAGTCCCCCTTTTAAACTGCGTAACCGCATAATGTTGTAATTCTGCTGGTAAACCTACATGCTCTTGTGCCTAACATAGGTTTACTAAATTACTATTGCAAATCTCCATTTGCATCTAAAATATTGTTAATCTCCATTAAGGATATTTTTTTCCATTTAATTGTAGATGTAAACAATTTTTGTAGGACCTTAAGTAAAACAAATTATTATAAAGCATTTATTTACGTCCACGTATCGTCTTAAAATGTCAAGTCAATAATTGTAACTTGGATCCTGTTTCCATATGAGCCCAGCTGGATTTTGTATGGAACATAACAATTATTCGTACACTCTCCGTATTCTGTAGACGGTGTATTTGTTTACCTGTTCATTTTCACTCAGGTAAAGCAATAAACCAAGAACTTCCGATCATAACGACTTTTTAAGAGAAGTTCTCTCTTTTTATTTTAAACTATACCCGATGAGGACAAAAAACCGTTCCTTTTTGTCGTTACCCGAATCTAGCCGATCTCGAGATTAAAATGGATGCCATGCCCGAGTATCGTGATGGATAATTCGATTATATTACCAGTCATTAGTGCTGGGATCCACGGTTCAACGTCACGATTTGCCGGACACGATGCCTTACCGGGTCGGCGCTTTGAACGTTATTCTGTCTGTAATGTTATTCAAAGAGACGATACAATTGATTATGTAAATAAATTAAAATCTAATTGAAAACGTTCCTAGCAGATGATATTATTGTCAAACCTGTATACATATATGTACTTGCACACTAAGATCGAGGTAAACAGCGTGTACACATATGGATATTTATGTGTATAGTATTCCTTATTTGCACCAGGCACTTAGGTATTTTGATGCTAAGATAAGATATTAAAGTAACGACCACCTCTTTCCCACAAGTATCGGTTTAGGTGTCGTGTACCACCACATCCTCTGTTTCAAGTTCCAAAGTACCCTCCCAGTGGTCGATTGCAAAATATTCTTTGTTTTTTATTATTTAAATACACAGTGGAGGCAACTTGCTTGTACATAATATACTTCTATACAATTGATGCGTTATGCATAATACAAAGACCACATAACATGGCATTATACTAATACTAGCTTTTGCTCGCGGCTTCGCCCGCGTTCGCCTCGTTTACCACGGTAAATAGTTTCCCATGTATTAAGCCAGCTCATAAACTATCTGTGTGCCAAATTTCATCCAAATCCGTTCAGCCGTTTTTGCGTAAAAGTGTAAAAAACATCCATCTATCCTCAAAAACCTTTACAAGTACCTTTTTCTTTTATTATTACTATGTATCGGATCGTGGACGGATATTTAATTATGATAAAATGTAAGGACTACCAATATTTCAAAATGTCCCTAATTAAACTTCAGAACAAACGATATACTTAGTCGTTACATTTTGGTATTAACGGATACGGTGTGATGGATATATATGTATGTAGTTAATGTAGTACAACGTGCTATGGTAACTGTCTTTCGCTAGACAGTTTTTATTCGGCGTGGTAATTATTTGTGGAGAGGGAGCCGGCCCTGTGGAATGTTACCTGCCGTCCTATTTCGGTTTATAGAATGATACTATCGCCCTTACTGTCTACGATGATGATACAGGAATATTTTTACCGACGCTACTTTGTGTGAAGTTAAAGTTTTGAGTTATATTGTGTATTGTGTTATAAAAAAAGTTACCGGATTTCCGTTGTGATCGCTTTTAGCGTCTTTTGTAGAAGTAATCGAAAAATCTATCAAAAACACTCAAAAAAGTTAAACCGACTTCAAAAAACACTAACAAATGTCACTGTAAAGTGAAAAATAAAATTTATTACAAACTTCTAATATACATAACAGGTAACAGGTTTTTTTTAATCGGTCCATAGATGATGGAAGTATCGGTGAACATACATAAAAAAATACATACAGCTGAAGATAGAATCTCCGCCTTTTGTATTATTAAATGAATTAAAGCCTATTTGAGAAACATTTTTTTAAGGGGGTTATAAACATAAAATTTATAGGTCATGGGGTTTTTCTTGTTAATCTTCTATGCATAAAGGAACATCATTACGTTAGCTGTATGTTCCAATATTTTAAAAAAATCTTTTCAATTCGGTTGCATGTTTTTTTTTATCACGACAGATTGAGCGGCAAAATGCTCAAGCTCTTTTAAAGTGTGAATAAAATATAAACCTCATTCCAATTAAATAGAGCCTTAAATCGTACGCCGCTATCTGCTGGACTAGATTATACTACTTGCATACGATTTTCAACTTTAATAACCACCGCAAGCAACCATGATACATTATAGGCTACTCTCTGGGCTTTTCAAATCTTTTTCAATTGCAGTTTAAACCCCTAGTACAAGCAAGCGCTTACTAAGTCTTTTAACTTGTCCTTTGATTCTCCTTCTATCTGGAAGTTGCAATCCACCATAGGATTCGAATGTAATTCACCATCCTCTACTTAGAAGTAATTTACTTACCTAAAGTAACAACAGAGACATTACCAGGAGCCAACTAATTTATTTAGTTTTTAAACCACAACCATTACTTACGTATTCACTCAGGTAATTTCAAAATTTAATTAATAATCATTTGTGACTGGCCTGTTGGTCTAGTTGGTTAGTACCCTGACTGCTGAGCCAGAGGTCGTGAGTTCGATTCCCACCCAGTACAAATTATTGTGTGATGAGCATGATTATTTTTTCTGTGTCTGGGTGTAATTTATCTAGAATATTTATCATATATCATTATTCACATAAGTATGTTTATCAGCAGTCTCAGTACATTCATCAGTATAGGCTCTGCCTAGTTTGGGATCAGACGGCCGTGTGTGAAGTGTGTGAAGTGTGAAGTTATTATTAATATTATTATTAATTAGTCTGACGTCCTACAAAATACATAAAAACTGCATATAACTTTAAACATAAAACCACAGCAAATGTATATCAATGCAACCATGCAGGTAAATTAAACTAATTTTGAATTCGATTTAACTTTTTAATTAGGCCACTTTCTGCAATAATGGTACGTACAATTTGTACTATCTAAAATCTAAACTGTCTTTCAATTTGTGTCCATACAGACATACACACACGGCTTTATCCTCGAAGGGGTAGGCAAAGGTTTAAACACCCACATTTTGCCATCCATAATTAGGTCCCACTGACGTAATTCGGACAAGTCTATAGCCATCAACCGGGCACTTTGGGAATCAAAGATAGTAAACTTGGGAGCATATTAAAAGGAAAAGGGAAAGTTAGGTAAGAAAAGAAGGCAATGGAAGAGAAAGGATATTGATATACGGATGAATTGGAATCTGTAGCTCGAACTGGCTATTGCCGGGAAGTCCGAGCCGAGCACGAGTATTCCTTCAAAATCCAGTGTACTTAATTTGTATTGTCAATGTGTGTATGTTATGCGATATTCGCGCCAACTGTGAACAAACTTGAGGATTCTTTTTTATTGTATGGGTTATACAGGATGTATTTTAAAGGAACACTTACTTAAATCACTGAAAGGGTATGACTCTAGGACTCTAGCGTGCAGTTACAAAAAGAATAGAAAAAAAAGCGTGTGGCACTCGGGGACTGCCGCGGTAAAGCTATTGCATAGCATTTTTTATCAACTAATGCAATTATAATTCTTATTATTTTTTTTTTTGCAGTATTTTTTTTTTCTTTGATATTAATTCAAGTTGAAAGTTATTTTTACGCCACAATGCCGTACTGCTCTGTTTTACAGTGTAAAAATGATAGCAGAAGGGAAAACATTAATAATGGAACTGTTTCTTACCATCGGTAAGTACAATTTTATAATTTTTTTCAATAAAATCTTAAAATTTTATTTAACTAATAATTGACTAGAGATTTAAGCTAAACTCTTCCTTATGTTTTTCACATAAAGCTCAATTTGGTATGATCGGGTCTTATCAGTTTTCAATGTTATTCTCGAATATTCTATTCTACTCGATTAGTGATGTAGTCAGGTAGGATGTTGGTTTTATCAATATGCATACTTTTAAACGTGTTATATTAACTTACTCTAATATTACAAATATTAAATTTTGTTTGTTTGTTTCAGACATATTATAGTTATATTAGTCCTGGGTGGGAATTGAACCCACGAACTCAACTCAGCAGTCAGAATCGCTAAATACTATACCAACGGGTCGACAATTAGACGTATTGCATTTTTGTTCATTGCAGTCACTTATGATTATTGAGACTATGTATTTTCTAAAAAAATAAATATGAATATAGTAACTAAAATCTACTACTAGAGATACATACCATGCCAAATATTATTTATGTAACCACTGTTTTGAATTTTGTTAAGTGTCTAATACAGTCTTTATTATATATGATTATAATACAGATTCTTAAAATTAATAAACATTATTATGCAAGTACTTATTTTTTCACCTTTTTAATGTTACCTTCCCAGATATCCTTCAATTCATATTTTTTTATTCTGCTCCGTCCAAACAGAAGTTAGGTATCGATATTATTGCTAATATTCTAAAATGTGCTACAACACTAAGTAGCGGTACATATCGAAGAATGACACAAATATCGAATTTATTCGTAAAGTGATTAATGTTATAATTGTGTGCATTTAGAATAATGCCACCTGTTGTTGAATAGCTAGCAATGAAGTATTCTTACTTTCAAGATTACGAAACGTTGTAAGTTCTTCTTACGCTATGGCAAAATAACTATTAACATTACGCGTTAAGATATATTATCAAATGTGTGACTTTATGTATTGTAGGTGTTAGGTTTATTTTCGTTACGGAATTTCTTGATTCGGTCGCCGCGCTCGAAGCCCGCGATAAAAGCTATTCAATAGCTTAAAAACTAAGTCCATAATTAATTAATATATAATAATATTGTTATTAACTAGTTTTTTTTTAATGTACATAATTAAAAAAAACTAATCCCAAAGATGACATGAATGTTTCAAGCCTCATTTAGTTATAATAACTTTCACTTGTTTCAAGTCCTATTAAAATTGGTAAGTATTATTTATGCATATAAATCATAAACTTAATATACTACTAAGTTTATGATATAAATAGTGTAGTATTGATTGACCACTATCTCATAAGCGAGTTCCTCGGTGATTGCATGTGTCATTCTCATTATTAGGTAGTCGTAAACATTATTTTGCTATAAAGTCATAAACTTAAATAAGCAGTATTTTTAACATCACTTGTAACTAACAATGTAAACAAATCCATCAATTTTAACCTACTTCTAATGTTGTCGTACCTAAATCAAATTTTCTATGTGTATGTAGTTCGGGCGACACTATAATTTGGCATCTTGGAGGTGATCTGATGATGGGGCCAGGAGGTGAATCAGTAGAACTCTTCAGTGGCAGTAAATCCCTCGAGTTTGGGCTCATAGTCATATGATTCGTATTGACGAGTCCAACAGATTGAGCTTGATAAAGATGGTGTAATAATGAGCTAGGAGGTGGATGGTGGCACTCTTTTTTACTTTTTAAATCGATACGCCATTAAACCGTGTTTTTTTTAGTTTTTCTAAACTATAATTATTAGTATAATGGTCTCAGTATTATAGTCTTCCTATAAGACAAAGTGTGTATTCAGGGAAGTGCCAATAGTAATAAAATATCTATTTCCTGTAAATAAATTGAAATGGTAGCGCGAAAATTTTATTATCTATCCGGCAACGTGACTCATACACAAAACGATAGTTTTAATCTATAAATTCCTAACAAATCTATTTGACGGCCATGAGGCTTATGATTTGGTTTACTGAAGTCTATGTCCTGGCCAGATCCTCAAATTTAGGAATTCATGTGTCCAACCATTTCATGAAATAATCGGTCAAGTCATGATATAGTCTGGCGCTGGTCAGCAAATTACCGTTTGACGATATGAACAGCTAAATGCAGAACTACTTCATGATATTGTCAAACATTAGTGATCATTTCCTACCTCCTACTACTACTTCCTAGTTGGTCCCATTGTAATCAGGTCAAGATCTGATGATGGGATCCTGGAGAAATCTAGAGAACTCTTTAAATATTATAAGCAAACCTATAGCGATTTCGGTATTTTTTATAGTAACTTATGCATTTGCTCTCGGATAGCACCATTTGGTAAAGTGGAAGTGATGATGTACATCATAGATGGCCCCTGGAACTGCTCAATAATTAGTATTTCACGTGTTGCGATTAAATTACTTTAATGTTGTCAAGCAATTCATGCTCATGCACGTCACAATACGTATGAAGTACCAGGAGAACTCCTCAATAGTTAACGTTCCTGAATCGGGCAAAGAAATATTTTGTAAAATGTAGAGTATTGAAAATCCTACTAATATTATAAATGTGACAGTTTGGGAGGATGCATGGATGGTTGTTACCCTTACACGCAAAAATACTGAACCGATTGCGATAAAACTTGGTATGTAGATAGCTGGAGACCTGCATTGACACATATGCCACTTCTTATCCCGATATTCCCAGGTGAAACCGCATGGCACAGCTAGTGTTAAATATTTGTCGGCAGTCCTTTCTAAAGACTGAGTACTTAGTTTGCCGACAATAGTGTTTGATAGAATGATAGTTATTAGCTAATTACCCTTCCTGTGTGAGACACCATGACCTTTCTTTCTTTCTTTACGAAGGCCTTACACTCCCAACACTCGTTCTTAGTAAATTTGATGTCTGACTTGTAGATTATATTTTTCTATTACTTTATGGAGAAATAACGCAAAATCCGGCTTCATACTTCGATGACGCTAGAAGAGTTTCATTTCCAAGACGCACAAGATCAGGTGAATAATAAACTTTCTAGACTTCTACCTAATTTAGAATGCTATTGAAATATCCCATACCAATAAAGTCTTGGTAATTACAGTACTATACATTATTTTTGTTATTACACCATTATCACGGACGTATATAGTATCGTAACATTTTTCAATAGCATGGCAATTTGTACTTAGTCTGACGTACTTGGGCGTGGTAAGCGAATGCCTGCGCGCGCAAATCCTACGCTTTGCAGTCCACGTGGGCAACATGTAACATGGCACTAATTATCAAGTACATTTGTTCATAAGACAAGCATTTTGCACTTCCTCGATAACTACTTTAAAATATTTTAACTAATGTGTTAAATTTCAACCATAATAGTATATTAAGTTTATGATTTCAACATAACATATGTATTAATGTAATCATGGTAAATGGTATGTTTTGTGCTTGTAGTATGCGCGACAGTTTCCTTCCTTGTAATTGCGTTGATTCATAGTTTATTGAGCTAGTTTTATAAATATAAGTGTAATAACGTTATGGTTTATTTACACTTGTACCTGTAGTTGTAATACGGAAGCTATGATTCATATTTTTGTTTCGTCGTTTTATCCCAAGGCTAGTCATATGAAATATGGTTTCATCCAGTTTTATCAGAACAGAAATTACTGTATGCCCCGACTTAAAGTAGTCCGGGTCTACTGGAACGAGTTGACATATTTATTCAAAATCGATATTAATTCCAATAGTCATCTCATTCTACTGTATCTTATAATTTTAAGCGGATTTAGTACATCGCCTACAAATTTAATAAAATTAAAATTTTAAAATTTCAAGTTAAAAAAAAAATGTAAATCATCATGTGGAATGTTATTTATATTGCGTTTTCATTATATCCTTGAATATAAAATTAACAATCATATTAAATCTGTCTCGTACATGACCTCAGTGCTCACGCCCACATAAGCCAGTATACTATCAAAATAATAATAGTGGCTTACAATAGCTTAGACTTACTTCTCAAACATTTTTTGACGTTTAATTCTGATAACCATCATCATCATCTAGTACTGTGTAGCTCACCAACCATCGGGGGTAGTTTGATTTCATCATACCTAGTTTATAGTTATCGTGAAATAGACCCATAGATTGTTTATCTCTTAAGGAGAATGAGTCTTTAAATTGAAGTATACGTTACTAGCAGCAGCAGTTACGCAGCGGTATTACACACCAATATTCAACCAGCTTTAATTTTGGTCTCATGTAATAATTCATGCCATCACCTTTGCCGTCCATTGTGCACGTTTATAACAAGAAAAAAGCAATCAAAATTCGCTCCAACCGGGGATCAAACTCAGGATCTTACTACAGCTCGCTACGTAAAGAATCCAGGGACTAACGATGCAGGCGCATATTTTTGTTACTGCAGTTATGCAAAAGAACGACACGAAAATTAATTAGAAGTAATTTATATTCTATTTCTTTCTTTTCTTGTTCATCAGTGTGGAAAGACTAGGCTTAATAGGTCTATGAATCCGCAACGTACATAGGTATTATGTCCAGTATAACTGTAGCTTGAAACATCCAGTGCGCGCTTTGTTTAAACTCCAGTTACAATAATAATTCCGTCCACGTGATATTTGTGGAACAAAAGCACAGGTAGCTGGGACAATGAGAAAACAGTGTGTGAAGTATTCGAGCTACCTATTGTCCAGCAATCTACGCACTTTTGTGTAGAGTAGTAAGTAGGGTTGACAGTTTTGTATTTACTTCGGTTATTATCCAATCCACCCTAACTTTTTGTTGAGAATGCCTTAAGTTTTTAGTACGTCACTGTACAATTCTATAAAGCAAAAAAAATTGAAATCAATTGGAATAAAGAAACGATACAACCCAGGCAGACCAGGCCTTAAAGTTCATTTTTGTTACAAAGCTTGCCGGTAACTAATTATCAGTTAAATATGCATTTTACACCCACATCCCTAGTTAGCAGTGAAACAGGCTAATTCCGCTAGACAAGGTAGGCTCCGCACAATGCAGTTATCGTTATACAGTATAAATAGTTTCAGACTAACCTGTAATGTAATACAACAAAGTAAATTATCCTCAAAATACACGATTACTTTTAGTGCAATAATTTATAGCTTTTGTTAGTTTTCTAGTATTTTTGTTTTGGGTCCAATATAAATATACGATGATACAACACGTCTGTAACGTCGCGTCGACGACACTTCCTACAAGAATGAGTTTTTAAGAAAAAAGAAAAGCAAGAAAAAGTAAACGAACCTTCAATTTCCCTACGATTCTCTTTTATTCTATTCTACATCAGCACAATTAGGTAAAATGCTTGAAGACCTGCAAAAGTCGAGTCTCGAGACTTATCTTCGGGTGAACATGTGTCAAGCAAAACTTATGACCAACATTGTTGGTTTAAAGTTTAAACGCAAGGTATTTATTACTACTTTTAACTAGTTGCTCAATATGCTATAAGGACCCTAATGAAAAAGCTACAAGGAGAAGCTCATGGACGTATGCATTGTGCCCATTTTCACGTATGTATTATAAATCTGGCCTGATCCTGGTCACAAACGTTACAGTTACACAAACGTTATAGTAAACGGGGCACGATTGTAGGTGTTCGGTTTACATACCGGGTCAGAAACACAGCGCTGCTAAACACAAATCACTTGAAACGTAAAAAGCCGCTACCTAAACTGAAGTGGGAATGCATCAGATGTGGAAAAAATATAAGCGAATAGGTGTTTCATGATACCAGACGGTTCTGAGGAATACCCAGGCGGAGACGGCTGGAGGAACTTGATTCTTACCTGGTACCTGTCATCGTAAACTTCAAAGCAACCGCATTTTCATTCGGTTGCCTCGACAAGAAAATTCTATGTTTTACCCTTTTTGCTCTTCCCTCATATCTCTGCCCCCATCCATTTGAGGTCCATTTAGATCGTACGAGGGGGTTCAGTATCACTTCAAGATCCAGATTACCACTCGCCATCCGGTTGCCTCTCCGATCCGAATCGTTCCATTGCTTTAACTAGTAGACAAAAGCAAGAGAGGCGTCTGCTCTGCAGTGATCATTCTTTCTTAACGTAAACACTATATATATATATACACATATGTATATGAGTCAGCAGTCTTCAAGTAAACTCGCTCAATGCTATATCATAAGTAAAATATTATGAGGTACGAGACTGACTATTTGAGCTCAAATAGGCCACCACCAATACAAATAAATAAAATTGAAGTAGTTTTTTGTAATGTCAAAATAATACTTTTTTTTAAAGCTCATACAGTTATTTGCACGATACCTATGCCTAAAAATCAGTTTTTTGTCTGTCTGTTTGTTGCGGCTAATCTTCGGAACGGGTGGACCGATTTCCACGGACTTTCACTGGCAGATAGCTGGTGTTTATAAGGAGTAACTTTTGCTACTTTTATTTTGGATAGAGAATTAGGGTTTCGCGCAAAATATATAAATTTGTACACACGAGCGAAGCCGCGCGTTAACTGCTAGTTTGTCATAAACCTAAGGGTTAGACCGATGAGCTCGCTATCTGTCTCACCGCATATAATGTAACACTGGTCTGGTTTTAGATCGCCTCAGGTTGCCTATTGATTAGCTGTTATCAGAGGTTTATAGTGTTCCAGTTTATTTGACCGATAACAAAAATTTGGAATGTACGTTCGATCTAAAAATAAAATAGCAAACTGTCATTTGGAGCACTTGTTACGTTGCCTATACAACTTGATACGGTAAGTTTAAGAAGAAAGAAAAAAGAAATTGTCACATTTATCACTGCCACCTATTTTTTTTATGAAAGTATTCGTGCTGAATAACGGCCGTTTCATTTTATCGTACCGATTATTGCTCATCCATCTGGCGTAAGCGGATACTCACAGAGAAGAATTAACGAAAGACCACATTCAGCAATCAAAATAATCACTACATATTATAAAACAAAGTCCTAAAACTGAAAAACTACTGAACCGATTTTCATGCGGTTTTTACTAATAGACAGAGTGATTCATGAGGAAAGTTTATGTGTATAATTTGTACCCGTGCGAAGCCGGGGCGGGTTGCTAGTTTATAATAATTATAATTAAAACCTGTCTACGTAATGGAAGGAATTATCCTGTCTAGCATTCATCCAACAAAATACAGCACAGTTCCTACGTTAAGTAGTTGTTGACTCTTTTACCCCCCTTTCACCGTTGCCCTTGGACCTCTTATTCGCATTTCGCACTAAAATCATTCAATATCTGACAATACTAAAATATACTAAAAAAGGTCATTCCAATGTATTATTTGATATTAGTCTGGTTTTGAAATAGTTGCATTTTGCACGCCAGATGACCAGTAATTTAATACCTTCCAATGATAAAACATTTTGTATCTTGGTTTATCATTACATATTTATATTTACTTTTATTATTATTTTATATTTTGAAAACAGGAAAAAGATCCGATTTTTGAGGTCTAATCAGAAGTTGTATTATTACAAGTTTAGATATGGTCTGCAATATATCACAGTGCCTAGTATTTTTACTTTCTAATACATCACTTTGTGTTAAATAAATGGCTTGATTCGCCAGCTGCCTCTGAAAAGGTTTCTATATGTATATTTTAACATGTTTTAATACTCTTATGAAATAATAACAAGTCACTCCCAGTGTTTGTTTAAATGTCCTAGAATTAGCTAGATCTCACGTGATCTTCACTGTATACGAAAATATAGATATATTTATTTCTATAATATGTATGTATTTAGAAATATATAAGTATGTTTATCAGCAGTCTGGTTACCATAGTACAGGCTCTGCCTAGTTTGGAATCAGACGGCCGTGTGTGAGATGTGTGAAGTTATTATTATTCTCTTTATTCATCTTCTACCATATAAATTACATTTTTAAATATGTACATAAAAATATATATTTAAAAATATAAAAAATAGTACACCACCGACATCGGGTACAGGGACCAAGATACCGGTGGTTAGGGCTCCAAAGACAGGAACCTCCTCACTATACGGGCCGTGTCGAGAAGAACTGCCTTCTGCATCAGTCCCTTGATCCAACCGTCTAACGCGAGCCTCTTAAGGTGTTGATCGAGGCTCTTGGCTATTAATCCATGACCCGATATGACAATCGGAACAATGATCGCCGATTCGACATTCCACATATCGACAATCTCGTGAGACAAATCCAAATATTTGATTTGTTTATCTTTTTTATAAATATATATATATAATAAATCTTCTTGTGTGCTTAGGTCATAGAAAGGCGGGCTCGATGGCTATGGTCCTTATTTTATCAATTATGTAACGATGCCATTACACTGGTTGAACTTTCAGGGGTTCATATAAAACCATTTCTACCGGTTTTCCTTATCAGATTTATTATAGACAATAAATTGATTTCAACACTTCAATAACTATTTTCAATAATTATGTAAAATTTGAGAAAACACGAAAACTACTACTACTGTGTACTGTTTATAGAATTAGTAAGCATTTGATTCGCAAATAAAAAATGGAAAAAATAAGATATCTAAATATTATCGACTTCCCCTAAGAAAGCGTCTTTTTCTTCGCCAGTATCGCGTCAGTGTTATTTGAAAAATATCCAAGTTAAACATACATAATCTGATTGTTACAAATCATAAACAAGTTTCATAATTTTCTTTTGCGATACAATGAAACCACAGAAAGTGGTTTCAGGAATACCGTATCTTTGGTATCGTTCCACAGACCTAAATACTTGCCAACCTCATAGTAAAGCCATCACTCTCGATTTCTATCCCACGATCGGTCACCCTCTGCTGGTCACCCTATACAAAATGTTTATGTAAAATTGTTATAGTAGGCTGCTCTATTGGCTCGCCAGATAAGGACGCTTACACACTGACCGATGCATACAGCTTCCACTTGACTTTTTACGACATACTCCGAGAATAAAGTTTTCACTACACTTTATTCAACCTACTAATGATATTTAAATTAAGTAGGTTAATGGACTTTAATGTCAGTGATTTTTACTCAACCGTAGACGCTCTAATAAATAATATTAATAAACTTTCGTCAATGTCTCAACTGATAAGTCAAGAAACTCATTAATACAAGAGTATTTTGTTTATTGCATAATTTTAATTTATTTTATTTTATAGATAACATCATATTTTACATATTTTAATATGCTAGTTTATGTTAATATGATATAAGAGGTTTTTGAAATAGATTAATGAATAATGTATATATAATACATTCCTATTGAATGTGACTGTTATAGTAAGTGGCACAATGTGCGTATAAGAAAAATCAATGCTGTTTGCCTGAAAGCGAGCAACGAAGGAAACAAGATGCCAAGAGCCTCCGAGATGTCACAGTACCGCTTATTTTTACTTAGTATTTAATATTTCAATATGTAATGGACGATTTCAAGATAGATTGATGCCTTAGGTATGGTTTCTGTCCATTTTAATGACTAGAAGGTCTGTTGGAACTAAATCTACAACTAAACTGGCCGTTTCGTTGACGGCAACATGGGCGTAAGGTGAAAAATGTATTCTCTGTTCATTGCTTTTCTGTTATACAATAATTCTTGTAGTAACGAAACGGCCAGTATAAATCAAATACCTACTTATGTCAGCGGTCCCTTGAAGTTCTAAAAAAATCAAGCTTCTAAGTCAACGCAGTCAGTCAAAGATATGGCCCTTAAGCCTTAGATTTTAACAAATTTGCGCATTTCATAGCTAAATCAAAACCTATGGGTAACTTGCCATTGACCTATAATCATGAAATTTAGTAAGAAGCAAGGTCTGACAGCACAAGTAAAGGGAAAAATCCAAAAATAGTTAATTTATTGTTGTATCACATAAAAAATAGTTTTTGTGATTACGAACTTAAATTTTGCGGTTGGAAAGTTGACATTGTTGTAAATCGATGTAAGGGAGAATATTTTTAGAACTGCAAAGTTATGTTTTTCTTTCAGAAAGGACGGGCAAAAATCCTCGAGAATTGATTCCCGAGATGGTCGTACGGGTGCGCGAGTCAGACTCGAACATGTCCGGTTTTTTTATGATTTGTTTACATATAGTTAAGTACCTAAAGCTTTCGAGTATAGAGCCTTGATATTTTTTTTTTGGTTTTATAAAAAAACACGTTCTATTATGATTTTTTGAGTGTTTCACAAGTTACGCCTACTTAATTGAGTATTTTGTTTTGCGAAACATATTTTCTTGCTATAGATTTCGTTTGTTTACAGTGTGCTTCATCGTTCGTTTGTATGATAAAGCACACTGCTACCTAGTCACCAAAGCTCCAAACAAAGCGATGTATTTTATAAGAATGTGATGGAGCAAACAAAAAGTAGTATTCATTTTATTAGTAAACAGATAAAGAAACACAATTTAACCCTTTTTAGTAGGTTTATTTACCAAGTAATGACTAGGTACTTCAATCATTAAATCAATTACGAAAATACCGTTATTTTCCAATCATTATCATTATGATACAAGGACAACGCAAGTACATAAAATCATTCTACCTGTTCCGAACATTGGTTATTACAGTACCCAAGTGTACATATTAATGTATACATAAATTAACTTTGTGAAAATGTAAGGTACATTTTCACCAGTGTGCGCCGTGGATTGTAATTTACTTGGTACCTTAATTTTACAAGGAATTTCATTATGAACTGTAGTCTTTGTGGTCATACTGACGCACTACCTTGATATTGTATTAGAATACTACTTACCTACTTATGTATGTCTCAGTCAAATGAGAATTAACGTTCGAAGGTCAGATTTTTCACGGACGCGGTCCGGTCGTTGAACTGTAAGGCGTGCCGATAAATTGAATGCTTGCAGGACTACGATCATTGTAAGTAACCCTTTCACATCAAAACAATAGAAAATAAATATTTTTTTTTGCAAGGTTGTAAAATTAAAACATCTAGTGTAGAAAGAAAATGTACCTAAACTAACAATAAACTATTTTAATATATATTATACACATATGATTATATTACTAAAAACCTACCTAACACAGGCAAAGACTTCGCTAATTATAGAGTTCATTTCATAAACTACACCCTAGTTTTGAGTATTCTTCGCTAAGTGCTCTTTAACATGCAATATAGCCTAATCCCTTAAACTAAGCAGGTCATTCTGCCATTTTTTTTTAAATATCTACACACGAATTGCATCAACAACATTAACTAATGGTTGTTTTTTCCTCAGTCTGTAATCCCAATAATATTATAAATGTAAAAGTTTGGATGGATGGATGTTTGTTACTCTTTCACGCGAAAACCACTGAACCGATTGTGATGAAACTTGGTATGTAGATCGCTGGAGACCTGGAATAACACACGATATTCCCACGGGATCTTGACTTACAGGGGTTTACCCGCGGGGCGCTGCTTTCTTTAAATAAATACAACCATAATATTTTGGTATGTTAAAAAAATATTTAGTGTGTACCTGGTCGTGGAACTTTCAATAAAATAAAGCCAAGGCCTGCGATCAGGGCTGGCCACAGAAATCTTTGATTAAACTTAGGTCTGCCAGCCGTATTATGCACGATAGGTTGCTAGATTTTTGTCCTTCAGATGCAGTAAGGCATGCAGCTGCTCTATACATGAATAATACACATTGCTGCGCTTGTTTGTGATGCATATCAAGGATATAATATCTATTACTTGTATTGTTATTAAATATTCGAAAACGGTGACCCAAAAACAACTTACGTTTCATACCTTCCTTGGTCCACAGTTCACATTTTGTAATAACGAGGTTACTACCTGGCCGATTTCAGTTAATATCCCTCGTCCAACAATAGAAGAAAGCCGCTAACAACCTGTTCAAATTTGAGGTGTCTCAAATTCTTTTCAAGTGTCTTCAACTAGTAAATTAGGCCCATTTTATCACGTTACTGTATGTGTTCATTTAATTTGAAATTTGTAAATTCACTTAACAAACATTTATAAGTAAATGTTCTATTACATACTTTTTGTGAGCATGTGAAGATTTTCACAGGGCCGCTCACTGGCTTCCCGCAGATTTCCTGCCTAGGTTGTACCCGCAATAGCCAGATCTGTGACGGAACTCTACCATTACACCTGGCTCGAATTTATTAAGGTGATTATTCTCTAGGAGTATTCACACCCCAAAGTTAAAGTGTTGCACAGCTCTCGTAAGACAGTACTAAGTTGCAATCGCCTTAAGCTACGGTGGTCGCTCAATAGCGATGTCATATGCTAGTTTGCCACCCCAGTTGTATAAACATAAACTTCTACTATTTGGCTGGTAGAAACCTGAATGATGTGACATCGAGATACATACTACAGACTGCATAGCATGCAGTATCCATATATACAAGATTTAACTTTTTGTTATCAATCACATATAAAAACCAGCATCAATAAATAATGTATCCAAACCAATAAATGACAAGTCGTGAAAGTTTTCTTGTTCCCGTGATATCTAATACACGATTATTCAAACTCCATGGTAGTTTTATCACGCACCTATTGTCTCTGAGCGGAACAAATGGGAAATTGCACATGTAATGCATAGAAACAGGCGCGTGGAAACTTCTTGTGTGGTATGAACTGATGACAATGACATAATTATTTTAGTATGTTGATTGTAAAAAATATCAACCTATCACGTTGGTAGCTGCATCTAACTTTGTATTAGATACTTTTACCTGGAGCAATGAATAGATAGTCCAGGAGGCAGTTTTTTTTTTGTAAACAATAAAAATGAAGGCACCAACCGTATCCGCCCCAGCCTTCGGGACGGTTGCACGTAAGAATGGAAAGGATATTTTACTTTTTATCTTTTTTACTGAGTTTCTTAACAAGAAAATGACCTCTTTACCGAAAATATGTTTTTTATCTTAATAATTCTTTAAAAAAAAGCCGACTTCAACAAAAAAAACATTCCATAAAAGACTTATATATGGTTTTCTCATGGATGCCATTGTCAGAACGGGACCAATTGACATGGGACCACACGGGAAGCACCAGCTTTCAAATAAAAAAAAGAATCATCAAAATCGGTTCACCCAGTTGAAAGTTCTGAGGTAACAAACATAAAGAAAACATACAGTCGAATTGAGAACCTCCTCCTTTTTTGAAGTCGGTTAAAAAATAGAAAGATACATATTTCCATGAATAAGGTAACCCTGGTCATTGATAGTAGGATGGAACGCTCAAACTGTATTGTACGGGGTATTGTAGAGTTACATCGAAGGAGTATAAAGTTACTTGTTTAATTTTTTTGTTGTTAATAATCACATAAAAACTATTACCAACAAATAATGTATCCAAACGAATAAATGACACGTTGTGATATCCAATACACCATTATTCAAACTCCATGGTAGCTTTATCACGCACCCATTGTCTCTGAGGGGAACAAATGGGAAATTGCACTTGTAATTGTCTATTTATTGGTGTTTTAAAAGGCGATTGCGGGAGAGACAGAGGATGGGGCTTTGACAGATGATCAATATTTTTGTTGCTTTTCGGCGCAAACGTATTATTTTCAATTACCTTGCCAGTCTTCTTTATTATAAACATTTAATTTATTTTAAAAATGTAGCGACATTCCTAATACAAAAGAAATATCAAAGTATTAGAAAATATAGATGTATAAATAGTTAACAAGACAGAATGCCAATGTGATCGAACGATATGTTTAAAGCTTACATAATTGCGTGTATATATATTTACCTTCCAATCTTATTAAAAGCGTCGTAAATATATGGAAATCTCTTAGTGATATTTTGTTTTATAATCTGACATTTATATCTCGTATTTACTAGAAAACATTTTTAGTATTGTGTGTTTGTTAAGCACACATAACTGTCACAAAGCTTCATTTATTTACATGTCATTTATTAGTAAACAGTATCAGTCGTTTTACTTAAAGCAAAGAACACTGGTACTTATTGTACTGGTACTTTGACAAAAAATAACAAAATGAACTAATATTCGTCCGCATGTTTTGTGAATAAAAAGTGGAATGAACTCAAAGGGACTGGCGTCGCCGCGTCGTTAATATCTTAACGAATTACATCTTCAGTAACGGGCTCCAGACACCTATGAAACCACACTTCACCCAATAAGTCTCAATACAAATTAAGTAGTTAACTAATTTTGAGTTTTATTAGTTTGGTAGACATTTTGCAGGTCAATACACTTTGTTCCATAATTAGATCCAGTTCTAATCTAAGCGATCTAAATGTTTTCTAAAGCGATTTATGTTCGGAGCGGAGCGTTTGTGGCAAGTGCACATCGATATCGATAATCTTACATAATGTGTAAACAGACTCCTGTTACAACACAACGTATGAGTTTTTTTCTCATGTTTATGAGAAATAAATCAGTACTATTTCAATTCAATAAAACAGTTTTAACGAGCTAAAGATGCGACATCTTGATTGATTTACAAATTAAGGGAGGCGTGGATAGAGGATTCTCTCATTGGTTACTCTTAATGCAAGATGCTATTAATTGTAGATTAGGGTTACAGCGATTGCCATAGAACTAAACCCCGTGTGTAAGTCACACTTTAACACTTTTAAATTTTTATTTTATTATTATACATACTAGTATTTGACTACAATGGATAAATAATGTTGTACGCAGTAGGGCAACGCGAATATCTGCTCGAGTATGCGAGCAAAAAAAAGGTTTAGAAAAGACTTTATGACAGGTTTTACCATTATAAGGCTTCCTAATCAAGCAAGTTCGAACCTGAAAGCCATTCACGTGGTCAAAGAACGACTTTCATCTGTAGAAATATTATATAATAGAATAGCTATGCTTCTTTCAGCAAAGAAATTATCAATTTTTAAAACGTGAACGTGAACGTTTCCTTTAAGTTGAGCGGTCCCATTTAAAACGAATGAAATTGATATTGGTGCCAATTCTACTACTGGCAGGAATAACGAAAATTTAGTTTAGTCCTGCTAAATGATATTTCGTATTCTGAAAACGTTACTAAACTTATTTAAGTTTGAATGAACCAAAATTGGATAAGTTACTGAACTTAGTCCATATTTGCTCATTTGTTATTCTGTTGGACGTTCTGAACGTCTAAAATTGCCTAAAATTAGAAATATCACACTAATATTAGACGTTATATACACATGCCGACTAACTTTTAGTTTTTTTTTTTAATCTGTGGCGCTTTGCTGTACAGTAACGTTTAGTTTCTGTACATCAAGACAGGACACGATGACAGAACACGAAGGCATTTATTTTTAATTGGGTGCGCCCTGCGGTTTCACTCGCGTAAGTCCCGATAAAAAGGCTATGTGTTAATCCAGTTGTCCAGCTATCTACATACCAAGTTTCATTGCAATCGGTTCAGTAGTTCTTCCGTGAAAGAGCAACAAACATCCATACATCCTCACAAACTTTCACATTTAAAATATTAGTAAGATTTAGATAGCACATTAAAATATTACTTTGTTCATACATTTTATACACAATATTTACAAACTTATTATAAGTACTTACTTGGGTGTTTACTTTTTTCTCTTATTGTAAAAGGTAGATACTTTAGGTGTTAGCGTAATACCAGCGCTGTGTCTTAGGATGTAGCACACTGCTGAACTAATGATAATTTTTGGCTCTTACTATAATTGTCAAATTTACAATATTTGTCAAACCTCTAATACCTTTGTGTGCGTTCAAAATAAATGTGTTGTTTTTCTTTCTTGACTTTGCTTGACGTGCATTGACTCATTATAGGTATAGTTACATAGATAACTAAAAAGGCCATACCACGGGTTGCCTGGTAGGACAACTCGGTAACGCCGTATTTACTCAGCTACGAGCGAATAATACGACACCCTGTGACTATATAATCTATAATATGCGTAAAAAAAATGTTTCAAGAGATGTTATTAATTCACTCTTTGTCATTCAATCTTAATTTGTAAGTAGCCGCAACACACCAGTGTTGCGGCTACTTACAAATTAAGATTGAATGACAAACAAAGTTAAGTACCAACTTAACTTTAAGTAATGTCATAATCAGATTTAGTGCTGTCTCCAGGAAACATTCAATTTAATTCGACATAACAACAGAATAGCATATTCGAAATCTCTTAAATAAAATAAGAGAATTTTAGAGATTTTTTTATTTTGTGATGTGAACAACAGAATCGGCACTATTGTCTCCAGAAGTTTTGTCAAACAAATAGGTATGTACCCTATCTACCAAGTAGAATGGGGAGAATGACATCCCGCCAAGTAGGTAATCCCATAAACAGACTTACTTACTGATTCCCGATAACGCAATACGCCTGCATTTTATAGGTTTCTGATTCTTTATAAGTGAATAATGTTACTGAATGTTCTTCGGTGCATTTGAAACGTTGTGGAGCTTTTCATAGTTGCTGCTTGTGGGTTTTCTTTTCCATATCAGTGGTATAATATTACTTATTACTAGTAGCACGACGGCCTCTGGCTAAGTGGTAACCAAGTAGGTTAGCACATTAGGTAGGTTATACATTGAGACCCTCCGTGCCTCGGAGAGCACGTTAAGTCATCGGTCCCGGTTGCCATACGACCATCTGTGGCATTCGTTACGGGTAGTTGGAGCCCTAAAAAGTCCGGCAACCTGGTCTAACTACAGAACGTCTATATCGCCTAGTACTTGGGTTGTGGAGGTCTGATGGCAGTCTTTCACGTAAAATATCGAAGTTCGGTCGTATCGTAGTTAGACTGAAAGCCGACCCCAACTTAGTTGGGAAAAGGAGCGAAGGATGATGATCACTGGTATAATATTACTGAATATATCTTTCTCTACTAATAGTTAGTGATTGATCTGTTTCCAGTTGACAGTAATTGGCAAATATTCTTCAAGTATATCTTGAGGCCATCTCATGCAATGAGAATAAATATTATTTTTGCATTCTATACCAAGAACCACTCTCTTATCATTTGATCTAAGACCCTATTAGACACCCTCAAGGGCTCCTACTTATAACCTTACTTGTTTACTAGGGTGGCGCATGGCATATAGCGGTCATTGCTGTGTCTAAAACAATGTGAAGACCTTACAGAGTATTTAAAAAGTTAGTGTCTTGAGTCATGACATGCGGGCGGTTTCATGTGTTCTGTATTGTTTTCCTTCCTCAAATAGTCAAAGTCAGAAATCGAATAGGTAGGTATAACCGTAATAATATAATGTTGTTATTTCCATAGTTTACCTTGTACACTTTATGTAAATCATACATAGCTTCTACGCTGATTTGATAACTAAGTGGGGAATAGTCACTTCACCACTTAGTTATCAAATACAGTAGGTATTTACTACTAATATTTACTAGTAATATAGATACTAATCAAAAGTAAACCAGGTTAACACTGCTACGACAGTCATAGCAATACTGTTACTACTATTATTTTTTTAAATATATGTACTAATGCGAACGTTCCATAAATATTATTTTTTCTATGATACTGTTTTTGTCATGGCGTGCAGTGCCATCTGTTTAGCGAAGAGGTAACGTTTACTAAAATCCTCATAAAACATTATCTATCAGACTGAATTGATTTTACATAAACATTTTTTAAACTATCATGAACTATAAGAGTATACCTAGGTATATGGCTCCTTTATCTGCCACCTCTGTTTTTGAAATTTATACTTAATGTCAACCTCTTACCCATCTGACAAAGTGATTCATCATAAGTCTTATAGATGGCGCCATTTCAAAAATTTATTATAGTTGCAATTTGCTTGAAAATAAAAATATATGTACATGATATTATAATAAAGATTTTTAAAATATCAAAGCCAAACTGCTTTAGCAATTAAGTATTTTATTATATTTCATAACACTAGCCAATGTACACGTAGAAATTTGAAAGTGGTGGTTCTATGTGGTGACCTTGAACCGTTGTCGAGGTGGTGGGACGGTTGGCACTCGGCACCCCACGCAGCAGACGTTCCGCTAAGTGCACCCGTCGCGCTCCGCTAATTCCCCGCGCCGCTGACCCCTACCTGTTCACCCACCGTGCACCACCCCATTGAAAGTTACAATATTAAATTAAGTACTTACTACATCACGTAGTTAACATCCACAGGAAGCGCCCTAAAGGATTTTTAGTTCGTTAACTGTCTAAATTATTGTCGCGACAGGTAGAAAAATAAATCAAACATGTACTTACCTTTTATTTTTATAAAAGTGGCATAAGGCAATGTCGAGTATCATGTTTGCCTACATAAACTGTTTAGTTTTCCGCGATCACAATACATTTGAAAGGTTATACATACATACGTATCATACGATACGGTATTTGTAATAGCACACAGGTGAAATAGTTTCTGATGTACAGCAGGCGTGCGAAGCACCTCTCAATGACTCGCAGGGGCAAGGGGAGCGGTGACCTGCTGGCCGTCCTCCCCTCGCGCCCTCTTCCGCGGAGGCACTCAGCGCCGCGGCCGGCGCACGCGCAGAAAGCCGAGCCAGTTGCCCGCCGCGCAGCCTCCAGTTTGTTTACATCGATTATAATATGTGACGTTTACCCCCCTTTTCTTAATAACTTTACATAAACTTTCGATGTATTCAAATACTTCGTAGTGCAAGTGATAGACTTGTGAATATTTTGAATTCAGTGAGACAGGTTTAAGTGTTATTGTTGTGTGACCAATTTGTCCATTTTGTGCTGAAACCATTGTGGCATTGTACGCTTTTGCCAGTTAGTTTGCATTTGCACAAAACTTGCACAGTTGGTTCCCGTGATAATAATATGGTAGACAATGAGATGACGTATCTTTTATTTTTACGTCACATGTACATTCTTAGATATTGCGATTTTGTTGCAAAATAGAAAAATTGTTTATTTACTTTTATCGTGTATAACATATTTTAAATTAAATTAAATTAGTAAAATTAAAACCAAGTTGCTTACAACTTATCTACATTGTATAGCTGTAAATTTAAGATTTATCTGAAAACGTGTGAAAAATGTATTCATATTAGTTTATTACATGTTGCCTGACTAGAAGTACAACTGGTGCTGCTCGTCAATAACGCATGAATAAATGTTAGAAAATCTCATATTACACGTTACAACAGTAAATATCGTAATAGTGTGAATGAACCATAATAAGTGAAGCATAATGTGACCGTTGAACCATAACCATAGACCGTAGGTGCTAAGATATGTGTTTATATGTTCAATAGTGTATAGCCAGGCTACACCATTGTACATATAAACATACATAAGGTTTTAACATAGCGCTATATACTCGGGTTTTTACTTCGGACATTGCCCAATAACAAGGTCCTTTCTGCCGACAAGTTGGTTACATCACCATAAATTAGAATTATAATTTGATCATTACCAAGGATTTGTATTCTTATAAAATATTATTGCACAAAAAAAAATTACAAAATACTTGTAACATTTCAAGCTTGAGGTGTGGTGAGGAAGATTTCTGATATTTTTATCGTAAAATGTGGCAATCACGTACACCATTACAATACAATATAGGCGGTGATTAATTTCTGAAAAAAAAATCATCAATAATTTAGTTCTGAAGTACTCAAATTCCCTAAAATTCACTTAATAGGTGTTATTTAAAAAAATATCGCTTAACTTTATTTATGATGATTCTTATCGAATCATCATAAATTGAGTTAAGTCATACTTGGAATACTTTAAAGAAACAGTGTCATTTGACATACTTTATCGGTGTGTATTCAATCATTGCTATAGAAAATAAGCTATTATTGCAAATTTCTTGTAGCCTCTACTACCACCGATTACAGTTATTAATCAATATCAATGCCACGAGTTGTCCCATGGCATTGTTAGCAGAATGGTAACATTACAGTCACTTTGGCGCCGATCTAGATACCCAGATCTCTAAAGAAAGCACCGTGTGACTTCGCGACACTGTAACTCGCTTATCAAATGTTTTTATTTATTTTTTCTCTTTTACACCTTCTGGGTCATTCAACTCGAAACACATAATTTTTTAAAAGGCTAGGAGTTTGGTTTCAAAAATGAGTTTAGTTTTTAACTCATTATAATCCGTGGTTTATAATTTAATGTTATATTATGTAATAAAATTAAGTTGCTCAGTAATCCGTATATATATTCTTATATTACACGGAATAAATGCGATCTCACGTGATTTCGTTAATCGACACCTCGCAACCATTGACAATGGAGTGTTATTTGAATGGTGAAGTCGCGCATAATTGTCAATTGTTCATTTGCCGTCGATCCAGCGCGGATAATAAACGTTTTAAATATAATTGTATGGATTATCCATATTCTAGGAAATACGCTTTCGTCTATACCTACTAGGTGTACTGTGCCATAAACACAAATGACTGTTTTCTTAGAATTTTCTTTGACCCAAAGCCTCTCAAGCCAAGTTTTCTCCTATTAACTTTTAAAGGAAATACAATTCTCGTCGTAAAACTCTGAAACGCCATAACAAAGGTTTGCCAAGTGACGGAGTCAACGTTTACCAAGCTATGTGTTAATGTTCACAATGTGGTAATTATTTCTGCATGTAACATGGCTTTTCGTTACAATCTAACTGCACTGCTTCTTTGCAAAGTATTGAAAACAAATATTATTTGGTAAATACACAGAAGTTTACTGTACTTCGACTTAGTGTGATTTATCATATTAATAACATTGCGTTTTTTGATACATTGATAATTGATAATAACATTCCTGAGGTGCGGTCAGAAACTGTATTGAGAAGTCGACCACGCTCATCGCAGACCTAAACTGTAAAACTCGTACTAAGGCTACAGAATGGCTTTATTGGAATCGCTAATAATCCATTTAAGTGATTATAGGGTCAGTTTACAGTATCTTAAGCTGCATTAGATTGCAAATGGTTTTGCCTGAATCAGCAGACTTAGACAAGTGGCTTTTTATTTTCTATAACGACGACTAAAATAGAAAAGTAAATGCATAGATATCTTTATTTCCAAAAAATCGTGAATTGTTCTTACATTGTTTTCTAGTTTGCTAAAGAAATATCACGTGACTAAGCGATTTTAACAATCAGCTGGTAATTGACGTAGTCATAATTGATCAATTTTCGTTAGAATGCACGCATTGCAACTTGTGTAGGCTGTCCCATAACGTGTTGTTGTACTTACACTAAACTTAAAACACAAATCTTACTTTTCCAACTTTGAAAAGAATTAGAAGGCGTCCATTAATAACGTGAGGAGATATTGGCGATTTTTCAACCTCCTTTGACCCTTTGATGAGATGTCGGATGTGTAGATTTAGCTCGACTTCCTCCTCCCCCCACTAATCCTACGTAAGATTTTTTAAACTGCGAATTCTGCGAATTTTTTGTGTTAATAAGTAATCTATGCTTGATTGCGTTGTGTTTATTAAAAAAATATATAATTTGGTTCATTATAACACATAACGTAGTTTAGAAACACAGTTAAAAAAATCAATCGAAAATCGAACAATTAAAAACTTGAATATGAATTACTAAATCTCGTAAAAGAATATTTATTCTAATCCATAGTGTAACAGGGCAAAT
This sequence comes from Euplagia quadripunctaria, assembly GCA_963859945.1. Classification (NCBI taxonomy): domain Eukaryota; kingdom Metazoa; phylum Arthropoda; class Insecta; order Lepidoptera; family Erebidae; genus Euplagia; species Euplagia quadripunctaria. Next base: position 10,880,654 of record OY982564.1, on the reverse strand, counting down.
TTTTACATATCATTAAAAATATTGTAAAGTTAAAAATATAAATGTATTGTTACTACACATCAGGTTCTCATGAAACCGTGAGTCCGGTTAATTATTGTACTTTGTGTTTAGTTTAACAAGACTGCTACCTTTACATAATAATTTAAATTTTTATTCTACTTGGCCATCATAACATTTTTTTAACACAATTCAATTATTTATTTGCTTAGGTATGTACCTATACTAAAATATATTTTTGAAGTCGAAACCAAACACTGCTAATTAACTGATGTACCGGGAGCAGGTTAACACGTAGTTAGTATAAGCCCAGAAGGGGCTATTCAAAAAGGCCTTCAGACGGCACGAACATGGTGGACAGCTGCGGTCCGCTTGAGGTGGAGGTGATTTCCTCATCATAAACGTTGACTGTACGCGGTCTGACTCCCCGGGCCTGTCGTACTGGCGGTTTGGAACCTCATGGAACTCCAGCCGAGCTGAAACTCGCTGCTCGCCAACCTCTCATCATCAGCTGTATCCGTCAATTAGGCAGGGTTCACGCGGACACACCGCATGCAAATGGGTTAGACCACTCTGCCTATCCAACGACATGGACTCAATTCTAAGACCTTTGCATTTCTGGTAGCACAACGGAAAAAATCACCCGACCTCAACTTGCCCTGTTCAACCTCCTTTTTCTTCCTCTCCTTTTTTTCGATCAACGTCACAATTTTTGTCGAAATCCCCTGTCATGAACCATAGACAATGACCTTGACAGTAAAACTTGCTATTCTCATCTACCTAACTTATTAAATAAGTGTTGGGACAAACAAATAGAAAAACTGGATTACCAAACACTTACTAACATACTTTCAACAGTGATTCATGAGGGGTATCTTTTCGTTTGAGTGACTTTTTAGTGTCATGCTAAAAAATATGTCACGGCGCATCGATCACCTAATTAGTGGACGCCCCCTTAATATTTATTCTATAAATAATCAACATTCTATCATATAATATCTTAATATTCATATTATATGAAATATTACACACTACACTTTGACGTTTGTGCAAAGAGACCATTGACAACAATCTGCTTTTTAGAGAAAGATCGAATAGAATAAGCGCTAAATCAAAGTACATTTGTCTACCAATCTATTATTATCGAATTTGTTAGGGTGTCAAGCATTTTTAGAATTGGAAGCGCCAAGAAACGTTTGACACTTCGATGGTTTGCCAGAATATAAATGTAATTTAAAATTCAGTCGAATTGAACTAAGTATCCCAAACGATCATAAATCTTTGATATTTTACCGTGAACAGAGATGCAACGCCGATTTCGTGCTAACGTTCGTTGGAAAGCGACAAGTTCATTATATATTTGAGACCAAACACTAGCGGAAATCACAAACTCATTGCCATTCTCTAAAATCAATAATTTTTAGTTCCGTCGCTATTCCCGCAAACCAGCGACTTGTCTAAGCCTGCAGATTAGTATATAATGAATAATTGAAACGAGTTTGAAGTCGTATGTAGCATGCGATTATTTGGAGTATGCGATTGGAAAAATTAAAATTATATTATATTGTAATAATCGTGAAATTTTATTGAAAGCCTAATCAAACCTTCAAACTTAAAAACATCTTGGCAATCGGGGTAGACCTGTTTGCTTGTTGTTACATTCATCGGGGTTACGTGATCAGTTTCCTAATTGTATGCTAAGAAATGCAATAAAACTAGTAGCGATAGAGGCATTTGCAATACATAAGTTGTCGCTATTCGCGTATATTAACCTTCAAATAAATCAAAAAGGTAGTTTCCTTTAGTTAAAATAAATTGTGTAACAGTCCTCATTAAATTAAGTATGACATAAGACTGTGAAAAACTATATTCGTTACTGTTTTCAAGTTTCCTATTATTTTGAATTGTTTTTGTTATTATTATATTGCGCAACACAGGCCTGTGCAGTAGGTAAACGACTTCCCTATTTTTTTCCCATGAAATCCGTGTTTTGAATACGCACTTTTTACAATGTGTCGGTGTAGTGGTCTCAATTCACATTTCAAAAGCTATATCTAAGATAGCTGCGCTTTGCAAACTTGATCGTAGATAGAGCAGGCACATTGTGTTTAGTGGAAGTGAAGGTGTAGTGGGTTGGTGGGGAGTGATAGTCAGATAACGAATGGCGACGATAACGGCACGGCGCGTTGAGGCCGCAGAGTACCGTGCCGCTCCACAGTCTGACAATTTTTATAATACTTTTTGCACGTCTCGTTGCAAGGCCTTGCTGATCGTGTTTGTTGTGTACTCACGTACAACATAATTACATTTTTTTTTAAATCACATTATAAAATTGTTTCCGGCAAGTTTGTTTTCTATAAATACTTTTTCACTTCGGTGTATTACTGAGTTTTTATCGTAATAAGGATCGTACCTACGTATCGTATCGATCTTAGGACGTAAGGACCTAAATATTTTTTTATAATTTTCGTGGGGAACACAACGTTACGAATAAATAATAATGACAATTTTGGATTTTAACGTTAATAGAAGTGCTTGATAGTGTTTAAAATGAAAGAATCTACTCCGCGATGTGAGGACGTAGCCGATAAACTAGTGCGTCTATTTGGATGGAGACAGACATATCCTGTACAGAAACTTCAGAGGAGCATATTACCACAGACTCCGGAAAAGGTACGTAAGACAAGAATGAAAAGCTAATAAAATAGACATTTACTCACACTAGCCTATTAACTACATTATAATATATTCTCTTTGCCACCATGTAATAAAGCTCTAGTGTATTATAAATAGGGACAGTAATCTGCACAGCTATGTTATTCAATGTAAAATTGTTTCTACTTTACTAATTTATAAATTTATTGCGCTTAGTATATCATTACTTAACTAAAATTATAAATATACATTAAACATTATAATATATATATTATCATACTTAATATATTTTGTGCTCGTAACTCTTGATTTTTAATGTAGCCACAACAGAAAAAATTATACTTGCTAATTTATTTAATTATTGAAATGTAACATATTCTCTCTCTCTATCTGTGTCTTTGTTTTTGTTTTGCATTCATTTCCAGCCCTTCATCCTGCTCCTACTTAAAAAAAAAACAATATTTACAAATACATACATACAATACATTTTTTATATATATCCTGATCTGAAGGTGAGAAGTGACGAAATAAAATGATTTAGTACCATAATTATTTCACAAGATAAGAAGCTATCTTAGGTCCGAAGTTGATAAATTACTTCACTACTAACGACCGACATAACATTCTATTATCATTAACAATTTTTACGTTAGTTTTAAGTAAAACTTCATACTAAACTAGCCAGTAATTTGAAAAAAAAAAAATTATATTGCTGTACCTATTACTGTTAATGACAAACATAATTAAGCATCAATATAACATTAGTGTACATTTTAGTGTTCCGTTCCTCAAGAGGAAAACAGGAACCCTAATAGTATAACTTCGTTGTCCGACTGTCCGTCGGTCAAGACCCTTTTTCTCAGGAACCCGTGGAGGCAAACATTCATGTCTGTTTGTAAGCTTCAAGCTTCTAAGTCAACGCAATCAAAAGATAGATCTTAAATTTAACCAAATTTGAACATTTTGATTAAATCAAAACCTATAGGGCATTTCCCATTTACCTAGAATTATGAAATTTGGTAAGAAGCAAGGTCTCACAGCTCAAGTAAAGGTTAAAATCCGAAAGTCGTTCTTTTTTTTCCTTTTGAGGAACGGAACCCTAAAGAGGACAAAAATCTTCGAGGATTGATTCCCGAGATGGACGTACTATCTACATACAAGTTTGTTTGGAACCCTCGGTGCGCGAGTCAGACTCGCAATTATCCGGTTTCTTTTAATAAGTGAACCTTGATTTAAATTTTGTTAGGTACATAATTTAAGTCAAGGTTCACTTATTTTATGAATGGTTAATATCGAAAGTAGTAACACCTTAATAGAATTCCGTACGTAAGCTGAATTGGTACCTACTACTGATCTTCTAACATTTTTATCATAAACTTAGTATACTAGCTAAGTTTATGATTTTTATATTTTGAAACCCCCAAGGACACCTCCTAAAGGACTATTGTGCTTCACGCTAAATAGTTTTTTTAGTTTATAGATTCTAGAAATGTCTATCGATATCTACGGTCTGAAGGACGTTAGCCGAGCACTTTTTTTGGTTGTAGGGTCAGCTTTCTCTGTCCTCCTGCTACAAAATTTGTATTTACAATAGTACTTATTAGTAAAAACTTTAACTCATTTACGGCGCCGGCAGGTAGTGTTTGTATACTCTTTGGCGCCGGCGATCTGGATGTGGTAAAGAAAATGTCGCAAAAGAAATGATTTAGTGCGATAATTGTTTTCATAAGATATCGTAAAGCTATTTTAGGCGCGAAGTTGATATTGATAAATTACTTTACTACCAGCGGATGACATAAGATTCTTCTATTATTAAATAATTTTACGCAAGTTATAAGAACTATTTTATTATTAATCTATTAATTAAATAAATATATCACTACATATTATAAAACAAAGTCCTCTGCCGCGTCTGTCTGTCTGTCTGTCTGTCTGTTCGTTTGTTCGCGATAAACTGAAAAACTACTGAACGGATTTTCATGCGGTTCTCAATAATAGACAGAGTGGTTCATGAGGAAGGTTTAGGTGTAAAATTTGTACCCGTGCGAAGCCGGGGCGGGTTGCTAGTTTGTGATATATAAACGTGAACTCCGTACGATAAACAATGCTGCCTGTACTAAAACTTCCTACAATGTCGCGATGTGGTTATGTACACGTCGTACTTTTGTTGCCAATTACTTTCACGGACTCCGTATACTGATCCGAAAGTGTTGGAAAGTACTTCATTAAATCGGCTTGCAACAAGTCGTGGTGAAGTAATTACATTGCCGATGAGACTTTGCTGTCACTACATATTCACGCGATTGGACCGTTGAACCTGCGCATGAGTTCCATATTGAATAATTTAAATTACAGTACTTATATTACTTAACATGTTACTTTTGTGAAGTGCGGAGTAAGTGCGAAGTCTGAGTGAAGAAACATTACTAGCGTAGATTTATTCTATTTGAGCTTAGAGCAGAGGCGGATTAAATATCGGCAGCGCCCTAGGCTATCACCTCATTGGCGCCCCTCTTGCTGGCGGCCATCCATAATAATATTATAAAATTACGAAAGTAACTCTATCTGACTGTCTGTTACGTTTTTACACCTAAAACTTTTTTCATAAATTTTGGTATAGAGATACACTTTTGTAAAAAAAACACATTGAAAAAGGGTCCTTGGAGTTTCTTGCCTATGCAACTAGCTTGACGACTGACTGATTCTGACTGACTCCTGTTCCTGACAATTAAAAAATAATTATAATTGAATTAACTGAACGTACGTACGTGAAATTAGGTAGGTTTCCATTTGAATCAGGTCGATGTAGGACTAATCAATAAGACGGGGCGCGCTTCGAATGCCCTACCAGTTTCTATCAGGCAAGCACAATCGTTAGGATCTTTTAAAAAATGTTAGAAGAATACTATCTGCAAAGTTATGTCTAGGATAATCTATACATAATCTAATACTATGCATAATTATAATGTATGTATTTAGGTGTATGTGTATATGTATGTAGTTGTATATATATAATTATGTTTGTGTAAATATGTATGTGAGCAAATGCTAGTAATAGGTACATATTAGTACATATTATATATTTGACACCATAACCACCCTCACTAAATCATTACAGTCCTGCCTGTCCAATCAAAGGTTGCCTGGATGCATTGTGCATTTTATGTTTAAATTGTTTTTAGATATATTTATGTAATTACATAATATGTATATAAACTTACTTACTCTACATCTTCATAGATTTTTGAAGTGGAAACTTCTTTAGGCACTTTTGGTATGGGGAAAAAGCATTTAACTCGCGTGACCGTCACACTCAGATGACATATACTTATATAGATGCGTGTGTACATGTATTGTATAATATGTGTGTATGTGTTTTCACTTCTGACGTGCAGTCCTGACTGACAGTTTTTTTTTAATATTGTGTAAGTAAGTAGGTTAAACTTCATATATATTATAATATTTAAAAAATATTACGTTTACTTCCTTACTTACACAGTTTAGAAAATTTCAAAAGTGCCCAGTTTGCCTTAGGGATAATCCGCTACTGGCTTATAGGAATGCCAGACTTCTATAGAATTGGTAGCTTGCGAGTATCACTAAAGAGGTAAAAGCGTACTATCGGTCGGTGTCTTAATCACAGTGACTAATGCCGCGTTCCTATAATCAAGAAACGATTCGGTTTGCTTACGGACGGTAAAATTTCGTTGAATTTTCAACGAAAATTTTACCGTCCGTAAGCAAAACGAATCGTTTCTTGATTATTGGAACGCGGAATTAGTCGTATAAACAAAATCAACGGTATGCTACGGTTTTTACAAGATCGGCAACATGTGCGTGTTTTCCCTGGTGATGCATACACACATAGGCTACTTTGATCGCTTTCCAAAGTAGGTAAGCTTGTTTACCAGTTTAGTGGTATAAAAAAATTGTTTATGCTTGGAGTGGGTTAATATCTTTACCTATTAGGTTTGTTCAGAACACGCAAGGCGTTTAAATCGCGAGGCCAATGTTTTATATTCTTTTATTTAATGTATTTACTTGGGTCATGCTCATGAATTAGCTCAAGGCTCAACTGTTCAAGCATTCAGATAAGTAATCCAAATTTTGACGAATTTTAGCTATTTAAGTAAGTATATTATTTAAAAACATTTGGAACATAAAACTGTCTTTAGTTACATACATGTAAAACAATGTATATTATCGTCTTTGTCGTAATCAGTAACATTCCTGAAACATACGGTAAACGACGACGTTCATACTTATAAACATATTATTATGATAACAGCAGACCAACACGTGTACACGATGTACCAAAAGTTATAACTAATATTATAAAAGTAGTTTGTTTATTTTTTAGTTTGTTTGTTGCTCTTATATGTCTTAACTACTTAACCGATCATCATGTAATTTTGCATAAACGTGGCCAGGGGTACAGAAAAGGACGACTGGATATTTCATCCAGAGACAAAGTACTGTTTCAGAAGAATAGAAAAATAACTATAACGCAAGCGAAGCCGTGTGAAACGCCATAATTTGATAGTAAACTAGTGTCTTCGATTTGATCTAAGACTAGTGTACATATTTAGAAAACACCGACGTCAAGGCGGCTCAATTTTCCATTCTTGGGTTGGAGTTTTTTTATTTACATGTTTAGAATGTAATAATGGAATAGATGAAGAACCTAAAAGCGTTTTTTTTTTTGCTTATGTATTTTTTTTAAGTTTATGTAAAAAAAGTACTCGTATGACCCTAATGCTATGGAGTGTATAAAAAAAGACGTTGATTTGTGTATTCATATAAAATTTATGTTAAAACAATTTACTACTAGTTCATCTACGACTGGCCTGTTGGCCTAGTGGTTAGTGATCCTGACTGCTATGCCATAGGTCGTGGGTTCGATTCCCGCCCGAGTCTAGGTGTTCTTTGTGTCCGTTGTTTGTATGTTAGTAAAGTCCCCCGGACACAGGAGTAGGTAATTCCTAATGCGGGAGTTGTCTTTTTAAATAATATGAACAACCTAGGATTTCATTAAATTTATTTTGTTTACTTTTCTACAGTAACATATTATAATGTACATTAATAGTTTAAGTGGATTTACTATTAATTTCAAAATAAATTGTTAAGTATAAGCTTAAAGATACTCAGATAATATTTCCTACGGTGAATTCCATTCTATGGTTTGTTCAGACCGCTTAGCGATATAAATTCGCACCTAAAATCACACCTTGCAAATACATATTATATAGCTTGTAAACACAAGTAATAGATATTAAAAAGTGAGTTCATAGTTATTATCTATTTCCTTTCTTACTGGTTCTATATAATTTCATTGATTTATGGACCATACCTAACAAATATTTTTTAATTAATAAAATGTAATAAACGTATCAAAAATATTTCAAGAATATATAGTATATTATTATGCTGGTTACTTTATATATTTTACATAAATCACCCTTGAAAATTCGGTAACCGCACTTTGGACCTATGGTTATAAAACAAATGTACCTTCTGTTATGCTGCATAGATTGTAAAATACTCCTACTAATACATGGAAACAAGGGAGAAAATTGCTCGTTCACGTTATCTTTAAAAACTCGTACATAGCGAATCCTCTGTATCCTGTTTGATAGCATATAGCTTGAGTTGCAAGGATTAAAAATATCCCAGGGGCTTTTTTGTATCGATTTGTCACCTGATAAACGTAGTAGTTGGGTATAAGCCACCACCCACGCCACGTCGCTAAAACAATTCACATACCTACATGATAATGACTGATTACATAGATTATTGAGTCATGCTATACTTAACACTCTTCATGAATATTGATTCTTTCGTAAATATTTAATGATGATTGGGCTTGGCTATTTGCAATGATGATAGGAGCACGTCTGTGACAAGCCCGCGGCTTCAACATTGACCGCGCCTTTATTTGCCTAATGCTAAATGACTAATTATCCATTTTGCGAGGTTGAGGGTAGGTTTGTACCTACTAATGACATATAAAATATGGATAAGTGATAATAATATAATTATGCAACACTTAGGATTTTCCCCGTCTTTTTATATAGCTTCAAGTAAAACGCGTGAATTATGTCTTTATTAGAAGTTAATTTTTAAGTTTATTATGAGTTATTTGCTATAAGTTTATTTTTGTCTAAAACTGATCTCTGAAAGGTAGACTTAAGGTTTTATAGTAGTTTTTAGAAAAAAAGAGCTATAATAATACCTATGCATTTTGAAATATTAAAAACCAACAAAAAACTTTTTTTTCAGTCCTCTTGTTTGCCTGCAACCTTCAAATTGAACACAGCATTTGAGGCAGTGGCAGTTGGCGAGGCTACGCTTAAGCCGCTCCTCAATTCAAACCTTCATAGGCTCTTTTTTATACATTAAAATTATTGTACTACAATTATTAATTTTGAAAAACTTTTCTTCAGCATCGGCCAAGCAGATGTATATCTGTTCGTTCTAAGTTACCTACTCTTATAAAGTGGATATTGCACCAATGTGTAAGGAGAAAGAGCTTTAATAGAACTTTTTCATGCGTCAAAGAGTGGAGATTCTAGCCTAGGTGGAAACATAAGCCCATGCCGGTATATTATCTTGACGGGACTTGTATAGACTTACTTACCAAGACAGGTCAACGTATATACTGGACGCGTGTTGACATTAAGCTGTTTTCAAGTAATTTTTAAAGTTATAAGACATATTGCTTAACAATTTTAGCTGTCTGCGCTTCTTCTATATAAAAACTAAATATTCCAAAATTCACGTTACTACGTTCGTGAAATTTTCTTAAAAAGATGTACAAAGAATTCTCTTCACGTATTAATATAATGATTACATACCTGTTGCCTGATGTTTAGTTAAAAGTTAGCCTATGCGAGTATGCCAGTATTATGTAATACATTTTACTCTGTGTCAGTACCAGTACATCAATTTAACCGTGATTTTAGGTGTTGTGTATTTAACCGTGCTTATAGGTACTTCCCCAGTCGGGTAGTTCTCATTATAGTAGAATTATGTTGTATTTTACCTCGCACAAAACTGACTACATACATATTCTTAGTTCTATGTTACCTCGTGTTAAAATTTTCACTTAACTTCAGATGCCATTAGAATCGTGGACACTCCTCTAACTAATAGTACCTACCTATTATTTTGATACCGCAAGCGTTGTTATTCTATTATAGTTCTAAGTTACTATTTACATCTGCGGTGCTTACTTTGCTTAAAAAAGTATTTTTCTTAATTGAAACCACGATTAACGCGCATATTAGAACGAAAAAAAGATAACAGTGTAACAATTATAGTTGGATGTCAGACTAGCAGCGATTCTGTAAAAACAACAGTAATTAGAAGTACATACAGTTGCGTGACATATCAATTATTATAAGGTAGAAAAACCAAATTGTTTATGTTAGCATGTACATGAACACTACGTACTGTACCTCACTTATTTTCAAACATGAATTTAGATACGATTAGCAGACTGATTATGTCACCGGAAACATTATATAAAGAAAATTGGTAGTGCTGAAAAGGAATTTTTAAGTAGCTATTCATTCAACATATTGTCAAGGAGGTCGTGTATCGGTCGTTGAACTTAAATTTTTACACAAAAGTAACAAAAGCATTTTCTTTCATTAATTTCTTTGTAATTGGTGTACAATCAAGTTTATTTCTATTCTACTTCCTGCAGACCAGTTTTCTTGAATTAAAAATAGCGTATTTGAAAACTGAAGTATGTTAAGTGTTTTTCGTCTCAATCTATAGACTAAATTGTAGGCAGTAAATGTTAAGTAACACGTTAGGGCACAATAAATTTCTGCTGTAATTAGTTTAACTCGACGGGGAAAGCCCTTCCAGTTTTAAAGTAGACTGTGATTAGCCAGTATTATTAGCTTAGTGTTCATGGGCTTGGGCTTCATGATTTTGTTGAACGAGCGAAGCGAGCTCTCAAAACGAATTTATATGGGTTCTCGTAATTATTGTCATTTTTATAGTACGAAAACGGATACTATACTAATACATACCATTATTTTTACGAACTACTCGTCGTACTCTGCTAAGTTAGTTATCTAGGTCAGTTGCAATAAATTGTAAGAGCCATTTTACGTTTTATAGCAACGTCTAAAGTCCTTAAATCCATGTGTGGATTCCAATCGTCCGTCGTTTAACGGCAACAGTACAACAGCTGTTAGTTGAAGCCTACAAACCCGCGATAGTGAAACAACTTTGAAAGTAGAGGGGACTGTTAACTTCGTAGTGGTAACCTTATTAGCTGCATTACAAGAGTGAACAAAGAAATTTCAATGTTGAAGAGACTAGTGAGGTTCGAGTGGAACTTGACTGACTGCAATACCAGCGGAAGTTAAAAAAAAAACAAATGCGAGTCTGACTCGCGCACCGATGGTTCTGTAAGCAAACAAACTTGTATGTAGATAGTACGTCCATCTCAGGAATCATCTTCGCAGATTTTTGTCTTTTTTTTCTCCGAAAGACAAACTTAAGTTTGCAGTTCTAAAAATATTCGCCCATACATCGGTTTACGACAAAGTCAACTTCCAAACCGCAAAATATAAGTTTGTAATCCCAAAAACTATGTTTTTTATGTGATCAACAAATTACCGACTTTCGGAGTTTTTCCTTTATTGGTGCTGTCAGACCTTGTTATTATTACTTTTTACCAAATTTCATGATTCTGGGTCAATGGGAAGTACCTTTTAGGTTTTGATTTGTCTGCGAAAAGTTCGTATTTGGTCAAATCTAAGGCTTAAATGACTATCTTTTGGTTGCGTTGACTTTGAAGCTTGATTTTTTTACAGCTTGACAGCAGACATAAGTATTTCAACTCGAGACGGCCACGGGTTCTTGAGAAAAAAATGTCTTGACAGGCAGACAGACAGACGGACAACAAAGCGATCCTATATGGGTTCCTTTTCCCTTTTGAGGAACGGAACCCTAAAAAGGTTAAAGAGTCTTGATTTAACCCATTAACAATTTATTGTGTTGTTGATGTGGAATATGTATGACACACATATTTTGTTATTTATGTATTTTCCAGTCGTAATAGTGGTCAAAATGTATGCCGACTTTTATGGTATATTTGAATTTATAAATAAATATAGATATTAATATTCATCAGTGTACGTTAATATAGAACTTATTTGTTCATTTGATTATGGAATACTATTAGTAGTTCCGTTGGTCACCGTATGGATTCATCAACTCATCCATATTACTAAATTTCATATATTTAATGATACCGTGTAGGCTTTATTTTAAAATAAAAACCTACGTAGTGTTAAAGCAGTTAATAAAATGTTATATGACGTGTCTGAGTGTGTAGGCGTCGCAGTCATTACTAGACCGTTATTGTTTGTAACTCCCTGAATAGAGCTGTTCTAGTTAGTCACAGTTAACTTAGACTTTTATGGAGAGTAAAATAAATAGGATGTATTAATTATATCAGATGAAACTGTCTAGCGACAGTGCCAAAGGATGTATATGTGATACGTTTGCCTTAAGTGCTTTTCATAAGATTTTTTTGATCATGATTAGTGGCAGTCGGTAATAATCAGAATCGGTACTCTGAGCATTCGTATGACGCTGACTCCTCCGTATCAGACTAGACTGACGGCTCATTGCACCAGTAGATGGAACTTGAAAATTTGATATAGCCACAAGACCTAATAATTAAAGATTTTACGCGTAGATGTAACTTAAAAAGTTAAAGTAAAACTCATATACATACATGAGTTAAACTTTAACTTTTTAAGTGATGATTTATAAGAAGTGATGTGAAATATGATGATAACGTACATACGCTATCATCATATTTTACATTGTATATTGCTACTAAGCAAAGAGAAAATTATCTTTTTGGAATTTGAGACATCAAACCTAGATTTTATTCCTGTCTCTAATAAAAATATATTGTCGATCGACAAACTCGCTACATTCCGTAGGTCGCCTTCGCCTTATATTAATGACTCGTACAAATAGTTAACACGCCATGATTTTCTTTTTTTATTGAATTAGTTGTTTTGTTATTGAAGTCGTATTAGTTTTATTTACATACCAAGTTTTATTTATGAAATAAAAAGTCGAAGTAAAAACCTAATCGCACTTGATGCTTCGATATTGGGTATTTTTTTAGCTATCGGGTGCCATTGAAAGCTTTCGATAGATAAATTCTGTGTAATAAAGTGTGTAATTAATTAACTGTTCAAAAAGTATAAAACCGACTTTTCTTCATCCCTTAATTTTCCACCAGGTGAAATATTTTCTTCAAATAAAAATAGAGCTAACCTTGAGTAGAACCAATTCAATTAAAAAAAAATATTATTGAAATCGGCTCACAAAAGGCGAATATATCGCGTAACATACATACAAAAAAGAAACTCGAATTGAGAACCTCCTCCTTTTTGAAGTTGGTTAAAATTTATTAATCCAAATAAATAACGTTGCGTCACGCCTTTGCAATTTCATTGTAGCATTTTTACGTTTTAATACAATTACTTTATTTAAGTAGTCAGGTCATTAATTAGAGATATCTACCGGCTCATTAATCTATAATAATCACATTATTGGTGATGTGACATTTATTCAAGTATTTTTGTAGGTAATTTATTGTATGTATGGATTATAAAAATATTAGAGTAATAAATCAGTCAGTAGGTAGTCTTATCTTCCTCTCCCTTGTTAAACAAACAATAAAACCTATGTCAGAAACCAGAATTATTTTTAAATGTAAAATTGTCTTTTTACAGGAAATATAACTATGCAATTGAACTTAAAATGCAAAACTGTATCTGTATACAACCGTTCGGTTGTATACAGATACAGTTTTGCATTTTAAGTCCATCTATAAATACATACATAAATAAATACATACATACAAGAATTACTCGTTTAAAGTAATAAGATACTCGTACATGTCCACTATTAGTTCTAAAATGCAATTATATTTAGGAATATCTAATGTTGACCAAGTCTGGCCCCTAACTACCTAAAAATCAACGACAATTTATTAGTAGATCTTTATTAAGCTAAGCGCATACTCCATGAGTATTTAAATAAACCCGCTCTGCAAACCTTAAAGATTTTTAAAGATAGAGGTTAAACAGAATAATTGTTTACATCGTTTTATTTGCGGTCATTGTTGAAGATCTTTCTAATCGCGTTTGGCTTCAGTAATACCCGCGCCTCAGCGCTGCACGACTGTCGCTTTAGTGCGCGAAAGAAAACGCAGATTGAAGAAAATATTATGTGATAAGAAATCAATGTGTGCGTGTTGTGTATTAAGTCTTTTTTAGAACAAGTCTTATAAAAAAATAAGAAAAAACAACTGGAATGTTAACTGCGCGAATTCATGTCATTTACCGCGATTTGCTTATAATTTCAGTTATTGTTATATGATAAGTACAACCACGGCTTTGTGTCAGACAATGTTTTAAAAATAAGTGTAAAGACTGGTACTCATTATGTTTTCATTGATAAAGTCTAAAAATAAATCGATGAAGGCGTTTCGAAGCAAAAGGAACGGATAAACGCTTAGGCAATGACCTAGTATATTTAGTACTTATTTGTACATGCCGACACACCTGATACTATTTTTCTGTATTTATCTTGCAAGGAAAATAAACTTAAACACTTTAGCTACCCGCATGTCTTTTTTACTTTCAAATTCGTTTTATTTTTAGTGTGACTAAAATATCCATGTAGAGAAAAATGTATAAAGGTTTCAGCTTAACAGCAGATAAGTAAAGACACGTACGATGAATGCAACGCTGTATTTGCATAACAATTTCGCGATTCGCCTTGAGGCTATGTGCTGCAAAATAAAGATGACCACTCTAGTCATTTATGAATATAAAAAAGTTAGCCGGTGACAGAGATTAATCGAAAGTGACAACTTTAAATATTTTTGTATGTATAAAAGTTGAAATAAATGTACAGAAATAAATGAACAGAACAGTTACCTGCTTTAAAATAGTGAAGAAGATACATTTCTTGCCAGTAAAATTAAATTTGCGTACCATCAATCGTGAATTAAGATGTGATCTATACAGCAAATTCAGCAGTTTTTATTTTATTTTGACAAAAACAAAGGAAAAATCATGAAAATAATTTTAAGACTTCTTTGAGTTAAAACGAAATAAATTAATGTTTCTACAAATTATTCAGGACAGAATGATAGTAAAAAGAGAAAACTACCACAAGCAAAATAAATCGTTCCAATTAACATTTTTATTGTTTTCAATAATTGCAGTGTATGTTTTTTTTGAACTGGTGTACAAAAGCCTTGTATTGACTGAATGTGGTCCATTTAGCATTCGGCACACACGTCACAGACCATAAAGGCTGCATTTCCGTTGGCTTACACCGCGTTAGGACATGGACAAATCAGTCAACTTAGATAATACTTCATGAATAATCATTACGGCTTTGGACCTTAATATTGACTTAGAACTGTACTTCATACAACTTTTTTTTTAAATTAGTATATAGATAACGTGTCTTTTGTGGCGCATGATTGTTTTGTCGTAGGCAGCCGATATCATTTTTCTGTAATTATCGAGTTGGTCTTCCCCGAAGGTAAAATGATCGCGTGCGCAGTCGACTGGTGTTTAACACATTCTTAGAACACAAACCGTTTGGTCACGCGTATTTCTAAAACAGGGACAACTTCACACAAGTAGGTATTAAGTGGCTTTTCTGTATGGGTGTGAATTAAATGAGTCTGAATTTGAAACAAGAAACGAGAGACTTTAATGACGTTGTCTTTTATGGCTATAGGACCAACCATCTGGTGCAAGGCACGTGAGTACCGGACTGTGTTTGGTCAGTGGTGCGCGAAGGCCAAGGCTTCATGCGCGCCACTGACCTGCCCTATAGCTTCTAAACACCAAATGCTGCTGCGCGCAACTTTAACGCTCCAGTTGTTTTTTTTCACCAATAAAACTAACTCAATAGATTGTCACTATTTTTGTAGTATCAAAGAATATGCTCGTTTCACGGTTTCGTCATAAGAAATTAGTGAAATCGATCGTCAAGCGATGGTAGAAATAAAAATGACGCGGTGACAAGTGTTCTATGTCGGATGGCATACTGGATTCGTAATGGATGTTGGGACCACGGAGCCGGTGCCTCCGCCGAGGTTAAAAAAACAGGCCAGATTGGCGGCTTCCAAACAGCAGGAGCGAAAGTCTGTAACATGGGTACGACGAATCTGTAATCTTGGTCACTTTTACTCGTTTTTTTTTTTAAATTAGCAATGGAGAACGTTGCACCTGTTCCTCTTTTTCTATTTCCTTCTCTAAATGACACCACTTTTAAATGTATACTAGCAACCCGCCCCCCCGGCTTCGCACGGGTACAAATTATACACCTAAACCTTCCTTATGAATCACTCTGTCAACTAGTGAAAACCGCATGAAAATCCGTTCAGTAGTTTTTCAGTTTATCGCGAACAGACAGGACTTTGTTTTATAATATGTAGTGATTAGCACATATTTCAAGCCTAATAGTTACTTAATCCTTAATATCAAGAGGTAATAATACTGAAATACTAAGCAGCATTTAGGTAAACCATTTCTAAAACGATAACTAATGAATAATCATAAAAACATTGTAAGAAGAATATCTAACAATCTGAAGCGAAGGTCTATTGTGTTTCACGTGCCTGAAGGCTAGTCTTTATGCGCAGAATAATATAATCCTCTTTTGAAAAAAGTCTTTTGAGATTTTTGCACAAGAAGATAAATGTAAGCAAATAAAAATAGCCTTTGATACGAGAATACAGTGACAGTGGAACAAAGGCTGACGAATGTACAGACAAAACAGTGGAAGAATATACGAGTACAAGTGTGGAGAATTCACTATACGTTGAATGGAGGGGATTCGCGGCGTGGGAACTTCAAACGTTCCTGTTTATTATCTTAATATAAGAAAAACATACAAATTCGTGAACTAATACAATTGTGAATTTTTGCACATTGTGACAGTTACTTCTCTTTATTTTCGCAACCTGTTCAAACCGTTATGTTACGTACTGTCGTGAAATGTTAAATTTAAAAGACAGGTATTTAAAAGGTAGTAGGTGTGTATTGCTACTTGATCTACACACAACTCTACACCTTACAAATAAACTCGGCTCATACAGAAACCGTATGTATGGCTTTATGTATGGGCCGAGCAGTCAAAAACTTTCTACTAAAAATATTGCTGGTGAATTCTGGATGTGTGTTTACACGCTTAATTTTATGTATATAAAAATAACGATAATAACTTAACAGCAAAATTTTCTTTGATACGATTGCCCGTTCGTCCTTACGATAGTTTTGATGTCAATTGAAAGATTGAAAGATTGACGATAGAAGCTTAGTTACTCAATGATTTGATGTTTGTAGCTAGATAGATAGATAACACTTATTTGTACACCATTGTTACAGTAGAAGTATCATACATACATATGTCAAACAGATAATTTACAAAAGGCAGCTTTATTGCTAGATGCAAAATCTTCCAGGCAGCCTTAGGATGGATCAAATGATTCAGAGAGACAGTGGTAGTTGATGGTGTATTAAAAAAATTGTAACAAAAATAATTGCTAATAAATAGAAAATAAAAAGATATTCTGTATTGTTGTGACCGTAACGTGATCATATTTTCATAGCCATATATGAATGTTTTACAAAAATTTTGAAGTCGCTCAAGCTTATCAAGTTGTGCCTCAATGAGATTCAGATAACTGACATCGGCATAGTCGAGAATTTTGAGAAGAAGTGCTTGTGCAAGTGCAGATTTAGTGGCAGTCAGAAGACGTAATCTTCGCAAAGCTCCCGCTAAGGCGAAAATTTGCCGACTGACTTCCTGCATCTGTGGAACTCAAGATCAGGTGCTATCCATGAAAATTCCCAAGTTTTTAACACTTGTGCTGATCTTTAATGAAATGCCACTAAATTGAATTTGGGGTAGTTGTGTCCATACAATTCTTAAAACAAGCTCAGGACTGCCAATAATACATAAATGCGTTCTTAGAGAATTAACCCTAAATCCATAGTTATGACTCCAGTCGCAAATATGTGACAGGTCTGCATTTATAGAGATAAAATAATGTCATGTTGACATCACTACAATTTACAACCCTGGGTTAGTGGGTTGCATACAGACACTAGTAAATAACATTGTTTCACACATAAAGTACTGGGCCATGTTTGATGACATTTTTGTAGGATACATTAAATCGTTATAGTAACGGAAGCCAGAGAATGTAAAAATAATTCCACGCCCTAAACCGCCGGCGCTATAATGATATCCAAAACCCATCTTAAAAAAGGGTTAAATCTTGCCATAACCCAAACTAAAAACAAAGTGGTTTATATTAGTAACATGACTTTTTTTTTTGTTACCAGGGTCCAGAAACATGGGTTGGTGTAAGAGCTTTGCGTGCCAGTTCAGGTGGTATCCTGGATCCCGACGACCGAGTGCGCGATGTTGCGGATGACCGAGAAACCCTTACTGCAGAGTGCACCAGCCAAGCCCCGCAGCCGCGCGCTGCTCAAGCAGATGGCGCTAGCGGTTCATCTGCTGGCACCGCCTCGCCTGATATGTTTAGGGTAAGTAATAAGTACACACAGAGGTAATCTTGTCTTGAGGGTCTAATGAGTATAAGTGCCACCTTTATGACGTAATTGGTTATGAATGCATTATAAAACCAAATTTGATTATTAGTGCGCAATGACCACCATCCTTAATGAAGTACAATAGACTATTAATAACACGTATTTAGGTAGAGTGTATATAAAATTCTCACGATGCATGCATCTATTCTCACTACCTACAGTAGCTCAGATTATTATTTACATAATGACCAGCAAAACCTTTAACATAATATTATGCACATACATTTTCTTAGGGCATAAGTACTAGGTACTTATCGAATATACCGAATCATGCGATCCCTTTGCCTGCGACGCGACGTTCAAAAGAAATGTCTAAAGGCGGGAATGTAAAAACTTTGTAAGATCAGTCAGTAGAGAAATCATGTCGGAACCTGTATATAGTTTGTAGAGTTATATTGTTCAAAATCAAATCAGGTCATATCGTGACATGACGTCCATCAGAAAACATATTAAAATTTGTTCATCGTTTAATTCTAAACTCAATATGGGCCTGTGTTTTACGCAATGTTTTTGTGCAGTAAACACTGAAAAGGTACGTTTTTTTAAACAAAAATATTATCATGATTGTTTGAGTATTGGACTTTAGTGTACTATTTTTATTATTGCATAATTATGTTTGTTTTAAATGTTGTTAAGTCTTTTAAAGTTCTTAAGTGAAATGAAGTTATTTTAAATGAGTTTTAGATAGGTATATCATTATGGAACAAACTAGCAGAATAATCAAAAGCAAGACATTCGTGTTCAAAGTTTATACCTGTTTAAGCAATAAGATATATTATTTATATATTCTTCATTAACAGGGTTTTATTAGCTTCACTTGTAATTAACTATGTAAACAATTTTAACCTACTTCTTTGGCACATCGAAATGAAATTTGGTATGTACTCATACATAATTATGTACTTTGGATAACAATATATAATAATGACAATATTTATCTATATGTATAAAAATTAATCCCTATTTCTCTTGGTCACGGCGGCATAACGCGTGAACGGCTGGACCGATTTCGCTAATTCTTTTTTTTTCGTGTTTGTTATTGTCAGGAGAAGGTTATTAGAAAACTTAGCGCTTTTGACATAACTGTCAGTCGTTTGACAGTTGGCACGGTTTTTCAATACCGTATCCATAGTTAAGATAGGGCAACGTCTGTCGGGTCAGTTAGTATCTAAGTAAGGATCCCTTTTTACGAAAATTGGGCGGACGGAGGAGTATGAAATTTCGCACACTTATAAACTATAATACAGAGAAGAAGTGACGAATGCTAAAATGCAAAAACGGGTACATATAGCTATGAGTGTCCAGTATATATTTTGACCTGTCATGGTACAAAAGTCTTTACAATGACAGGTCAAGTAATATTGGCCAATGAAATAAACCATGGTCGAACTTCGACCACCACGCGATCTCTAGTATATATAATTTAGCATCTTACGAGATGATGGAGCCGGGTGGTGGTAGTTATTATTACAAATTACTTTATATAGTAGGTTGATTAGTTTACGCATAGGTACATATTAGGGGCTTATACTGTCCCATAGATATCAGCATCACAGCCACTGTTGTCGAAAATTAGTTTTATTTTTTCCAGTGAGTGACGTATGAGTCATACACAAGCAATAGTTATAGCGAATCGGTGATATTATTTAAAACCTACTTTTGATATAAATGAAAATAGTATCGTAAGACGTAATAAATACCTATATATATACATATTATGTTCCGAACACCTCAGTTATAGTCCAGTCGTGACCACGATCGGTGAAATTCGATCAAAACGTGGGGTAACCAAGAGGTATTGTACCTTTTAAATAGGTATTATAGCGATTAAGTCCCGAGTTACACATCTAGTAGTTATAGTAGGTATAACAATAACGTGTTTTTTATGTCATTATGTGTATGTCAATATATAAGACGAAACTGGGCTAACTAGATTTGCGCTCAAGCGGTAAGTAGGTAGGTACCCCCTATAGAATAGGCACATACATAAAACTTGTTTATCGATTTCAATAAGTTATCGAGACAACGCAACTCGTGTACCTATTTCATATCAGGTAGAATACGTTTCTCAAGGGCCTTTCTCGTGCTTCTGTAAAAAAAAAATAGAAAAAATAATTGTGTTAGTGTTAATAATAGACACTTGATTATAATTACAGATTTTTTATGATATATTTATGCATAAAAAATCTAAAATTTCAAATATTATACAACAATATAAAAGATTTATTTATTAAATTAAAAAATACTATTGTGACCCCGAACACCTATCATAGCAGCATCACAGCCCTTTAAATATCTGAGATTTTGGTTGTTATCGAGTTTGTTTTCTAATGCCCGGTTCCTATATTCATGAAACGATTCGTTGAAAATTCAACGAAATTTTACCGTCCGTAAGCAAAACGAATCGTTTCTTGATTATGGGACCCGGGTATAAGTGAATAGTGTTATTTACTGTAAACTGTCTAGGATTTTGAGCTTTTGTACCCAATATTTTACCAAAAATGGAACTTGGATTTAGATAGTTGACATATTAATGGTAGGGAATTACTTTGCAACAAATAATGACTTCTGTGCTGTAAAGTTAAGTAATGTTAATGCAAGTAAATTATTTCTATCACAGACAATCAATTTTATAAACTCTTTCCCAACACTGTTGAAGTGTCAGAACTGTTGTTTAATCTGATTTAATTATATTATTATTTCTTGTAGGTACTCTTATTTTAATATTATATGAATGAAAATGTTAATGTAAAAGCCCAAATTACGATAAATCTCAAGATTTTCCAAAAAAACCTAAGGTTTACAAAGTTACAGTGGTTCCGGATATTATGCACTCACACCCACAAATTCGCACTTTCTTTACAATATTAGCACAGAATAGTCTGGTCTCATACATCTCTAATTTCCTTTTACCATCCAGATTTCCCTTATATTTTTATGCATTTCCCGTTTTTGTAGCCGCAAACCGTAAATGAGTACAGTTTTGTCAGTACGTATGAAAGTTCAAAGGTCTGTTTTGTTTTAAAGAAACTGACAAGTGATCTGATTACCTTAATAAGAATAACCGATAATATCTAATCCAATTAACAAGGGTTATACTTGCAGAGAATTATGTATATTCATACTGGCAAGTGGGGTTGTATAAGTGGATTGAGTTGTGCAAAAGCGTGTGATTGTGCATGTCATTTCTGGTGTTCGAGTATTTATAATCAAAATTATCCATGGTGATGACCCCGTCGTGATTGGAAGCAGTCTTCATCTAGCAGCTTAGTAGCATCTTCACCGCTACCGTCTTATACACTCTTACAGCAATGTGCAGTAATCAAATCTCAGCCAGCCTGCATCCTCGGCCTCTATAGGGATACCACAAGCTTGCAGTGACCGCTTCAGCCTGTGTTTAGTTACAGCAGATCACGTAAGAAGAGCATCTCTTTCCTGTCTACGTAACAGTCAGCCACTACGCAGCCACAGCACCACCTCTCTAGGGACTTTACCGCATTACTACACGTAACCCCGAATCACTAGGGTTAGCGGAATACAGTTTTGACTCACTGGAACTAGCGGAGTACAGTTCCGATTTACTGGTACCAGCGGCATTCAGCTCCGACTCACTGGAACTACTCTATTGGCATTGGCACGCTTTACAATAGAGCATAGACAGCTGACTCATCAAGATATCGACCTGCAGTCTTGGAGGGGAGTGGTTTGGCGACTTCCACATCCAGCAAAATCATACACATCCTAATCATCTAGCAAAGACGAGCGAAACTACGTAGTTACTATTGATCCTGCATGCGCAATGAAAGTTTCGATAAGTTTATATTTATAGAACTTCCCAAAATCATCCGTTGGACCGCGGTCCGCCAGGCATGATTACCTACCACCTTACCTATCAGGAACACAACAACCGTACCTCCATATTGATATATTAATTAAACGTCGAGAACGTCATGCATCGTTTGTTGTCTAGAATGCAGCTTGTAGTGCTTTATGCATATGGTTTCTATGCTATTGTTTCCATATATGATGTGATATATTTTATTTAATAATTATATAATGCAGAAAACTGCAATTGAGCATTTTAATATTGAAAATGCGTCCACAACTCAGAAATAATCTTGGCCTTATCTTTGGTTGAAGACAGTCCTTGACCGATTATATTTATTATTGGATATACGAATACCTATACTGAAGTTCACTTTGACACATGTTCATATGAGCAATCCAATATCGACTATGCATTCTAGATAACTGTGTTCTGAAGATGCTTGTTGATTCGGCATCATTATAATTGTTTGCCTATTAATGATAGACGCCATTGACGTAGCTATGACCAATGTAGTAGGAAGTTAGCAATTATCATTGGCTTCAATCTAGACATGCGACTTGTTCTAGTTGTGTTTAATATACCTGATGGAATCCTTTCAAGTTCACTGAGGCATACAAAAAACTATATTCACGTGTTTGCGCCGCTGTACGTATTTGAAGTGAGAGAAAAGAAAATGTATGTGTGTTCAACTGTTCACACAGGGAAAAAGTTTCTTCGTATTTTATATACAAATTCAAGACATTTTTATATCAAAGTTAAATTACGTTTGATTATAAATGTGCCATTTTGTTCGATAACTTGTTGCCATTTTGTAGGTGACATAATCTCGTTGCTGTAGAGATCTTGGGATGTTTGATAAAAAAATGCTCTTGATGTTAACCTTACACTCCCCGAAGAATTCTGAAGGGACTAGGGATCGCAATAACGCATATTTTTTCAAAACCGGTGTTTTCGATACTGACATCAGATAAATATTGGTATTCCGGGATTTTCGATATTTCCGGGTGTTGAAGAATTCGGGTACAAGGTTAGGTCTATATGGTGGATGCATTAACACTTTCAAACCAAGCAATTTTTGCTGAGTGGCCAAAGATGTGTGTGGTCTGGCGTTATCATGATGAAAGACCACTCCTTTGCTGTTGATCAATTGCGGCCGTTTTTTTTTAATTTCTTTGCTTGAGTCTCATTAGTGATTGGTAGTAGAGATCAGAATAGATGGTTTTGCCCGGTGGTAAAAACTCATAATGAACGATGCCCTTTCAATCCCACCAAACACACAGCATCACGTTATGAAGCGCGTTAATCCGGGTTAAGCTACAGTTTGTGGAGCTTGACTACCCTTTGACCATGATCTTTCTCGCACGTTCTTGTCGTAAGTGATCCATTTTTCATCACCAGTGATATATCTTGTCAAAAATGGTTCGGTTTCATTACGTTTCAATAGAGAATCGCAAATGAGTACAGGATTCATTAGGTTTCTTTAAGTGAGCTAGTGTGGCACCCAAATATCGAGCTTTTTTGAAAAACCACACTTATTGAAATCGGTCAATTTCAATTTTTTTCGCGGCTAAGTCGCATTTTCCCTTTTTTGTAATAAAAGTTCAGAATGTAGGGCATTTCTTCGTTGGGTTCACTCAATTTATCGGATAGAAAAACAGTTGAAAAATGGCGGGAAAGTGTTTTTTACTTTTTATTTTTCTTAATGTTCTTTATTTATTGATATTAAAACCAGCCAGCTACAAACAGTACAACCGAAGAGATTTTTCTTCAAGTTTATACATACAAAATACAAAAAGACATATTAGCAGTTCTCAGACACGAGAACTGCTAAGGCCTTAGCAGGCATTTCAATATTTTATTGTTTTGTATTGAATATTTCTGTACTGGATGCTATTACTTGCAGTACTATTTCTTATAACTGAAAGACTAACAATTGTCATTGTTCTTTACTAAAACCAATCCAAATTTGGATTATACTGACCCTTGCAAATTACCAACACTTCACGTGGTTTTAAGGACTTACGTGTACTAAAGTTTATTCAGAAAATTTATAGTGACTGTTCAAACAAATATATTTTTGATACACATAGGAAAAACCTGAAAGGTGTTCTTACTATAAGTATAAACGTGTAAGATTTGTACTGCAATGTTAATGCGATGTATTACAAAAGGGGGACCTATAGATACGACATGGCTTCCTATTGATCATTTTACCATTACTAGGGATTTAGGGAATGCAATCTCGAGCCGAGATCGCAGGTTCGAGATCTCGTATTTTCGAGATCTCGGCATCTTTTTTGAAAAACTATTGTTTTTATTCTGTTAACTAAAACGCGACGAAACTGCTTAGCGTGTTATGTGATTAAATAAGAAACAAAGTTAATTGAAAAAAACATCATTTACGTATTATTATTATTACTGAACACGTTTTTTTTATAAATTAACATAAGATATAATATTACCTGAGAAGACTATTGCTAAAATTCCCCTTTTAGCTTTAGGGGTGATTTTGGAAATAACTTTCTAAAAAACAAAGAGTACTTTTGGTGATGGTGCTTGGTGCTGTTCGACATCTTATATCAGTCGCTATGTACCCATCAGCTGAAAATGCAATCTTTGAATTTGTCCTGTTTATCTATTATAGATATAATAAAAACACCTGCAATTTAGTACTGATTAAATTCGTGGTGGGTGACACGATAGCTAAATTTTCCCTCCGACACGTCTAGTGACAGGCTCGGTGTGGTCGTCATTTACTTCTGCAGTAGTAATAAATTTAGGTAAAATATTTTTATATAAAATGATTAAGATCCTGTGGGGTTCACACATAGCTCATGTATTCGCATATCCTGACAAACTATATAACCTACCTACCTACTTAACTACCCATAAAAATTTGTATCGCTTTGATGATCAGCCAAATTATGTATTTATACTAAATCCATAGTTGTATAAAAGATGTGGTTACAATATGTAGATACTTAAAAACGATATGTAGATACTAATATTAAATATGTCAAATGCCTGTAATAATACGCTTAAAATAAAATGTACCCTGAAATTAAAGATTAATTTCTTCCTTTCAGGGTGGTGGCGGCGTTGGTGGCAGTATGAGGGTGCCAGACACCGATTCTTGCGTGGAGGTGGGTGCGGCGGATCTTGAAGACGGTGCCAACGGGCTACAAGTCAGAAGAGGCAGTGAACCTACCTTGCATCAAGACACCTTACCGCCTCAGAGACCAGTAGGAATTTGTTGAATGTTATATAATGTTGAAATTCGTCTTAAAAAAAATTAATCAACGCCTATAAACACTCGCAATAATAGTAGATTCTTGTGTTACAAACTATAATCCTTCCTCATCCTTATGAACCACAGGCCACCCCATTCACATGCATTCAAGGTAGTAGTAGTTCAGGTTAACCGGTATTTTCCTGTAAAGTGAAGTCGGGACGAACCCGATTCGGGTAGAAATGTGCGTTCTCGACCGTCGTCATTATTTACAATGTTAGTATTATCAATGATGTCTGACATCCTTCGTCAACTTAATGCTATATGTTATAAAGCTGCAAGTACAGCCCATTTTGAAGTTCATAAGTCACAAGGTAACATAATGATAATATTCTATTCAAGGTGTCGGAACAGACGAAACGTTGGTCAGCCGCCGTGGTCTGTCGTGACGATAACACCAGAGTCACGCAGAAGGTGCACCCTTTAGACGGACGGCCGCCTGATCCCCCTGTGCCAGATAGACACGGCCACTCAGGACAGCACTTCCAGAGACAATCAAACAGATTGTCAATGCAGTTTTCGGGACCTGGGTAGGTTTAAGTTTTATGCTTATTTCTTACTCAATGTGCTTCTATGAGTAGTAGCGTAATGTTATATTGCCCCTAAGCTTTCTTAATGTAAACGGGGTATCTAAAGATTTCTTTTTTGACGTTGGGACCCAGTTGTGGCCAACAAAAATAAATAAGGTCGCTTTTATAAATCTGTTATAGTATTATTTGGCCTAAATAATTCTAAAGAGAAATTTATTTTTTTTATAATGAGCGTTACATGCTTATTCTGTATCGCTTGTTTTCAGGAGCGGGATATGGTTAGATGCAGCGGAACGGGTACAAAGTTACGGCAGCAAAAGTCTTCCGAGAGACGCGCGGAGAGAGCCCCTTGGTCAGGATACACCTGTCAACCATCAGAACCACAGGTATTAGCCTGGTTTAATAGTAACTTACTTTCATACATTTCACTGACAATAACAAATCCATTACTTTATTTTATTGTCTAATAATGAAAATGTACTAAAAAAAAAGAACACAAAATTAATTTAGTTAATTAGTTATTTCGTCCCCAATAGATAATTATATTCTTAAAAAATAAATGCCAATATTAAATAATATTAATGCCGCAAACTTACTTCGTTCCTGCCCTGATCTATTGACGTAAATTGAAGGAATGCTTTCAAAACTTTTTTTTCAATGTATTTTTGTACTTTTTTACAGGGTAGAGGATATGCTGAGATGGGTGTCCGGTGTCAATAATGTAGCAAGCGTGCAACCTGTACAGGAACGTCCACTTGATCTCTTACCAGAAGGTGACTGATATACACATAAATTACAAATCTAAACAAAATCTAAAAATCTTACAAATGTATCTGTATCTAAATAAGTAAACGCGAAACACTACAGTACCTTTTTTTGTTAAGTAGCTTTTGACGAGCTTTTGTAATATCAGAAAAAAAAGTGGTCATTTCTTTATACTTTCTTTGACGGAGGTTTATTATATAAATATATAAATATAAATGATTTAATGAACTATGGTGAATTTCCAGTCATCAATATTCTTTCCATCAGTCAAAAAGCGGGTGGGGTGTAATGTGTATGCTAGTTAATATAGAAGACGACTCACAGAGACGTCGCGTTCGGCCAGTGGCGTAACAATAGGGCGGTAGAGCGGGCAAAATGCCACGGGTAACCGGCTCGAGGGGGCCCCGGGCACCAAAGACCCTGAACACAGGAGGCACTAATTACAAAATGTTAATTTTGAATTTTTTTTTATGGTACAGTGGGCAAACGAGCAGACGGGTCACCTGATGGTAAATGACTACCGCCGCCTATGGGCACCTACAACTCAAGAGTCACAAGTGCGTTGCCGCCGTTAAGGTGGGAGTAGGAGAAGAGGGGGAGGGGGGAAGAGGGGAGAGGGGAAGAACGGGAAAAGGGGAGAGGAAAGGGTTAGGGCCTCCGGTAACCTCACTCACGCGGCGAAATGCAATGCAAGCATTGCTTCACTGCCGCTTTTCTGTGAGGCCGTGGTATCGAGCGGAGTCGAGCCGGCCCATACGTGCCGAAGCATGGCTCTCCCACGTAAAATATAAGTTATCAATATAAATTAATATAAGTTATCTAATTTAATAAACCTAATAAAATTTACATACGATGAATTAGCCACGGGCCTCAGATGGTATAGTTACGCCACTGCGTTCGGCGCTCACACCGCCTCAACCGTCCCGCGCTGTGTCTGTCGACCCAACCTTTTCGCTTTCTTTTAAATTCTTAAATAGTTTGTTTTGATTATTTGTAGTGGGCAGCAGCGAGCGCGCGATCTCGGCCGTGGAAGTGCCGGTGACGCCCAGCGCCAAGCACGCGCAGCACGCGCCCGCGGCCCGGCGCGGCGTGTGCGTGGCGCTCGTCAAGGGCGAGAAGGGGCTCGGCTTCACCATCACCACGAGGGACAACCCTACGGGTGGACACTGTCCGATATATATCAAGAATATTTTGCCCAAGGTACGAGTTTATGTATTCTGTTATTATTTCTTATAAATATATTACGACTAGCAGCGCCCCGCGGTTTCACCCGCATAAGTCCCGATCCCATGGGAATATCGGGATAAAATGTACCATATGCGTTAATCCAAGTCTCCAGCTATCTAAATACCAAGTTTCATCGTAATCGGTTCAGTGGTTTTTGCGTTAAAGAGTAACAAATATCCATCCATCCATCCAAACTTTCACATTTATAATATTAGTGGGATTTCTAAAAATATAACTATTACTAATCATAGAATTGTGAAATTGTCATTCATTTTGCCTTTTCTATCCTGTGTTAGTATTTAATGCAGTAATTTTTCGGTATTCATGGCAAACCCAAACATGCTTATTGTTTTTTGATTGTTTTGGAATTTTTTCGAGGTATTGTAATATGTATTTCGGTATTTTGTAAGGGTTTACAACCATAAGTTTTTCACCTTTATAAATATTTTATCTAAAATAATTAACAATATGACTGGAATCTTTGAAGCGAATACACACTGATCCTAGAAAAAAGTATGCATCCCTTCATGTGCTTTGTATGTAAACAATAATAAAATATCTACATTCATATTATGAATATCGTAAAATAACCAAAAGTGTTTAACACTAAATGAAATAAATTCCAATAAGTAATATTTCACTGTTTCCAAAAAGTTTTTATGGTAATATCCATAATCATCAAATCGCTGACAATCCAATAGTGAAACACAACTGAAATTTAATCATCGAGTGTTGTTTTTTACTCAATAACTGTAAATAGTATTGTCTGTTATTATAGGGAGCAGCGGTAACGGACGGTAGACTACGCGCGGGCGACCGCCTGGTGTCGGTGAACAACGTGTCGGTGTCCGGCCTCACACAACAACAGGTCGTCGCGTTATTGCGGAACACGCCCACCGATTCTACTGTCGAAATCGTCGTAGAGAGACCGGCACCTAATAGGACACAGGTATGTTTTTTTTTTAATCTTTATTTACGGAGCTTAGCCACAATTATGACTATGTCGCTCCATCATAGCCATTTTTTATTCTAAACTAATCTTAAATATTCATAATACAAAGTATAAATATATGTTCATCAAATCATTTATATTCAATTATATTTATACATAAACACATGACTGATGATGACTTAGTAGAAGATATCGCCTCCCGGCAAAAAAAGAGTCATAATGCTAAAACAGCTATTTCGAGAAAACACGACTTTTATGCCGGTGAATTGAACAAAACAGCTCAGTGAAAAAGGGAACTTTAAACTTTTTCACTTTGACCAAATGCAACATTTGCTATTAAATGCTATAAAAATGTGTGATGATCTAACATGTGATATGACACTTTCTTTGGCGGGAGCGATATCTTGATAAGCTGCTCAAATAATTTACCTACTTTCAAATTAAAATTTAATTTACATTAATAAGTAAATATGTTTTGCTGGTTTTCTTTATTGATATCCATCGTTTAAGTCTAAAATAATAAGACCTTACCTCGAAACCTTATGATGGAGAAACCTCCAAGGTATAAGACTATATCTAAATCTTCTTCATTCGTTTCCATTCATCTTTAAAAAAACATTTTGTGTTGTGTTTCTATTAATCTTTAAAATGTTTTGTGTGTTGTATTATAACGAATTCTATTTAACAATCAGACATGCTCTCGGGCTGAGGGCCGAAAACTGATAAGTAAATTTACAGTTTGAAATTATTGTTTTCAGAGGGTAGAGCCCCCAACAAAGTCCAACAAAATACATAGAAAAGGCGATCGGAACACCGCCTCATTCAAACCCAGTGGAGAACAAAAGTTCAGAGAACGGTCGCGTATCAAGTATGGTGAACGCGATCAACCAGAACAGCTCGAACAGTTCGATGCGAGGAAGGATACCGAAGAGTTCGTCCAAGGATGATCTGCTTAACAAAGATCAGAATACTGATAGTGCGATAGATGCTTTAAATGCTTCCACTAATTCTGTGAGTGCCTCATTTTTATTAATTATCATAATTTAAAGTAAATTGACTAGCAAGTAATTTTAGAAATTATCACTACATCACTACATAATATGTAGTGATGTAGTGATCATTTCTAAAATTAACATTATTATAAAACAAAGCCCCCCGTGTCTGTCTGTCTGTTCACGATAAACTGAAAAATTACTGAACGGATTTTCACACAGTTTTCACCAATAGACAGAGTGATTCATGTGATCAAAATTTAAAATCCAAGGAAGCATTTTAAATACTTAATTACATTAATATTAAATTTCCAGTTCCTAGGTCTCCGAAATCGACTAATACTTAGGCTAGATGTACCAGTGCACGACAGTGAGAAGGCTGGCCTTGGCATCAGCGTGAAAGGCAAAGTGACCGTGGGACCCGACCCACAGGACTTGGGCATCTTCATCAAGTCTGTGCTGCACGGGGGCGCTGCGTCTAGAGATGGGAGGTGCGTTTGCCTTATTCTTTTGAATACATCATCTGATAACTTCCAAATTTTCTTAAAACATTAACGACCACATTCCCCATCCCATCTAACAACCATTTATGAAACTATTTTAATAAAATTTCGCGCATGGAGGGATGTGGTATTTAGAAGATTTAAAGTTAATATGTAGAAGGCTAAAATTGTTAAATAATGTGTTATAAATTAAAAATTATACGAAAACGGTTAAAAAAATCTACACGTGTCCAATATGTGACCTGTCATAGTATAGAAAGTCTATACAATGACAATTCAACTGAAACTGGTCAAGAAATAAAAGAATACATTTAAAGTTCAAAAATATTAGTGAATTATGGTCGAAATTCGACCATCAGGGAACCTCTAGTATATAGTAATTCGTCATATTATCAAATGGTTTTTTGGAAATACTTATGATATGATTTCATAGGAAGAAATTCCAAGCTAGAGAAAAACAGATATTCCCAAAGTGAACATTATTATGAATATTTACATTAACCTTGTCTGCCTTCTAGATTCTCAACCCTTCTTGAAACTTAGATTTTGACGCGATAGGAAACATGACGTTTATATAATTACCAGGTTTACGTGTCATATCGTGTCCAAGGCTCAGTATAAATTAACAATGGTTTTTTTTCCAGATTACACACTAACGACCAACTCTTGAGCGTGAACGGCGTATCGCTTGTAGGACAGAGCAACGCAGAGGCTATGGAAACATTACGTAGAGCTTTATTACACTCACCACCACAAAGATCTGGTAGTATATCCCTAACTATTGCGAGGCGGACCGACAGCATGGACAGCCTGGCCAGGTGGAAGGACGACACACCACCTAACGGCAACGATACTACCAACTCGAACGACAACTCACAAAACTTTAACACTGTCATATACACAGCCGGTAATGAAAAAGAGAATAAACCCGTAGACAATTTCCCGCCCAAGTATGACTCCAACCAAAACGAAGGCTTCGATTCTCACGATGGCCGATCCAGTAAAAAACACGCATCAATAGTCACTATAAATAATAATACTAGCTGGGTTTCTAACCAATCAGATGATAGTAAAGGGTATCTAGAACGAGACAAAGATACCATTCCTCATGATAACAAGAGAGACAGCTTTGAATGGAGTCGTTTGGATGGGTGGAACCCAGTGATAGATCGGCTGACGGGTCTGAGGAACGAGAGCTATTATATGGCGACTCAGGCTGAGGCACCGGTAACGAATGGACATCATTATAGACAGAATTTAGGACATGTTCATATGTCGCGGTCTCCGCCAGCGCATCATAATGTTATTATTGAAGAAGATTATGGAACTACGAGGTGAGTTTTTGCAAGTATTTTATTTAACTTTTATGTTAGATAACTATTTAAAATTAAAGATTCTTGTTTTAATGAATCTTGTTTGAGACTGCTTTGAGATAACTTGCGAAGGGTGAAAGTTAGGTAATTTCAAAAGCCTAATGACAAATATATGCATATATTCCTTTCAATAAAAAATAATTAAGCAAATCGGTAGATTAGAACGGCCAGGCAGACACGTAAAACTTAATAATTTGTTTTTATGTATGGTTGGTATGTAACCACCCTTACATAATGCTTTTAAACAGGTATAATTACTGAACAACACGGTTTTCAAAATAAATATTACTTACGCGGTGGTATATTTTGTACTGATGATATTGTTAAAGCAGCAATTTTCCAGTCACGGGATCAATTATACGTGTTCATTGCGCTTTTGTTGACTATAATTAATCAGACGTTCTTGTCATGTGTCAGGGGTAGCGGCAGTGGTGGTGGCGGGGAGTCCGGCAGCGAGTGCGGGGGCGCGGGGTTCAGCCGGGACGCGGTGGGGCGCCGCTCCATGTCCGAGAAGCGCCACGCCGCCCTCGACGCTAAGAACACGGGCACCTACAAGAAAATCAAGGAGATCAAGGCGGTTAACGGTAACTTATTACAAATTAGAAGTAGCATATGTGACTTAAATAATGCACTCCTATTAACTCTGCTTCTACTAATGTCTCATGATAGTTCACGTTTCATAATATTTCTTTTCACTCGATTCCTACAGGCTTCCATTTCTAGATTTATATAAATAAATCTACTATTAATAATAATAGTTTAATGCAGTGATCGTATATTAAATAAATATAACAACAGGCAGTATACACCGTACTCTGTATGAAAGACTTTCAGTGTATTTATTTATCGAGCTTCCTCCAAATGCGTTGCTTCTGAAAGCGTTATATAATACAATGATTATATAAATACAACAATTACAGCAATGCAAGTGGGACCTTCACTGGGAATGCGAAAGTCCTCAAGTTTAGAATCACTACAAACGGCCATACAAGAAAACCAAAGGAATCCGCGTAACGAACCTATTTATGCGCGTGCGCACCCACGTAAGTGTACTACAAATATCATGGTGTTGGGTACAAGTAGATATAGTTACCCTACTTCTCTATTACATTCAAAGTAGTTATTCAGCTAGTATTAGTAGTATAATTCATCTACATAATTTCCTTACATTACCTATTTAAAACTATGGTTAGCATGTTATGTAACTAAACTTTACTAAATGTTTGTCTCACGAATTGAACACATACTTTAATATAAGCATTTTCAAGTAAGTTACATCAATAAAAGGTTTTCACCCTTGAAGATGGACCTAACCTCCGCTCCATCGTCTTTGTACACTCGTTTAGAGGCGGTGGCCACGATTTAGCATAGACGGGCCGCTTGTGCCTGTAGTTGTGGTTGATTTTATATTATTATATTATCTCCCTTTGTAAAAATAGGAGTGTTTTTCTCCTGACCTGGACTCAAAAATATTTCATTCTTTAATTCAAGGATGACAAACTATTTTATATTGATATAGAGTTAATTTTATATAATTTACCCTCTAAGCATTTAATTAAATGTATTGGATAAATATTAATATCATTGATAATCATGTGTTTGCTGTAATGTGTGCACAATTTTATGTTGAGTGGGTTATTATTTCAAGGGCTAGACAAGAGCAATATTTTTCCCCATCCACTTTTTACCAGGTCAACTTACAATGTGCTTGAAATGTTTACTAACCTTAACATTTCTTACACCGGTATTGTATTTCGGGCTTTTAAAAATCGTGGTTTATAACCGGTTAAAGGAATTAATTTCGAAGACAGCTGTGTAGGGAATTACCAATTTTCACAATGGTGAACTTTAAGTCAGTTACAATTCATATGAATTACAATATAACACGTGGATAAATTTGTTAATAAAGCAAATATTTCATGTGATTTTATACTCACCCTTTTCATCTAGTGACAATCTTTACATACTCTTTACTTCCAATGAAACCAAATATTTGGCTTAAGTTCAAATAATATCTAATAAAATACGATTCAAACCGAACGGGCCGCGCCGGAGCACGTCGAATCGCGTCTCGGTAGCCGAGCGCAAGTGGGCGGATCCAACCGCCCGCGGCGGGAAGAAGTTTCATGCAAAAATGAATTTTAAGTAAAATATAAATTTCAATTTCCAGCACCATACTAAAAACGCGTTCCGAACCCTTTCGGTGTGAATCGTACTTAAGTTAACAAAACAGCTATTCACCTTCATGACCCTTTGAAGCCCATCATACCCTTTTAACCCCTATACGGTCATTGTGAACAAGTCAATGAGAACAATATGAATTGTTTACAGCGTTGAAGCACTGGTTGACAGACGACAACAACGGGCCGGACATAATAAGGGGCTCGCCACAACAATCCTCACTGTCACACAAAAAACCCTCTATATTAAAGTCATTATCTACAATGTTTAGGTATGTTTTTACTATTTTATCATAATACAAGGTTTTTTATTTATTTTGCAAAGGTTATGTTTGAATTTTTTTCATTGCTGCACAATTAAATTTACCAACAAGTAAACGACCCTCTTTATGGTGAGTGGTTGTTGTTGTGTTATTTTTATTTATTGTAAGATATAATTACACAACGCTATCTAGACACAAACCAAGTAGAGCTCATACTATGGGTTCTAAAACACCGTACCGTCAAACGTACATAGAATTTTTTTTTCACCGAACTGGATATTTAGTATCCAACCAACATGAAATTACAGTAGTATCGCGCAGGTTCGTAGATGGCTTAAATAAAATAAATAAACTCGCGGTCAGCATTTTTCGTTGCGCTAACACTTTTTTTCGGCTAGCATCCGTCCGACGAGCGTCTGAAGTGTAATGTGCGATAAGGAACTTTGCTCCAAATAAATATACGCGTATATGAATACAACATTGTGTAAAAATTTCAGAACCATCGGTAATTAATTAATTAGTTTTAGGAAATTTTGCTAATTTGAATAAACAATCATTAAATTTGTATATTTATAGCGTCATTTTCAGTGTCGCGGGTAGTGCAAATGTTTGTAGCAATAAGTAATCCTCTATTAGACAGCCGAGTGCCATTCTAGGTCTACACACTAAACATTATTTACCGGCTATTAAAAAATATATAGGTATGTACATGAAAAATATTATTTATAAACAGAATAGG
The DNA here is from genome assembly GCA_963859945.1 of Euplagia quadripunctaria. Taxonomy (NCBI): domain Eukaryota; kingdom Metazoa; phylum Arthropoda; class Insecta; order Lepidoptera; family Erebidae; genus Euplagia; species Euplagia quadripunctaria. The sequence goes on along the minus strand of OY982564.1, from coordinate 10,845,662 downwards.
CAAGCCACACAAGAAATCAGAAGGCGATATATACGGAAGATCACAACCTGGACGATCCTCAGAAAAGTCATTATCAAGAGACGCACTAGAGAGACACAACAGAATAGACGAGAGGGAGAAAAGTGAAGAGAATAAAACACAGCCACAAAGGTATGTGTAAATATAATATATGTGTTAATTCAGGTCTCCAGCTATCTACATACCAAGTTTCATCCCAATCGGTTCAGTAGTTTTGGCGTGAAAAGAGTAACAAACATCCATACGTACAAACATCCATACATACATCCATACATCCTTACAAACTTTCACGTTTATAATTTTAGTAGGATATATTATGTGAAATATAAAAAAAATATGTCGTAGAGTACCAACTAAATTCAAATTCATTTATTTGCAGAAAAGTCTGTACAAAAAAGATCTTACATGCTTAAACAATTTAACACATACGACTTTAGTCAATATTACTGACATGCAAATTATTATTATAATAATTTATACGAATAATCAGTAGTAAGTAGGTAACGTAGATATTTTTAAAGCATTTAGATATTAATTAATAAGTGTACCAAAACTCACTAAACGGCCGCTGCACCGATTTCAATAGGTGATGCAAAGCGTTCACGGAGTACTTACTGGTCGAGAATGGATTGAGAATTATATTGTAACGAATGGCAAGGCGATGATCCACATCGTAGTTTCGAGGGCATTACCAGAATGTTGTTAGCACAACAATCTAAAACATCGGCACGTTCAGAGAAGTTTATGTGTATAGAATATTGGATATAGCTGGGTTGCAGGTAATAAATAAATATCATTACATCGTGGCTGGCGTGAATA